>QJOB01000022.1:0-458268 GCA_004155035.1 Monosporascus sp. 5C6A
TGCTATATGGAGCGATCAATACTCGTCCGGACCTAGCTGAGGCTGCTTCCCATTTATCGCGTTACTGCAAGAACCCTAGCTCAACGCATCTAGACGCCGTTAACGAAGCTATTCTTCACGCTCATTCCACACGTACCCTAGCCCTGGAATTCGGAGGTGACGAAGATCCCAACGTACAAGCGTTCATTTGCGCGAGTGACGCTTCCTTCGCAGACAACCCTGACCGGAGGAGCTCCCAGGGATTCGTATTGTTACTTTTCGGTGGCCCTATCGTATGGAGAGCCAACAAGCAGGATACAGTCACCACCTCAAGCACGGAGGCAGAGCTTTTAGCCCTGTCACAGACCGTCAAGGAAGCCTTCTTCATGTTAAGGCTATTCAAGGCTATTGGGCTAGAACTAGACGAGGACCTAATCATCCAAGTGGACAATAAGCAGACGATACGGCTAGTTACTGAAGAAACCGTACGCCTAATTACGAAGCTAAAGCACGTTGATATACATAATTACTGGCTTCGCGAAGTCCACGCAGCAGGAAGGATGAAGATCGAATGGACACCCACTAACGCCATGGTGGCTGACGGGCTTACTAAGCCCTTAAAGCTGCAACAGTATCAGCAGTTTGTTCGGTTACTGAACCTTAGGGACGTTGCTTCAAAGCTTAAGGAAGCCTAGGAAGCGTTGATTTATCCCTAGCGTTGCCCAGCAACGGAGGGCTGACCTTCCCGTTTTACTCCTATCGTTCTTTCCCTTACAGTTATTTTCATTCCCATCCCTAGACGACCTTAAAGGTAGGGTCAGCGAGAGAGCTTTCCAACAAAGCTTCTGTGGTCTAGCGGTATGACGTCAGGTCCTAACACCTGAAGACATGGGTTCGAATCCAATCAGAAGTTTTCGCATCTCGAGTAACTTGCCGAGTTACTCGAGATACCTGACTCCCTTTTTCCCTTTATGCATCTTTTTTCCTGTTGCTCTTTTAAGGCTAACCACCACGGTATTTCCTTTTTGGGAAGTTTTTCGGGGTCGTGAGAGCTTCAGCTATTAGTTCCTAACAGCTGGGGGGGTGTGTCAGACCCAGTTGAGGTCGATCATACAACTACGCCTTGGCTCCGTTTGATCAGCTACTTAAGGGGGGATAACTTCATACACCTAGTGTTTCCTTTTCTCTCGGCTACAGCTGTATCTACGTGTATTTAAGGAGGGCTCACCACCCTCACTTTCTGTAGAAGACCTTCTAGAGGTCATGCAACCTTCAATACACTTCTTCTTTAGTTATATGCTTCAGTGCGTGATGCAGGGTCTCACAATAACCGCACCCGGCGTCAAATAGTGACTGGTTCGTTGTTATGCAGCTTGAACAGAGCTTGGTTATGGCGGAAGGGTCACTTGTCGGGTCGGTGGCTTCTAAGTAGAGGTTATCCATCATTTCGTTATATTCCAACCACAGGAAATATTATAAGATCCCCATACCAACGATAGGATTTCTAACATTCACATTGCTCTTACCCAGTCTCGGGTGGGACAACGTGAAAACTTAGATCTTTGACTATGAAGTGAGGACCAAGAAAAATGTATAGGCATTTGGAGGCAGGTGGATAGTTGATATTAAATGCCATATGAATTGTGCAATATGTTTTCAGGGTGGCCACTTCACGGCACTGAAGGCAAGTTCCATCTTGTGCGTGCTAATACAAGGACAGGCAAGAAATCAAGGTGGGTCTCCTGCCATAACCTGAGCAGTGATTCCTCCAACGCTTGGTAATGGTTTATTAATGGGGTTTGCGACTAGGAGCTATTTTATGAGGAGCTAACAGCTTCGTAGGACGATACTGAAGTTAGGCGCTTTAAATTTCAGGTCTAACCTACTTTAACGACCTCCACAATGCTTTCACAGCATCTTACTTTTTCATTTGTTCGCGTTAGCACTCCCAAGACCTGAACAAAATAATTACCTTTATTTTGCCTATTATTGCATATTAGGCCTCCATCTTCTATAGGATAGTTAAAAGCATGACTACTGAATTGCCAGACTTAAACTTCAAAGGAGTTCCTCTCTTAATAGAGGGAAGTTATTTACTCAGTCCTCCATATCAAGGGTTACCCAGGTGCGTGACACATAAAGATGTGGCACATGGACCCAGAGGGATGAATATTGGTACATCTAGGGAGGTACATCAGACAGTAAGTATCTCGGAGGTGGTGACTATTCTAACCACCGGTTATATTTGACCACCTGCCGTCAAATGTGCAGTGTTCTCCTCGCCTCTAGCTTGGGGGGCTGGCACCTTTGTATAATTATCAGTTAAGGCATTCAATAATGAACTGTCAATCCCCACGATGAGTTCCCGGAGTCGACGATAAGCGAAGAAGTTAGCAACAAGTTGAGAATGTCTATGATAGGTTGGGATGTCGGTGACAAGTTGAAGATGTTAGTGATAAGCCAAGGAAAATGCCATAAAGTTAGGGGTAAGCTGGAGACGTCGACATAAATGAATGGCAGGATGTTAGCACAGACCTAGTGGTGAACGTTAACAATTAGGAGGCTGACGATGCCAGCGGCGATAGACAAAACGGTAACTGTGAAGGAATTAAGACGGCAAGGAAAACTTTGGGCGAGGAAGGTATCTTACAACCAGATGAGCTTTGCACAACATGTATGATAGTGGTTGAACTGGGGCAAAAAGGAGAGCCCCGGCCATAACACCTACGATTACCTACCAAGATATACTAATCTTTTGGTTGACATCAGGCACTTTATAATACGAAATATCACAGGTCTTGATTATTCCGATTACAGGAGTAGGTGTCATATTGGCCGAATCTTTCTTATTCGATTCTGAGCTATTGCTTACCCATATTTTCATTGCACATCGTTAAGGTTTACAACTTTTAATTATGACCTTGTTTATTCCTACGTCGTCAATAGCACTTCTTCTTTTCTCTCACAGCTGGACATCCATCTTTTCACCATACTTATCATCGACCTCTTCTCCAAATATTCACCCTCGATTTTCTTCTGGACGTCGATACCCTCACCATACATACCTGTCTTTATTACCTTGCCTTCTCACATCTTCCCATCATGGTCGGCCGATCATCACGATCCAAGGCGGACTTAGACGACGATGAGGATTACAAACCTACAAGATCTGGTCGCAGGCGCCGTGGCCCCCGAAAGCTACCTTCAACGCAACAAAAGGCGGAAGAATTGAACACTGAGGATTCTGTAGGTGACCACCTTTCAATCACCAAGACCGAGCAGTCCACGATCGCACCTGAGCAACTCACCACCACTGTTAAGCAGTCCGTGATTACGGGTGAGAAGTTTACGCTTACGGCCACACTTGAGCAGCCCGCAACCGCAGGTGAGCAGTTGACGAACACGCCCAAGGAATCAACCATAACTTCACCTAAGAGGTTGAGGACTATTGCACCCACTCCTCCTAGCATTCCTGTTAGACATGCTAGTCTATCTCTTAAGATCACGCCTGACCATCACCACGCCCGCGTTCCGTCCGGCAATCGCCAAGGTAGTCCTGCATCAACTGGTAATCAGGAATCCCCCAGTGACAAAGGTGACAAGATGGTTACTACACGAGGTCAGAAGGCCGCGACCGATGCTGCTGCTATGCCGCCGCCTCCCACTCCTCCTAGCGGCATGTCATCCGCGGGACGACGACTGGCCAAGCTGCATATCTCCGACGGCTCCTCATCGGCTACCAAAGACTCTTCTAAAAATACCAGCGCTGCCACCGGTGCTAGTCATGCCGCAATAAAAACCAAGAGCGGGCATAAGAGAAAGGGCAACAAGGCTGAGCTTGCCGCTGACCCCACTCCCACGAAGATCTCACGCTCTATGAATCCTTTCAATCGGGGCGCTTCAAAGTCTTACTCACCGAGCCCCGGAGCTTCTGCTAAGCCGAAGAAATTCGCTCTCCCGAAGGCTAATAGTGCGTCTCCCATGCCCAGCACTCCCACCCGCGGCCAGCGAGCTACGAAGGGGCCGAAGACTCCCATTAAAAAAGTAAATGTCTCTAAGACTCCGATCGGCACCACTGCGGGCGCGGGCAACACATACCCCACAACCCCCGTCAATAATAACGGTGGTGTGTCCCTTGGCGATGCTGGACACTATGTGCTTGGAGGTCGTGTTCCTGCTAGCCCCTCTACTCCGGGCCTCAACAGCATAGGTCTTCCTCCTGACGTGGCCGTCCCCACCAGCGTGTTCTCCGGACTCGAAGACTACATGACCAATTTCCCGGTGTTTGATGAAATTGATAAGATCTGGCAGCTGGGTATCCAGTATGGCATCGGTCTCGGCATCAACGCCTACAAGGCCGGCTTGATGAACGAGCTGGTTACCCGGGGCAGACTCTTCGGACGCCACGTCCTCATCGACGGAGGGGACGTACAGCGCATGCGAGCGTCCATCATGAGGCATGACCTCTTTGACCGAGTCACCGCCGCAGAGGCCGGCCGCCAGTTCGTCCAGAACTCCGTGACCATGATGGAACTGGCTGTGGATAATAGAGTCGACAGAGCCATCGCTACACAGGGGGGTTTCATCGGAACAAATGGAATGTGGCCTGCTAGTACCACTAGTAAGTCATTTCTATCCCATCATCTGCTACCTATTGCCCTTATCGTATCCGTGTCAAGTTAACGCCATATTCTGCGCGGCCCCGGATCCGCCTGGTTGTGACGCCATATCTGCTTCAGATGCTTCTAAATTTGTGATTACTAACTTCGGCCGTGTAGTGCAACCTCTTGGCCCTTATGCTGGTAGACTTTCTATTGGCGGTCCTTGTGTTGGCGGACTTTCTACTGCTGTACCCTCGACTGCCGGACCTTCCACTACGGAACCTTCTACTACCGGGTCTTCTGCTGCCGAATATCCCGCCACCGGAACTTCCGCCTCTGTCCTGTCTAGTGGAGATGCTGTTCGTTTTCACCACGCCCTGAAACCGTTCGGTGCTGCTCTTGTGATAAGTGGTGGGAGCGATCCTCAGAATGCGGGTCATTTCGATAATAGGCTGACTACGCCGTTCACCGCCGCCGGTACGTCTATCGGCGGAATTGACATGACCCGGCTCGATGGCGCCGCCGGACTGATGGCCAGCGCAATCAACAATGAGAACCACCGCAACAACACCCAGCAGCCCTATATGTCGGGTTCCATGTCGGACACCACGTTCACCCAAGGGGACTGGGAGCATGTGTTCGCTAGCGATGGAGCCGAGGTCGCGAAGAAAGAGGCCGCAGACATGGTCAAGAGACAGGCTGCTGCTGTTAGTAGCCACGCGGGCGCGCAGGGCAGAACGGACCAAGTCACAGGATATGAGGCCCAGCATACTAATGACAATGCCAAAGCTGCTGATGCGGTCCACGCCAACAACGCCAGCCCACCCGTCGACACACAAGGTTACTCGGGCGCTGCCGCCGGTTCCGGTTTCGGTTCCGGTTTCGGTTCCGGCTTCAACGCTGGAGCTCAGCCGATGCTGGCTCAGAACAAGCAGGGACACGCGTTTGTGAAGATGAATGAGGTGCGCAAGTAGACGCCTCACAGACGGGGCCTCGGCAGACTCTCCATTCAGGACTGTCGGACGGAATGTTGACTAAGTGAGTTCCTCTCCAAACTCCCATCTGGATGCTTTGGCCCTGCCCAAGCATCTACCCTTGCGATATTCTCGAAAGCCTCATCTGATTTGGACTGAAATTCCCTTTTTTTCTGGTTGGAATCCATCCGCATCTTAAACTTTCATTGTGTACCTGTCGGTCAGGCGTTTTCACGGTATTCTACTATAGATGGATACACGAGACATCCCTCTCTTCGATAATGTTATTTTGCTTTTTGCTCGATGCGTTTACTTGATTGTCTCGACCCGTTGTACTGGCGATGACGATGATGAAGATGATGACGGTGGATGAACATGGTGAATGGACACGTTTTCCCCGGACATCATCTTCGCATGGGCCTCTTACGCATGGGCCTCTCGAGGCCTAGATATGTCCTGTAGCTCGGTAGATAGGCCCTCTGGACCAGGTTGAACTGGTGTGGTCTGGCCTATTTAATCAACACAAACCAAATCTATTGCTTTGACATGAAGGGGGTTTCCTTCGTGACTTCGGCTGCTGACTTTAGATAAGTTAAACCTGCGATCGATATTGTTCCGCAGCGCTTGATCTCGCTATCCTTGGAGGCATCGGACAATCACGGAGAGTACGCAGAGAGCGATGCCTGATGTTGACGCAATGACCCGTCCCAGTTCCGAAAAACTTCTGTCTGTGTGTGATCAGACAACGGGGAGGCCAGATGACCTTCAGCGGCGCACTGTCGGGATTGCAATATCTAGTTAAATACGTTAACTTGGGAAAGCGAAAGGGGTAGTCGTACCGGAGGCTCCGGAGCTACATACAAATAAGGTGTGCTGCACAAGCAATTACCAACCCAGGGGCCAGGGCAACCACCCAACCACCGCCTCAATGATCCATAAAAGAGAAAATTATATGCAGGAGTAAGGCATTACCCCGGATATGAAACGGGGAGAAGGTGCTTCTTCTTGAAGCCGTCCTCCGAGGGGGTGCCTGTCCGAGTCGAGAAAGTGAGCAGACCACCCGCGCAGGATGGCGTCTCACCTGGTCGGAGAAGCCGTGATAGTGGAGTCGACCAATCTCGCTGTCTTCCGAATTCTGCAGCTGCTGGCGGCCTGGCTGGGTATTACTGTACTTGGAAAGGAAAATTGTAACTCTCTGGCCCCACCGGAATTGAATCAGTTGGCCCACCAAGTTGAAAACCCCTATCGGCTGATTTCTTCGATTCCTCCATTCCTTACGCTGCGTTCGGTAGGGTACAGCCGCCACTACTATTATATCTTTCGCCACTTGGAAAGCTAAAGTTTGAACCCGTCGAGCATGGGTAAGATTATACGGTAAGTTCCGTGCCGTAACGGCTGCGGTGGTTATGCAATGTACTCCACGGCGCCAAACTTCATACAGTTAGTTATTAGCATACGGTGGGAATCAAAAGAGCGGCCGGCTACCAGTAGGGCCATCGACTGTGGCCTCTGTTTTATATGCCATCATGGATCTCGATAACGGTAACATTATTGGTCCATTGGCTATAGCCTTGCAGCCAGCCTTGAGCTACTTTTTATGCAAATTGTATAGGCTCAATCCGTACTCTACTCGTAAGTGACCGCTGTCACAGAACAAACCCTTTAGGTAGACTCATAAACATCCGATACTTCACGGCAGCGGTAACATCATCCCACATCCAGTATGTGGCTATCTATCTGACTGAGGAAGTTTATGATAAATGTAAAACCGAGTTAGTCAATGAGCGCAGTTATTGACGGAATGTCTGATTCCTCACTTTTGCACCTTGCTACCTAGCCATCCAGTTTGTCTTGCAAACTTTATGTCTTTAAGAGTTTGGCGACTAGAACTCAGGTAGCTGTAGAGCACTGCTATTCCTCGTCCAGCTAGCCTTGGGCCGTCTGCACATGCATCCAAGGCTCCTAGGCTTCTAGCAGGAAATGCTGGTGTCTGTGGCACTTTTATGGGAGGTATAGGCGGGCTTGGCCGAAGGTCTCGGCCGCGCCTCCTCCTGAATTGCCAAGTCAAGCAAATTCGACATGGAATCTGTCTTCCTTTGATCGCTCCTCCCTCTTATGAGCGTTTTCTCTTCTCGATACCAAAAATAGATGAGATAGACGCATTTCTCAGCTCACGTCATATTGTTATATTTATGCAACTTATCTCCCTTTTCAGGACTCAGGATCCTGGCAGATCCACATCAGCCAAAGCCTACACAATTTTCCGATGCGGGCCGCTGAATTGAAATACTTTATTGTGCCGCCGCATCAGGCCTACCAGCAGACGGCTAAACGAGTGCATTATCGAGTCTACAGCCGACCTTCAATTCCGTGATAAGAACACGCAGCAGCTTTTGGCAGCAAGAACGACATTATTAGTTTAGGAATATATGAAATCCTAGTACACGGTCGCCGACGCCATCCCGTCGGGATAACTTCTTGACCGCTCTTCGACCTCGCCGATTCTCTTCGGTATAGGTGGGAAGCCTGCGTTAGAAGAGCTCTCAAGTGGTTGCGAAACTTGGTGATTGATCGAGGTAAAGGCGCAACTTAACTTGGAGCTTTCCGAAGCCGAGTCACACGGCTCTAGCCGGCTTGTCGTCACTTGCCGTGGCGATCGATTCCATCGAACGAGCCGAACCGCTTTTGCGCTTGGCGTACTCCGGTCCCTGCTTTCTATTAACTCTCTTTCTGTCCACCATTTTTACCGCATACGCAGCCAATCAAGACGCAGGTATCATGTTCGACGAGGAGACGTCAGTGATGATGCGGCAGGCCAACCTGGACTTATTGGAGCATCTGTCGTCTACTTCCCAGGGTTCGCAGCAGCCAAGCGACGCTGCTCAGTCTGCCAAGACCAAGTCGACCAGGAAGTCGGTCAGGAGACTTTCAGGTTCGTGTATTTCTAACCTTTATGATCTCCAAGTTATCTATACCGTGTTTGGGTTGATAGCTAGGGACCCCAGGTGGCACTTGTACCCCGGCGTCTGCCTCTACTCCAAAACCGTTTTATTTCCAAATCAATAGCTTCAAGGTGTGCGGCTACACCTCTATTCCCTATCCTGGGGTGGGACATGTGACTCCAGCCGACCAATTCCAATTACTTTGTGCCTCCTATTATCAATGCCGCAGGTCGCGTGCAGCTGCTGACCAGGTTCCCACCAGCATTTTTGCCACGATCAGACACCACTCATAGCGCTTCCCCGCACCCCACACTAGCGCAAGCAGATCCCCACAGTAGTCGGGGAAGCCAAGCTATAAGTGCTGTCCCTCCTGCTGATACTGTCACCGGTGGTGCCACTACTGCTGCTACTGCTGCAACAACTACCAGCAATGCACGTGATAACGACCCATCTAAAGAAAGCTCGACCGCTGCGATGATGAGTCCCTCTGTCACAGGATCCAAAATGCTCCTCTCAGACCTCTACAGATCGACTAAGTCCCCTTTGTCGCGGCTCCGATCTCAATCACATTCTGGACCTATGGATCCAGATTACCACCCTGATCTTGTGAGCAAAGATAAACTCAAGCAAAAGGACGCTGTTAAGCGATACTTGGCGGAGAGGATACGGAACGATTGGGTGTTCGAGTGGCCACCTTCACTTGTAGTGCCGCCTCAAGAAAATCTCGCGGTGGGGAACGCCGTCGCTATCAATGGGAATGGCGCAACCAGTCAAGATCAAGCGTCGACCTTGGCGGTGGTTGGGCGACGTGTAGAAGCCTATTCCGTAACGGAAACCAGCTCAGAAGAAAGCGACGGAGACGAAGAAGACGACGACGATGTTATTTCGAACTACAGCACAGTATCGGAGGATCTCGACCATTTTCGCCCTCGGGCTGAATGGTTATCGGACCTGTCCGATGAGGGCGAACGGATGCCAACCTCGGCGTATCGATACAACAGCCCAGATTCTGTTGGCAATGCGGTTCAAGCGAGTGAACTTGCACGCAGAGCGAGACGGAGGAAGGCCGTGCGTGATGAGATGCAGTGGAACACAGGATTAGCCTGCTTCAACGCCCGGAGGGATGCTTGGACAGGAGCCAAGACGGTTCGCGTTCGCACCAAGCCTACCAAGCCTACCACGCCGCCGCCCGCCTCCCCGCCCGCCTCCCCGCCTGTCTCCCCGCCTTCAAAGCGACTCTCGTGGTTCAGACTCTCCGCTTCCCCACCTACCACCCCACCTTCCGACCCAGCAGGCCTGACTGCTCCGATCAGCCCTAGGGGGATGCAAGTTTCCGGGGATACGATAGCCCTATCGTCGTCCTCCGACAGAGAGTCAAAAGGAGCGAACGGGAGAACCGATACACAGATTCGCCGAGTGGAGACGCTCCTTCCACTACCACCACCCATTCTACCGCCCGCTAATCCGATGCGCGCGTCTGTCAACACCACAGCCTATCCCTCCATATACGACAAGGTAGTATTGCATTCCATGACGCCCGCGTGCCCGATTAACCTGCACGACATTATTCGCGCGTGCGTGACCGGCTGGAAGCGTGACGGGGAGTGGCCGCTGCGATCCGCAGAGGTCGCATCCGTCGTGGCGGTCAAGAACAAGAAGAGGAAGGACAGCGGCGCGAATGGGAATGGCGGCAAGCCGAACGCCGCCCGGAGGTTGAGCCTCGGATTCCTGGGGCGCAAGGAGAATGGCGTGCCGAATACCGCGGCGGGCCCCGAGCCCGGAAGCCCCGGCAGGGGCATCAGGAAGAGCCTGCAGCGGGTCCTAGGGCTCGGGCAAGAGCGGATGGGCCCCGGCACGGCGGCGCTCGAGTGAGAGAGCTATAGAAGGCGGTGACAAGTGAGCCAAGAGGAAGGCTAAGGCGGGTTCGAGGAAATAGGACGTGATATACGGTCTGGCAAGGCTGTTGGCGTGAAAAATCCATGGAATTATGCATTTTCCTGGCTAGGATACCGGTACTTATAGCGCCGGAGTACAAGCGCTATTTTGGGTGCTTTTGTTTTGGCTACCTACCAAAGGCAGCGATCGGGCGATGATTACATGACCTTATACCCCTCTCTCTCCAACACAAGAGCATGGAATGGCGTTGGCGGCAGGTTTTTGAATCACAGATACACGACTACATAACAGCGAGTAGACATACTAACTACTCAGCTTAGATTACTAGCTAATCAGTATCGTGATATTTGCATATGGACAACTTAATGAGGATGGCTGTAATGTTCTGCATGATTTATTGGATGGCGTTTATTGACTACCGAGGTTGATATATGTGTATAATTGTGCAGGAGGGCTTCGGTGTTGACATTGTGGCGAGCAAGTGGCTATCAGGTGCTCTGATCATGGCACCGTTCCGAAATTCGAGATTGGATAATTGCTGTAGAAATACTTACTCCTGGGCAGTGAGTCCGACCACATTGTGATGTGTGAATCATACCTATTAGATTTTGTGGTAGGAATGCTATGTAAATAAACGGTGTAGCTGACTATGTGACATAGGATACGTTATGGTAGTAGTGTACCATCGCATTCTGGCGTATCGGGGATTAACGACTTCAACCCCCCTCTCCCAAAGTGATTAAAACAAAATTAAAAATCTGATCTCATGCCGTCATCCTCTCATTACCCTTCGAACCTCATGCTCTTCATTTCTCATCATCCTTCTCTTCCTTTCCCTTGCCCTCCTCCTTCTCCTCGGCCTCCTTCTCCATGACCTTCTTTTCCTTGGCCTTCTTCTCCACTTCTTTCTTTTTCTTCTCTTCTTCGTCTTTCAGTTTCCTGATCTTCTCTCTCTCCTTGTTCTCTAACTCCTCCTGTTTAGCGCAGCGGGTCAGCAAGCAAAGCCCAGGACGTCGCCGAAGGGTCTAAAAAGGGGGATGCGACGCAGCTTGCATCAAGGGGTCAAACTTACCCATTTCTCGTCGTAGTCCTGCTCGCCCTGGCGCTTCTCGCGGAACTTCTCGCCGAGGCCGGTGAGGCGTGGCTTGGCGTCGCCAACCTTGGCGCGGCCGATGAGGCTCAGGGCGATGGCGGCGCCGACGATGGCCGTCAGCACGAAGCGGTAGGTGGCATACCACGAGGGGGCCCAACCGCGGCGGGCTGCGTGCGTGTCGGCCCAGTAGATGGCGACGAAGGCGCCGAACTGCGCCGTCAGCGCGAACTCGATGGGTAGCATCAGCGTCGGCCACGCGGCCACCGGTGCCAGCACGCCGAGCCCGTAGCGGAACCGCGTCCGCTCCCGGAGGGGCGCCCGCTCCGCATACTCGAGCCCCCAGTGGATCGCGCCCAGGAAGCTGATGATGACGGCGCCGTAGCCGAGCTGCAGCGGCTCGAGAAGGCCCAGCCAGTCCCGCGCCGACTCGTGGCTGATCAGCAGGTTGTTGATGAATTGCGACTGGCTGGGGAAGTCCGTGTTCAGGTCCCACGAGAGATAGACGGTCGAGAGGGACGTCGCGAGATATGGAATCGTCCCAGCAAGGCCGAGGACGTAGGATTCCTTGGGCACGGTGTTGAGTCGGAAAGTGTCCTTGACGATATTCTAAGAAGGTTCCAGTTAGTAAGAGTGTAGGTATCATTCGTATATGCTAGACATACCAGGTCATGCTTGAGGTCTTCCGAGACGTTCTCCTCCTCTCGGGGACGCTGATCAGGCTCGTAGAAGTGTCTGACGGAGGATTGAGAGGAGACGGCTGCAGGATTAGACTCCAGCTTCCGCTCACCGGCTTTCCTCTCTTCCTCCGGATTCCTCTCACTCTGTAACCGGGGCGGGGGCTTGGTCGCGTAGCGGGTCTTTTGTATAAGAGGGATGAGCTGGGATGTTAGCGCCCGCGACGCCGTCGCGTTTCCGGCCTTGACGGCGTCTGCCGTTTTGAAGGGCAGCCGTCGCAACGACGTGACGGATGCTTTCTGTTTGATAATTGCTCGCGAGGAGCTTGCTAGCAGAGGCCGCGAGCTGCGCAACATGGTAGCTGTCAGGCTGTCAGGCTCTTAGTTCGCTATCCTGTGTGCTTGCTGCTCATTGGAAGCTTATAATACGACAAAGATATCGATATATAGGGCGTCAATCAACGGCAAATTAGGATCACGAAACTTTCGAAGATGAGGCTGATTTATGAAATTTTGGTATGGATAGCAATGAATCAGGTACATGAGATAACGTAGGGGACACTCGAAGGGACTTCCCGAGCTCCGTCCGAAGTGTCTACATAAACGACGGGAAGAACTCCGAGGCTGATGCAATTGTGTCAGTTAGAATAAGCTCTAATATGTCTTGTGGGAGAAGATATCCCAGATCTTTAGCTGATTTGACCCATCTGATCCCGTACGTATAGCAGGTATTTCAAGTCTTGGTAAATGTTTTTGTTGCACTCGTGAGTCGTGCCGTGGTTTCCAAGCAAGGAAGCTATCTCGGAAATGACGTAATTGTTGTGTGACGTAGATACTGGGTACAGTACCGTACAATCCGGAGGCCGGAGCTCTGGGCACCACCACCCCTCCAGCCCTTATCAAATTCTAGAGGTGGGTTGCGTTGCAACTTTAACAAAATCGAGATTGCGATTGACCCCTCACTTCCACTATGAATGCTGGTACCATATTCGTACTTCGTACTGCGAACATTTACCCAGCTTGCAGCATAGCTTGTGCTCTTCGGCACGTGCAGGCGGCATGGCAGTATGTAAAATCTTATACGCAATGTGGCGTTACTAATTACCTTTGCAATTGCCGGTAAATATAAGGATTTCATTGGAAAAGTCGACCTCAAGGCACATTACCATGTATCTAGGTACAGCATTAGGTAAGCCACACTGCAGGTAGTTTCGGTTCGGGTACTGTACATAGTAATAATAAAATAGTGGGATGTGTTGCTTAGCACTACGTACTGCAAAGCCAGAAGTTAGAACAGCGTCGTCATACTACTGTACGTATTACCCACACCCACCTCGACCGGCCACCAACTTACTTGCCTGGTCTGGCAACTGGAAGACGTCTGCCCAACCTTCAGATTTGCAACGTGTTGCTGCCTTGGCTGAAGGAGCCAAAGTCGTCACAAGCCTTCCTTTTTTAACGCACCCCTCCCTTTGGCCAGTTTTGCAGTTGATCCGTACTTCCTAGGGATTACTATTGATTAACACAACAGCTATCCGTCCACGCGTGAGACCCCTCTCTGCCCTATACACAAGGGGCTTGACTTGACGATACATCCCTCCTTTTAACATAACTTAATACGACTCGTCCTTGCGTCTCTCGTGATACCGTTTCGAAACTAAATAGCCCCTGCTTCACTAGGGACCGCCGTTGTTATTCTCCGAATCCCGCCCACCTATTTAACCCTAACGTCGATTGTCTTGGTGCTTGTGTCGTAGTGCTTCCCCACTCTCCAGTGAGTGCTCGCCTTGCGCAGCGAATACGCATCGAATTGCATATCCCGGCACCTACGGCACAAGCCAGTGTTATCGCCGATGAAGCTAGCCGATATCCCTCCTTGATCTCTGAGTTCCCCCCGGCCCGGGTCACGGCACAACACCGCCAATATGTTGGAAGGCTTAGTCGCCGGCATTCTCAACCGCTTCCTGGGCATGTACGTGAAGAACTTCGATCCTACCCAGTTGAAGGTCGGTATATGGTCTGGCGATGTGAAGCTACGCGATCTCGAGCTCCGACGGGAGGCTCTGGACCAGCTGAAACTTCCCATCAACGTCATGGAGGGGCATCTAGGCCAGTTAACACTCGTTATACCCTGGTCCAACCTGCGAGGCGCCCCCGTCCGGGTGCTTGTCGAAGATGTCTTTCTGCTAGCCTCGCCGAAAGAAGAGGCTGCGTATGATCCAGAGGAAGAAGAGCGCAGGCAACAACGAATAAAGATGGAAAAACTGGACTCGGCCGAGTTGATAAAAGAACGATCACAAGAAGGTCTCAGCCAAGAAGAGCAGAAGAAGAGCCAAAGCTTCACCGAGAGTCTAGTCACTAAGATTGTCGACAACCTACAGGTCACCGTCAAGAACATCCATGTGAGGTACGAAGACTCAATATCCGCACCCGGCCATCCTTTCGCCCTTGGTGTCACCTTGGAAGAATTCAGCGCTGTCAGTACCGACGGCGAGTGGCATCCTACCTTCATCCAGAGTTCCACCAAATCCACTCATAAGCTGGCTACGCTGGACGCTTTAGCTGTATACTGGAACACGGATACGGAATTGCTGGGTCCAGGCCGTGAAGTTGAGACTGAAACGGAAAAGATGTTGGCCCACGACGACATGATCACGAAATTCAAGGATATGATCGGCAAGGGCGATAATCCCGCCACAGCAAATCACCAATTCATTCTGAGGCCCGTAAGCGGCCAAGCCAAAATCGAGATGGACAAGACCGGCGACATACACGTCCCAAAGCTCAAGGCCAATCTGCTTTTCGACGAGATCGGCGTTGTTCTCGATGATGACCAATACCGGGATGGGTTAATGATGGTCGACCTCTTCCACTACTTCATCCGCCATCAGGAATACAAAAAGTTGCAACCACGAGGCGTGACGCCGAAAGAAGACCCTCGCGCATGGTTCAAGTTTGCTGGTAATGCAGTACTCAGCAAAATCCACGAGCGAAATCGCCGGTGGACGTGGGACTATTTCCGCGAGCGACGTGATGACAGACGCCGGTATATTGAGCTCTTCAAGAAGAAGAAGGCGAATCAGCAGTTCTCGCCCGAAGAGACGGAAGATCTCAATCGGCTTGAGTGGAAGCTAGGGTACGAAGATTTACGGTTCTGGAGGTCTCTAGCTCGAAACCAGCTACGTAAGGAGGATGCTGAAGCGCTGAAGAACGCGCCGCCCAAGGCAGAACATCAGCAAGGGTGGGTTGCGTGGATATGGGGCTCGAAACCTGCTGAACCGACGGATGAGACAGAGAACACGCAAATGACCGAGCAGCAGCGTCAGGAGCTCTATGAGGCCATTGACTGGGACGAGAGAGCGGCGTTGGCTGATGCAATAGACGCTCCACGAGACTCCGTCAAGATGGAGGTCAGCACATCGCTCAGCACCGGCAGTTTCACCCTTAGGCAAAGTCCCCACGGAGCTAAGACTGACTTGTTGAGCTTGCATTTTGACCTTTTCCGGGCCAAAGCTCTCCAGCGGCCCGACTCCATCCTGGCTGATCTCAGCCTAGGAGGGTTCAGAGTCAACGATGGCACAACGTCTGACAGTCTCTTCAAGGAGATCGTACGAGTCAAGGATGCGCCAGACACTGCCAAATCGAGGCAACTCTCACTAGATGAGCTTGAGACATCCTCCCACGAGACGTTCTTCGACCTCCAAGTGGAACAGAACCCTCTGGATGGACAAAGCGACCTGGCCGTGACGGCGAAGTTGAAGCCTCTAGAGATATTCTGGAATCCTAACTTCGTGGTGGGCATTGCCGACTTCTTTAAGCCTCCGGAAAGACACATGGAGTCCATCAACGCCTTGATGGAGACTGCAGGGGCTACTGTAGAGGGACTGAGACAGCAAACGCGCGCCGGCCTCGAGTTTGCCCTTGAAGAGCATAAGACCATCAACGCCAACCTGGACCTTCAAGCGCCTCTTATTATCATCCCCCAAGACATCCGCACTAACAGGTCGACTTGCTTGATCTTAGACGCTGGTCGGATTAGCGTCAACAGCGAGCTTATTGATAAAGGAACGCTGAAAGAAGTTCAGGATAAGCAGCGCCAGGCCTATTCAGAAGAAGACTTCAAGAAGCTTGAGTCGCTCATGTACGACCGGTTCATCGTGAAATTGACCTCGACACAGGTTCTTATTGGGCCGTCGATCGAAGAGACGAAGTCTCAACTTGAGAAGAAGGATGATACCCGTATGATGCACATAGTGGAAGAGATCAACGTCGATTTCGTCGTCGCTATGTCAATACTGCCAAAGGCTCCTAATCTTACTAAGATGAAGGTGTCCGGTCACATGCCAGTGCTCCATGCTACCATGTCGGACACCAAATACAAGAGTCTCATGAGGCTGATCGATATCGCGATACCAAAGTTCGGCGACGAGACGCAGAAAAATGACCAGCAACAGCGACTTGCTAGACCGCGTTTGCTAAGCAGCGCTTCGGGACGATCTGATAGGGCACAACACGAACTGAAGCAGTCCTCGAATTTGTTTACGGGCCAACAGGCGGCTATCATATTGGATGATGATTCCGATATCGACGAGGACGAATTCGAGGATGCCGCAGACGGCAGCGCGAACCAGCAGCTGAAGGCCCAGCAGCGGAACTTCGAATTCAAATTTGCAGTGGACAGGTTACAAGGATCGCTGTATCGGAGTGATCCTGATGGAGAAAAGCCTGAAGCATTGCTTGTGGAACTGATCGCGGAGAACTTTGATCTTGACTTCTATATCAGACCATTCGATATGGCCGCAGAAGTCTCACTTGGCTCTGTCACGGTCGATGATTTTGTCTCTAACCCCTCAGCCGAATTTAAATCGATCGTGTCTTCAGGCGATGTTGAAGACCGCGAGCAAAAGAGGGCTCTCGTGCATGTGAAATTCGTCAAAGTCAAAAAAGAATCCCCTGAATTCATGTCCGTCTACGAAGGCATCGAAACCAATGTCACCACTGCCATCTCAACGATAAACCTTGTCGTTACGAGGAAGACGCTTCTCACACTTCTTGACTTCATACTTGTCACATTTACCAACAGTGATAGTCCAGACGGCCCGACACGGAAACAGATCACGGATGACAGCGACGACGACAACGCTGTGGAAATTGTTGAGCCTTCACCCGAGGCTCCACAAAACGAAACTGGCTCCATACGGGTGAAGGTGGACCTCAAGAGTATCCGCATGATCTTGAACAATGATGGCATCCGTCTGGCGACGCTCGCATTTAATCACGCCGATGTAGGTGTTTTCATACTCGGGAAGACAATGAGGGTTGGGGCGAAACTGGGTAATCTAACGCTCGTTGACGATATCAATATCGGCGCCTCGGAGGACTCTAGCTTCCGGCAACTCGTTACTATTCAAGGCGATGAGCTCGCAGATTTCCGCTACGAAACGTTTGACCCTAGCAACGTAAATGCATACCCGGGATATGATTCTTCGATATATCTACGGGCTGGCTCGATCAAGGTCCACTTCCTGGAAGAGCCCTTCAGGAAAATCATCGACTTCCTGGTGAAGTTCGGCAAGATGCAGGCCATCTACAACTCAGCGCGTCAAGCTGCTGCCAATCAAGCCCAACAGCTGCAACAGAGTACGAGCAGGTTTAAATTCGATGTGATCGTGAATACCCCTATCATCGTCTTCCCTCGAGTTTTGACACCGGAGCGTCCGAAGCGAGATTTGGTCACAGCATATCTGGGAGAAATATATGCTCAGAATCAATTTGCCCCCCTAGACGATTCCGAAGATGCAGAGATAGCTATGAAGCTAGCTGCAGGCATAAGAAACATCAGACTGACCTCGTTACTACATTATGCAGATGATGTATCAGAGGAACTCGAGATGATCGATCACGTCGACCTGGGCTTCAACATTGTATATGCCGAGCATAAGCCGGGGTGGAAACGCCCAGACGTGGAGATCGAAGGGAGGATGACTGACATCAACCTTCGGCTCACACAATACCAACTTAAATTCCTCATGGAGATTTCCCGATCAGTTCCGGCGGCTTTTGCAACCGATGCCGAAGCTAGGGAAGAGGAGGCAGAGCGCGACGTAGATGAAGGCACTTTGCGTAGAGCGAAAACGATGTCTTCTACCATGTCTGGTGGCGATACCCAGATAGTTGACCTCTCCCCGGAACTAGGATCCAAAGAGGGTACCTGGACGAAGCTTGATCTCGTGTTTAACGTGCACAAGATCGGTCTTGAGCTTATCAGCGCGCACGCACATAGACCGGTTGGGGACCTAGATGCATCTAGCCTATCACGATTCTCCCTAGACGACAGCAAGCTCAAGACTCGGATGTTGGCCGATGGGTCTCTCTCGGCAGAGTTCGTTATACAATCATTCACCATCCATGACAGCCGGGCAAGAGAAGGCAACAAGTTCAGGAAGATCATGACATCTTCCAACAAAGAGGTCCAACAATTCATGGCCAGCGTCTCTATGTCTGGAGGGAAGGAGCGGAATATCATCGCGATGGTTGCCATCGACAGTCCCAGAGTCATTTTCGCGCTGGATTATATCTTCGCGATCCAACATTTTATCTCTGTCGGCCTAGAGGTTGAGGCCGAGCCAGTCCTTAACGAGAGTCCTGAAGAAACTCCAGAGGGCTCTGAAACCGACTCAATGCAAGTGGCTTGGACTGCGAAAGCTTCTGAAAGCCAGCAGGTTGCCAGGCCTCAACCCAAGAAGGATGAAACGAAGACCAACATTGCTTTCCGCGTTAACGTTGTTGACGCTCAAGTCATCCTAATCGCCAATCCCTTAAGTTCAAGTTCCGAAGCCATTGTGTTAGGCACGAAGCAAGTGCTACTCTCGCAACAGCATGCGCTGACTTTCCAGGTTTCGGAGATCGGCATGTTTCTCTGCCGCATGGACAAATTTGACCATTCCCGACTACGGATTCTTGACGACTTCTGCATCCAAGCAGCCATGGACAGTTCGAAACAAGACTTAACAAGTATACATGTCGACATCGAGCCACTCGTACTACGGCTCTCTCTCCGAGATATCCTTCTTGTGCTCCAGATCATTGGCAAAGCGTCAGAGCTGTCTGACAATGATGACGATGGCAAACCCAAACCGAGTGCATCCGACCAAAAGGCAAAGCAGCTTCGTGAGGAGGGTCTCAGACAACGTACGGCTAGCGGTCGACGGCCATCAACTGCAGCAAAGACCAGAGGAAGCAAGACTGCCGCTACCCTTACTCAGCGAAGCGGTAAAGGCCCACAACAGCCGCACGATGTGTCTGTGGCTCCTAAACGTCACGAAGAACTAACTGCAACTATGGAAGGTCTCCGTATCGTACTGCTTGGAGACGTGCATGAGTTGCCAATCTTGGACATGAGTGTCAAGAATTTCACAGCGTCAGCATCTGCTTGGTCCAGCAACCTTAAAGCAGAGACTGCAATTGACATGTACATAAATGTCTACAACTTCGCTAAGTCTGCTTGGGAGCCCTTGCTGGAGCCTTGGCAGGTTGGTGTGGGTATTGCTAGGGACTTTGAGAGCGGAATGACGTCTGTCAACCTTGCATCGAAAAAGACATTTGATATTACCGTTACAACTGCGACCATCGCTCTGGCATCGAAATCTTTCAACTTCCTGACAAGAGACGAAGACGTCCTCGGCAAACCACGCGGAATAGAAGCGCCTTACAAGATCCGCAACTACACCGGCTTCAACGTCGTCGTGCAGGCGAAAAGCCAGAGCACGGAGGGCATATCCCTTAAGTTAGAAGATGGCGAAGAGGCACCGTGGAGCTTCGAGCACTGGGAGAAAATGCGCGAGAACGCAATGTCGGAGAGCACTACGACGAACAGCATCGCTCTCCAGATTGAAGGCAGCGGCTTCGACCCTGTAAAGAATATCCGTGTGAATCGTGAGGGTGAGTTCCTCTACAGTTTGCGACCAAAGACAGACGACACGCTTCACCGCTTGCTCGTGGATGTCAGCCTCGGCCCGGATAACATCAAATATATCACACTCCGGTCCCCCCTTCAAGTGGAAAACCAGACACAAATTCCACTCGAACTCGGGGTGTACGATGCCCAAGAAGGACATCTACTCAAGATCGAAAAGATCCCGCCAGGCGAGAGCCGGCCTGCCCCAGTTGCCGCAGCTTATGTGAAATCACTCCTTGTTCGACCGGATTCAGGTTTCGGCTATGCCTGGTCGTCGGAGCACCTTTGGTGGAAGGATTTGCTTAAGAGGCCGACGCGTACTCTTGTTTGCAAGGGGGAAACCAACGAACCATTCTACTTCCAACTCAACACAAGCTACGACAAGACACACTTCCTCACCGGGTACGTATCCACTATCTGATCGCCGAATGCAGTTCTAACGTCTCCAGGAAATATCCGTATATGAGACTCAAGATTTCTCCTCCGATCGTCTTGGAAAACCTCCTCCCTTATGATTTTAAGTACCGCATCTACGATAAGGACACGAAGAAAGACTGGAGCAATTTCCTCCGGAAAGGCGGCGTTAGTCCCGTCCACATGGTAGAGCTATCACATCTTCTGCTCATGAGCATTGACATGCAGGACACTGTATACAAACCCAGTGAATGGTCGATCATCAATCCTGGTGCGAAGGAAGAGTACCGAAAGGAGCATAAGTTAGCCTGTAAAGACGATGAAGGCCTCCAGCTGAACCTCAAACTTCATTACTTCCGGTTTCCAGACGGCGGCGGAGCCTTCAAGGTTACTGTCTACAGTCCCTATGTTGTGCTAAACAAGACGGGCCTGGATGTTCTCATTCGTGGGAAGCAGTTCCTGCAACAAGCTAAGAGAGCGGCGGGCCAATCACCGCTTGTCGACACTTCAGATCAAGAACGGCCGAAAGCACTGCCGTTCATGTTCTCGTACGGTAACGATGACCAGCGAAACCGCGCTCTGCTCAAGCTCGGTGACTCTGAGTGGAGTAAACCTCAAAGCTTCGACGCCATTGGTAGTACCACAGAGGTTGTCCTCCAATCCACTAAGAACGATGCCGAGATCCATGTTGGTATCACGGTAGACTCGGGCCAAGGCAAATATAAGTTGACTAAGGTTGTTACCCTTGCTCCTAGGTTTGTCATCAAGAACAAGATCGGCGAGGAGATCAATATCAGGCAGCCGGGATCACCGGAGCTTATCACCCTGGAACCTGGCAAGTTGCAGCCACTCCACTTCCTCCAGAGGTCAAGAACCAAACAGATGGCTTTGTGTTACCCTGGGGTTAACAGCCAATGGACTTCGCCATTCAACATCTCGGACATCGGTACCACGCATGTCAAGATAGCCAAAGCCGGGCAACGTCAGCGTTTGATTCGCATTGAGATATTGATGGAGGACGCGACCATCTTCCTAACTCTCAGCCTAGAGACTAAGGCATGGCCGTTCTCGATGCGCAACGAGAGTGACACGGAATTCACTTTCTACCAGGCCGATCCGAATGTCATCAAGAGCGGTGATGAAGACGATTATTCCGGGTGGAGGCCGATTAGATACCGTCTGCCACCGCGTAGCATAATGCCATATGCATGGGACTTCCCATCGGCAAAGAAGAAAGAGATCGTTATCAGCGCCTTCAGCAAAGAGCGATACGTCAAGCTGGCCGAGATCGGCAACCAGGTCCCTATGAAGTTCATAAGCGGTTCCGGTCAGCAAAAGATCATTGACATCAACGTTGCAGCGGACGGACCAACCCAGACTTTGATTCTGTCTAACTTCAAACCGAGCAAGAGCTTATACCGGCAGAAGACCATGACTGGCTCGACCCAGAGTGTCGGTGCTACAGGTTTCGAAACCAAGAAACTAGAAGACAAGACAACGTTCCAGGCGCAGTTGAAGCTCTCGGGAATCGGCGTTTCACTCATCAATCATCAGCTCAAGGAACTGGCCTATATCACGCTGCGCGATGTCGAGCTCAAGTACATCGAGTCCGCTCTCCACCAGATCGTCGTCACAAATGTCAAGTGGATACAAATCGACAATCAGCTCTACGGCGGCCTTTTCCCCATGATTCTCTACCCAAGTGTTGTTCCCAAGAAAGCCGAGGAAATCGAGCTGCATCCTTCATTACATGCCCAAGTGATAAGAGTCAAGGATGACAGTTTCGGTGTGCTTTACGTGAAATACGCGACCATTCTGCTGCAGCAATTGACCATTGATCTCGATGAGGACTTCATTTACGCTGTGCTGGATTACTCCAAAATTCCCGGTACCTCGTCAGAGACCCAGGATGGCAAGCTATGCGACGAAGGCCTTGATATTCCCGAACCCAAGCAAGAGCAGTCAGGTCAGGACATATACTTTGAGGCCTTGAACATACAGCCAATGCAGTTGGATTTGTCATTCATGCGCACCGAGCGTGTTAACATCGAAGACAAGACCTCGACTCGCAATCCGATCATGTTCTTTGTCAACGTCCTGACTATGGCGATAGGCAACGTCAACGATGCTCCTATCCGGTTGAACGCTCTGCTATTGGAGAACACGCGTGTTACCATCCCCGTGCTGGCGCAGCTTTTCTCAAACCACTACAGCCAAGAAGTCTTGTACCAAGTCCACAAGATTATAGGCAGCGCGGATTTCCTCGGCAATCCTGTTGGCCTGTTCAACAGCATCAGCAGTGGCGTCACAGCTGCCTTCTACGAGCCATACCAAGGTTTAATCACAGCCGATAAGCCTGAAGACCTCGGATTAGGCATTGCCAAGGGTGCAACGGGCTTCGTAAAAAATGCTGTTTATGGCCTCTCCGACTCCTTCTCTAAAGTCACGGGCAGCTTCGGCAAGGGGTTAGCGGCTGCGACCCTCGACAAGCAGTTCCAGGATCGCCGCCGCATCACACGCGCTCGTAACAGGCCTAAGCACGCCCTGTTTGGCGTTACGGCAGGGGCGAACTCGTTCTTCACGTCGGTGGCATCCGGTCTCGGGGGTGTCGCCCGCAAGCCGCTCGAAGGCGCAGAACAGGAAGGCGCCGCGGGCTTCTTCAAGGGCGTCGGCAAGGGCTTCATCGGCCTGGCAACCAAGCCGGCTGTAGGCGTGCTCGACTTCGCTTCGAACGTGTCCGAGGGGATTCGAAACACCACGACGGTGTTTGACGGATCAGAGCTGGACAGGGTGCGGCTCACGCGCTTCATCCCGGCGGACGGCATCGTGCGGCCGTACAACCAGCGCGAGGCGCTGGGCCAATTTTGGCTCAAGCAGGTGGATGATGGCAAGTACTTCAACGAGAGCTACATCGCGCACCTGGAGCTACCGCGCGAGGACATGGTGGTCATGGTGACGTATAGCCGGATCCTGCTAATCCGCAGCCGGCGCCTGACCACCGAGTGGGACGTGCCGCTCAAGGACGTACAGACCATCGTGAAGGAGCGCACGGGCATCAGCATCGTGCTGCGCGGCGGCACCAACGGGCCCTTCCTGCCTGTCGGCGAGGAGAGCGGCCGCGCCTTCCTCTACCGCATGGTCGCCGTCGCCGTCGAGGAGTTCAATCGCCGGTTCAGGGGCCTGGACTAGAGAGGTGACGTGACGTTAGGTGTTGGAAGGGGTAGGATGCTTGAGTTGTGTATATTGGATCAGGGTGAGGGCGAGCGAGACGAGGAATGAACGGTAGGCGATGAGAAGTCAAAAAAGTGATACGAATAGGATGAGACGGCCAGAGGAAAAGGGGGGCGAGAAACGATTCAAATCCCGTATGATGAGCAGTAAGCATTTCACAGTATCGCAGAGCGGCTCGGTATTAGAGCCTCCGATTTTGTGGTGTTATTGAGAGGTTATCACCTGGAGTTCAAGGCTGGTTGGCGGCGGCTGCTACACGTGTAGTCTAGTTCTTTCTTACCGAAAAAATGAAGCATTCTTCTCTACGCCTGGAGCAATGCATCTGTAGGGGCTCCGTCGTTGATTCCGAAGTTTCCTTCTGGGATTCCTGCCTCAAACGCCCCTGCACTACACTCGATTGGCTATGCAAATTCTCAGGTGATGGCTAGGAGGAAGGGCTGCTATTATCGATTGCCTGAAACGAACCCCGGACTGAGTGGGTTTTGTCGGCTGTTTATTTTCTTTCGAGGTTCTCAGCTGGCCGGACTATTTCATGGCTGCACAGATGAGGGGAACCGTGAGTTAGGCACGTACTTACCTATTCGGGGGCGTGCTTGGGAAGACGTGGTGAGTATCCGCATAACGCTGACCGTCATCCCAAGCTCTGGGAACAAGGGACGCTGGCAGGAGGACGCCGGCAGTCAGTACCTGCTTTTGTCTTCTCGGCTAAGCCTATCACCTCCAATACTCGATTCACATCCAGCTCGAGTGTCAACTCAGGTTGACGGTTATGAATACGTATGGCCTTCAGCGAGAGGGTCGGCGATTGCGCCGGCTTCCATCTATCCAAGGGTCAGAAGTCTCTGCGTGTGAAGCTCCTACCTCAGCCTTCCAAACATTGTAGAGAGACGCAGCTGATGCTCAGCTAGCTACAGTCCCCCGAGGGGCTGGCGGATTCCCTTGCCGTTTGGGAAAGGGCTATGGCCTGGTAAGCCATTAGTAGTCGTCCTTATAATCCAGTAGAAGAGGCTCATATTGGCTTCTCTTGGAGCTACCATAAAAAAGGTATCGGGCCTGGGTGTAGGCTTTGACCCTAAACTATAACGAACTCATAGTTAATGGGCACACTGGCGAAGGGGAATGAACGCAATCACCTCGACTTCCCGGTCAAGAGTTATGACATCCATCTAGCTTGTGTTTCCGACAGCGTCTATTAACGGGATTATTAACGGAAGTCCTCTGGTTTCTGAACCAGCCTGCGATTATAAGATTCAAATCCCTCGAGCCGAGCAGCATGGATTGATTCATCCAAGGCCGCGAGAGAATTTCCCGCCGTCTTTTTATGGATCGCCTACGCCTGAGGGACTCACGAGGCAGCGATGCTTCGGGAGTCACTATCTTAGAACTCGATAGCAATATTTTAGAAGACCGCACGGCCCTGCTTCCTCCGAATGGCATTGGTGTTCTGCATAAGCAATGGCACGTTGCAAAGTACCACGTATTATCTCGGTTGTAGGAATAGGACGCTTGCAAACCACCGCGCATGTTGGATAGCCAGATCGTGATACTCGTTTAGGTTCGGCAAACTTGGCAGTTTTAATATGTCTATGTTCACATTTTCTTTCCCAGTATCCTCGGGACATTCGTCAGTACATGGACACCCACCTCCACAGAGTCAGATGCAGCTCGCAATTCAGATCTGCTGGATAAGATTAAGAGTAGTGTGCCTATGCTAAGCAGAATGCGGTATCGGCGCTCTCATTGTATCCTGTCATGAATTGATCGATTCTGTTTCATTGACACCCGAAGACCCTGAGGCACTATCTTACCTTTTGCCCTTCGTCAAGGACCCTTTTCTGGCTAGCCATATGCGGAGGATTTGGATGTGAAACATCCAAGCCACGACGACTTATAAGGGCACTTTAATGGTTGATAGAGAGGTCTGATGCAGAGCTATACGGGGATGGGATCACACCTTTAAAACCTGGTTGTTTTTAGTAATAAAGGGGCCGAGCATATGATGGTGACTTCTTATTGTCGGATACCCATCACCAAAACTCCATCTTATTCGCACTCATTCCTACTATACACAATGCGTATTCGCTCTCTCACCACTACTTCGACAGTACTTGCTACCGCCGGTATTGTGGTACGGGAGCTCAGCACAGGGACTAAGAGTCTCCTATATATTTCCAGGTTCCGGACACTCTGCAGAGACTGTGGGCCGAATAGCTGCCACTGGACTGACCGAAGAGTGCTTGTCGTCCGAACTCGCTTTTCTTTCATCCCCACTAACGCCTTCAACCCACGGCCCACGGATGAAACCCCGAGGGAACGAAAACAACGACATCTGTGATAACACCAATGACAGCGCTGATCAAAATGCTGACGATGATTCCGATAGCGCTGCTTCACGGTACACAGGGATACTTACAGGTGCTCCTGCAGTGATGATACTTTTATGGGCAGTTGCTATCATGAATAGCAAGTCAGACTTCGCCATGTGAGGGAGGCACCTGGCTATCGGATAGGGGCCCGCCCTGTACGATTCGGGAAAAGTCGCCGCATGTTGATCCATCCGCCGCTGTTGTCCTAGGGTAGAGCCGACGGCTGGCTTATCTTTTTTGCGTGGCTCCCCCTTGGTTGGATTGCGGGCGATTCATCGATTTGCGTCTGCAGTACTCGTCTGCCTACTTGAAGTCCCTCTAAAGTGTGACAGCCTGGCCCGCTGTTTCATGTTTTAATCGAGAATCCCACTATTGTAGAGTCTGGAGTCCATACGAGTCTCGTTATAGGCATGATCTTTTTAAAGTGCCCCCCCTCGGCCCGTCTCGACTTTTCGGGCACCCGAGCCGGGTACTTCTTAAAACACCTAGGGTCCCATTCGTGGTAGAATAGCTGTATGCCAACCTGGATAAGCCATGTAGTGACCCCCGTATCATCATCATTAATGCGAAGACGCTGTGGATATGGGCATTTTAACATGCGGACGGATGTACAGCTTTTTGTAGGAGAAAGGTGTAGAAGTAAGGTGCTAGAGGAGGCGAGTGGTGGAGGGCAAGAGCACTCGGTAAACCCTCACATCTCAAAGGTGCTAGGTTAAGACTAACACCTTAATCGTTAAATACGGCACTGGAAACGGGCCCGGCATCCGGTTCTGGAGCATGTTTCATGGGTTATCCAACAAGATGAGTGGGTAGTATGGTATGTGCGAATATTCGGAATAGTTGACTTCGATAGGAGACTCGTAGTTAAAGTAGATATCCCTTAATTACCTAATCAGTACAAGATGCTATGCATAAGGCTAACCTTTTGTTCTTAGCCGCCTTTACAAGAGCGCACGCAAATTTGTTGAAGAGCTCCAACAACGTAGTTAGAATAGCCGTCAACGGGCGATCTAGGGATAAAGATAAGTGTCGCGAATAGCATCTTCCTGGAATGTAAGTCTCAAGAACTAACGAGACCATTATTGCATACCAGTCTCGTATGCACGTAAACGATATATGCAATAATCGGCCCGCCACACTCCCTTGCGAGGCGAGTCACCCCCTGCTTAGCGCATTTGCAAGCTCGCGGCTGAGGGACCAAACCGTGACCTTGACTTTCAGCCGCGGCCAAATTCCAACTCGATTGAACTGCTTCGTTCATTCATTCGTTTCATTCAATCTGCCCCAGTCGCCAGACTTTTCCACAAAGCGCTACCCAACATACCGTCTAGTACTTACCTTTCTTTGTCTGACATCTGATAACCTGGGGTTCCCTCGTATTTAGACGTAGTC
The DNA here is from genome assembly GCA_004155035.1 of Monosporascus sp. 5C6A. Lineage (NCBI taxonomy): Eukaryota > Fungi > Ascomycota > Sordariomycetes > Xylariales > Monosporascus > Monosporascus sp. 5C6A. The sequence continues at coordinate 27,520 of QJOB01000022.1, forward strand.
GGTCGTACTGCGAAACTTTCCAAGATGGATCAGTACGATACGATGATGATGGACGGCGAGTCCCTGGGCCCGTCTGTCAAGATCTCAGCGGTAGGTGATGTCATGCAACAACAACATCCCTGCGATCGATCGCATAGAAACCATCCGATCTCTCGCGTCTAACCCGTCGCTGATGACTTCTCGACGACACACAGGCAGACAGCACGCACGTGAACTTCGAGCTGAGCAACGTCGACCTGTCCTTCGCGAACTCGCTGCGCCGCGTCATCCAGGCCGAGGTGCCGACCATCGCCATCGACCTCGTCGAGATCGAGGTCAACACGTCGGTGCTGGCCGACGAGTTCATCGCGCACAGGCTGGGCCTCATCCCGCTCGACTCGCGCGAGATCGACCAGATGAACTACTCGCGCGACTGCGACTGCGACCAGTACTGCGGCCGGTGCAGCGTGACGCTGAGCCTGCACGCCGTGTGCAAGTCGGACGAGGTCATGAAGGTGTACGCGCGCGACTTCACCATCGGCCACGACCGGCCCAGCAACACCATCGGGAACCCCGTCATCACCGACCCCGACCACCAGGGCCCGCTCATCTGCAAGCTGCGCAGGGACCAGGAGCTCAAGCTCACCTGCATCGCCAAGAAGGGCATCGCGAAGGAGCACGCCAAGTGGGCTCCGACGGCCGCCGTCGGATTCGAGTACGACCCCCACAACAAGCTGCACCACCTGGATCTGTGGTACGAGAACGATCCGGAAGCGGAATGGTTAGTGATATTCCAAGTCCTCTCGGCAGAGATGTGTACGTCATGGAAAGCGGACTGACACGGTGTTAGGCCGAAGAGCGAGTACGCAGCCTGGGAAGACCCGCCGGCGGAGGGAGAGCCGTTCGACTACGACGCCGTACCGTCGAGATTCTATTTCCAGGTGGAGAGCGCGGGAAATATCGAGCCCGACGGCATCATCCAGGAGGGGATCAAGGAGCTGCAGCGGAAACTGGCGACCCTTATCCATGGCCTCGGCGAGAGCGACGCAATGAACGGCGACTACGAGGGCCCGAGGAGCCCCGACATGGACGGAGCGGCGACCGGGTGGCAGGACCAGGGCTACACGACGCCCTACGGCAACGGCGGCAACGCGAGCACGTGGGGCGGGGGCGCCGCCACCGCGTACGGAACCACGCCATACGGCAATTCCGGCTCCGGTGGGTGGAGCTAGAGACTGCTGTTAGACAAAGCTAGAGGGAACCCTGGGGGATTTCCACGTATCCGGACGGACGTTCCACGAACGGCTGCCTTGTACTACCACTATATCAGAGATGACTCGGTGTGACTCGAGCCCATCCAGCGTAATATTCCGACTCGATCGACGCTTACAGTATGGAGTCTTGGGGGAAGATGCACGAATTTGGGTTGACGGTTTGTTTGGCATATGCATATACGTTAGATCACCCGAGTTACGCAGTCGCATCAGTTTTCGGGGACGAGGGACGGAAAGACAAAAAGCTTGCTGCAGCAAGGGGAGGGAAACCGGTGCAACACAGCGCAGCACCCGATTCGTGTCGTCGACTTTGTCTTCAAGCAAATTAAATACTAACAATCAACAAACGCCTGCGCTCTTCACGCAGCGTGAAGATTTCGTTCCCCGTAACGCCGCCCTGATGCCTGGTATATATCCAGTGAGGTCTGCATGCCTCTCCGTCGTCTATCTATGTGTCGCATGTGTCCAGACTGAACCGCGTAAAAACCTCCCCGACTCTAGTGCTAGTGTAATCCGGCCAATTAGATCATTAGTTGTCTATGCCCTTGAACTTTCTATAAGCGGTCCTGTGAGCTTCTAAGAATAGGAATGTACAGATCGTTTGCCTGCGGAGGATTCACCGGTCAGTCACATTGTCCTGCCTGTCGCCCCCTGGATTCGGAGTGGAGAACGGAGGGATGGAGAAGGGAGGGAGGCAGGGAGAAATATCAACTTACGGCCCCAATCTCAAAAAGGCCGGGACCCAGCCCTTGAACATCCACCGCACGCCCTCCTTGGCGGAGATCTCCGTCAGCAGGTGGACGATGCCCTGCTGGTGGGAGGCACTCATGACGCGACTCTTGATGACGTCGACGGGGGAGCAGATGGTGGTGGCGACGAAGCCGGCGAGCAGGGAGCTGGCGAAGTGGGTAGCGGTGGTGTCGCCGAGCGGGGTGCGGGCCATGAGGAAGGCTTTGAAGCTGTCGTAGCTGGCGAGCTGGCTCGCGTTCATGAGGGCGGCGCGCATGCTGTTGGCGCCCACGCCGCGGAACCAGCTCCTCGGCCCCTCGTCGGCCAGCATGCGCCACATGCCGTGCAGGCCGTTGCGGTAGCCGAACTTTCGCCCCGGCGGGAGGGCGGCGTCCTGCTGCATGCGCACGTTGGTCACGTCGGCGGCGTTGCCCGAGACGCCGCCGAGCGCGCCCGACAGCGTCGAGAGGCCGATCAGCATGGGCAGTGACGGCTTGGCGCCCTCGGGCGTCGTCCGCCGCTTCAGGTCCTCGTACACGCCGAACCGCACCGTCGAGTACGTCATCTGCCGCAGCAGCGATGCCGTGAGCCCGCTGTACAACCCGCGGATGCCCTCGCCCCGCACCACCTGGATGAAGGTGCCGCTCATATTCTTGGGGGCGTCGCCGGAGCGCAGCTGCAGGCGGACCTTGACTACACGACGATGACGTACGAGGGTCTCTCGTTAGCCGGTTCGGTCGGTTATAAACGGTTGCGTTGCGCTTGGGGTAGAGTACGCAAACTGTGCGCGGGAAACTACTACTCACCCAGATCGAGAGGATGCGTTACGCAGGCGGCCATGCTGCTGGCGCTGCCCCCGAACCAGAACGGGTAGGGGATCTGCTTCAGGGCGGCGGCGGCCTTCTTCTCTTTCTCCGACTGCTTCGCGGCGGCAGTCAGGGTTGCTACCCGCGACTTGGCGGCGGGGGTCGTCGTCGTCTGGGCCATTGTTGCGGAGGAACTCATTGTCGCAAAAGGATATATAGCCTATGGTGGACGGACGGGGCTCGATTTGATGCGGCTGCTACTGCCAGAGCATGCCTACGCCGAGCCGCAAATTCGGTTGAAGGAGAGGAAAGTCTGACTGACGAGAAACGAAAGAGAGCACGGCGCCATAGAAGTGGAAGAAAACAGATGCACCACCGACTTCTTAGGGCGAGTAAGTCAGTCGGTGAATTGAGCTCTATCTCCCCCCTCCTTTGGCGACAGAGAAAGGTCCGGCGGTTAATCCGGTGAAAGCTGCTTACTTAGATAAACTGGTGACGAACAGTTCACCGTTTCGGACAAAAGACGTGACGTGGGTCGCCGGCGCCGGTAATAATTTTTCGAGCGGGCGTTCGTTGATTCCACCCACAACGCCCACCCGGTGCTGGGGTGGGAATCGATCAGCGTTTTAGCCGCTTCCTGTCGCAACCGCGGTGTCGGACCTTTCTTTCTTTATTTCCCTTTGGTCAATGATAAAGTCCAATTGACTCGTGTCATCATGCATGCCAAGATACGTAGTTACATAGATACATGTGCAAAGGGTTTTCGTCACTGTGCATCTGCAGGCTGGGAGTTTGAGTTTCCAATCGGTTGTACGTACCTTGTATGTACCTACAGATATGGTACAGAGGAGCACGGGCGATCCGGGCGATCCCCACCCCACCCCACCCTCAGTATTATCTTATCCTTATCGACCTGTGGGGGGTTGGAAGCAGCTTTGGCAACCTTGAATGGTAACCAACTCTTGAAAGCTGCTGCGAATTGGATGAATCTGGCGACGAGGACTGCTGCGACAGCTTCACCTCGACGACTCGTCCCGGCATTGCGAGCCAACATGTGGGCGGCCAGGCTCGGTTCGGCTGTTAGCTGTACTGGAAGGGCAAGCATCTCGCTTTTGAGAGGCCCAAGTCGCTTGAACACTACAGTTAGCCGGCGGATAGATCACGGCAGGTTATTGTCATCGGCAGCAGGTTGGTCCAATTGATGAAGCTCAAAGTGAAGCAAGCAGCAACTCCTGTCCTGACAAGTATCAAAAGCTGCCCTAGCCACCCAGCAACCCAGAAAGGAGCAATTCGCAGAGATCAATGGCACTAGATACAAGACGGACTCTTGGTTCAACGTGCCTCCAAATATCATAGAAAGGATCCCTCGCCGGTTGCATCTCCAAAAGGACCACCCGGTGTCTATTACCCGTCAGATCATCGAGTCCGTATTCCCATCGTCGACGTACAAATATCACAACGACTTCAACCCCGTCGTATCCACACATCAGAATTTCGATTCCTTAGGCTTTCCCAAAGATCATCCTGGTAGAGCCAAGTCGGATACATACTACATCAATGCCGACACGCTGCTAAGAACGCACACCAGCGCACACCAAGGAGACACCTTCCGAGCTAACCTGAGCGACGGCTACCTAATAAGTGCCGACGTCTACCGGCGGGATGAAATCGACCGGAGTCATTACCCAATATTCCACCAGATGGAAGGCGCGCGGTCGTGGGATCGCGCTAAGGCCCCCAATGGCGACGTCGCCGCTTGGATCTGGTCGGACACAGAAAAACTCCCGAACCACAACATCGAGGTCCAGGACCCCAATCCGCCCTTTCACGAGGACAGGAACCCCCTGCAGGCCGCCCACCACTCGCCGGCCGAGGCCGAGGCCGTCGCCGCCCACCTGAAGAAGTCGCTCGAGCTAATGGTCGTCGAGATCTTCTCCCGCGCCGGGGCCGCCGCCCGGAAGGCCGACCCCGACTTCGTCGACGAGCCCCTCCAGGTGCGGTGGGTGGAGGCGTACTTCCCCTTCACCAGCCCCTCCTGGGAACTCGAGGTCTACTACAACGGTGACTGGCTCGAGGTCCTGGGCTGCGGCGTCGTCAAGCAGGACCTGTATATCAACGCCGGGGTGCCTGACCAGCTGGGCTGGGCGTTCGGCCTCGGCCTCGACCGCATCGCCATGCTGCTGTTCCAGATCCCCGACATCCGGCTGTTCTGGTCGCAGGACGAGCGGTTCTTGAGGCAGTTCGAGGGCGTGTCGGACGACCTCGACGCGCTGCGGCGCTTCAAGCCCTTCTCCAGGTACCCGGGCTGCCCCAAGGACGTGTCGTTCTGGCTGGGGTCGACGACGTCTGCGGCGGGCGGGGGCGGCAGCGCGCCCGGCCCCCAGGACTTCCACGAGAACGACGTCATGGAGATCGTGCGGAGCGTTGCTGGCGACGCTGTCGAGGATGTGCGACTCGTCGACGCCTTCACCCACCCCAAGACTGGCCGCCGCAGCATGTGCTACCGCGTCATGTACCGCAGCCTTGAGCGCACGCTCACCCACGCCGAGTCCAACGAGCTGCACGACCGCGTCTGCCGGTCCCTCGTGAAAAAGCTCGGCGTCGAGATCCGGTGATGCGGTGAGGTGACGCTCTCGTGGATTCGTCACGGACGCCCCTTGGGAGGCCGGCGACAGATGTGGCATCTGGGTGAGTTAGCTGCCTACCTGGCACAGGGCGGTGCAGGTTCGACCTGGGCCTCTGGGGCGGTGGTAGCATCGCGATACCGGCGTCCCCGGCTTTCAGGCTCAGTCGCAGAGACGTAAGCTGTCGAGCCATCGTCGATCTTACTCTGCTGTTGTATAAGCGGCTGCGCAATGTTTTGAAAGCTCCCCTTCGCACAAAGCATGTACGTAATCAGTCCTATATCCTCGAGTCCGATTTATGCACAGGAGTAACTACTATGGTCAGTGTTCTTAATAAGTGGTCATAAATGACGAATCGTATTTTATGGTTTAAGGCTTTTATGAGGCGAATTTCTGTTTCAGGTTAGCGTGATTGCCGCTCCTCTTACCGCAATGCATAATTCGCACCCGGAGCATATCGAGATGAGAATCCTCCACGTACACCTCTCTGCTATGAAACTACATGGACAGGGCGGCATGAGACATGGATTGGTTAGACAGATAAACCTACGACGTTCTCCGTCGTACGGGGCTGGTTTAACATCCTAGTCAGGTATTCGAGCTATGTGAATCAGAACGTCCATATTAGCGATAGTAGTAGCGTTAGAACTGACGCTAGAGGGTACCCGACAGGGATGTTAATATTCGGCCTGATACCAGTAGGCGCAAACAGCGTTCATGGTTGCGGCTGAGCAGATGCAAATATGCTACACGCGGTCTGCTTCAGTGGGGGGTTTCCGTCCTTGCATACGATGATGTTAAGCTTTATGAAGTCCGGGTTTTGGCTGGTGTTTGAACGCAAGATAAAATGTCCAAGGGGTCTTCATAACCATAATGCAGGTTTCAAGTGAGTGCTTCATTTACGGAGCTAAAGGCCAGTCATGTTGTTCTCCGGCCCGTTCGTAAGCGGGTTGGCTGGTGGTGGCTATGCTATGCACAATAAACCTTTTTTTTCTCTCTTCATTTCTTTTAACGAACTAAGCTTAGATGGAGAAAGGGGTCGGCCATCCAGCCATCCCAAGTATCAATCGACCGATGATTCCGGGCGATCGGCAAGATCAGCCAATTGACGGCTAGGTGCTTGGGTTAGATCCGGCACGTAAGGTAAAAGCGGCTGTGAATCGTCTAACACGGCTGATCTAGGTCTACTACTCATAAAAGCTGTTCCAACAAAACTCCGAGAGTCGGGCTTTTTTCTCGTATTACCTACCTCGCTCAGTCATGTTGCGGAGTCAAGCAACATGGAGCGGAGCCGGGGATGACACGAGGAAGGCTGAGTCTTCTTCGGTTTGCCTCTCTGGCCTTAGTAAGGTTCATGGCGCGTGTCCCGACGAATACCTAACTTCCGCGTAAGTATGAAGTAAACGTGTTTGCATGCGCCTTCAGTGCAATGGGTCCCGGCGAAGGGAGCTTGGGGAGGAATGGACGAAACGGAGCAACGGAAACATACACACGACACATCCATCCTATGGATTCCTGCGTCTCCGACTCCCCGAGCTCGGCTCGTCTGTTGAGCTCCGAATGCTGGTGGTGCTGTGGGAGGCAATGGCTGGGAGGCCAGTCAAGGAGGCTGTGCAAAGCAAAACCCCCCCTGAGTGGCCATCGAGAAGTTTGTTCTGGGAGATGCGCCACCCGTCGCATAGTTTAAAGCACATGTTTCGAGTTGTAGACTATTGAACACCAGGTACAATGGCAACCGTCGTCACGGTCAATAGGCTAGAACTCTGTAATTATTTCCCCAGCATTGAGATATTTTGTGGAAGCCATGGTTTGGAGTGGCTTACGCTACTGAAGTTATCCGTGGAGTAACCCCATTGATGTATGTAGGTCTGCGGAGCTACATACTGTCGCTGGGGAAGGGATTGGCGCTTAGGACATATAACAAGCGGTCTTACGCAACGTGCACCGGCCAGCGAATGTTCTGCCAGCTCATGTGATGAAACTTGCTCATTATGTCGAAACACTCGTGGCGATTCCGCGCGGCGTAATAAACCCCGTGATATCCCGGTCAGCAACAAATGGTCGACCTTTGGCTCGAGAGGGTGCAATGGGAACAGCCCGAGGGAGACGTGTAGACACTAATGGCACGGAGACGGACAAAGCCCTGCCTTCGAGGGAAAGTACCGCTGCGCCTTTGAAAAGGTCACTAGTGACATAGCCAGCTAAACTCTGCCGATCCCCTAGCCTTCCCAGTACGAGATGAGGCAGCACATCGTACTGCGTGCTGTAGAGCCACTTACAGTACGTAAAGTCAACAAGGCTTATTATATGGCTCTAAAAACAAGAGAACACGACGGGATGTTACCAGAGATCGACGACAATAAAGCCCATGCAGCATACAGTGAAGTAAACAAGCAAAACGAATTGATACTACCGAGAAAGGTAGGTACTTATCATTGCCGTATGAACTGGCCAACTGCAGCGCCGCTTTCTTACCCCACACACGACTATTAGTTACTTGTTGCATCACAGCAGGAGAGATACCCACCCGAAATCCAGAGCGTCCAGTCTCCTTCCCTCACCTGCCTCTTTGATACATACTCATAAGCACATCCTGACTACTAAGTAGTATAGAGAGGTGAGGAGAAATGAGTTCACTGCTTAGTGTACGAAGGACCCGCGCACGCCTTAGCCACCTTCGAAAGTCCGTCCTTTTAGAGGATGTGCCCCAAGAGTTAACTTTGTTGGTCATTTGTTGTCAAAGGACTAATGATGGCTGAGTATGCGGGTTCGAAGCCTCGAGATGGGGAAGAAAGAAATTAGATGATGCTTATTGATCCGGCAAGGCGAAAGGACTAATTGACTGACAAGCTCTTCTTCAATGGCATCGCCGGCCCAGTCTAGGCTGGCTCAGCATGGCGAATGTCTTCTCGGTGGCCACATACCCAGTAGAGAAGCTACGTACATACAATGAGAGGAGATTGATTGCACAGCCACAGGGCCTCCCAAATGCTTTGAAATGGACAACAAAAGGTCTGGCTGTCTGGGCAAGCCCGCCAAGCAAACCCGGCTCTCTATTGGGGGTACTAGGCAGACCTTGCATAAGTTAGTGTGCACCCTTCCGGCCATAAGCTAGACGGTCCGTGACCCGCCGCCCCCTCAGCCGCAACAACGATTTGCGACTGGAAATCCATGGAAAATTAAATGCGCCAAGCGAAGAACGTTCTGCTAAGTTGTCGTAATTGGGGCGCAGCCCACTCCCGAAAGGTGTATACATACAAAGCCAACTCCAGCACTTCTTGACACACATTCACATCCCTCATTCCTCTTCCTACCTACAACCTACAAATAACCACCACGGACAACAACTCTCGCAGTCTACATATCTCCGTACGATAACAAACACGCAGAATATATATTGGACCGTAGTAACACCCGCCAACAATGTCTGAGACGTCATCAACGCCTACGTCGCCATCCTTGCCTACGCGGCCTAAATACCCTCGCCGAGGATCGTCCAAGGCCCCCTCCCTCTCGCTAGACCTGTCGAACCTGCCACCGCTTGTGCAGCCGACGCCGCCCACGAACACGCTGCTGTTCACGAACCTGAACGACCTCGACATCTTCCGGCCAGAAAACCTGCAGGCGATCCGGGATCTCATCTCGCAGACGGCGCCCGTGGTGACGTGGGCGCCGCTGAAGTCGTTCCGGCGCATCGTGGTGTCGTTCCCCGACGAGCAGGCCGCAATCCGCGTGCGGTCCATCTGGGACGGCGAGGCCGTCATGGGTGAGCGGTGCCGCGTCTACTTCGGCCAGCACACGCCCCTCAGCAACCACCCGGGCGGCCGGAACGATCCTAAGCACCACCTCGAGCTGCCCGACGCCGGCAAGCTGTTCTTCATCAGCCCGCCGCCTTCGCCGCCCCACGGCTGGGAGATGCGCCTCGAGGACGCGCCTAACAAGCAGGTGCACGCCGAGGACCTGGCCGAGGCCCTCGCGAAGCTGCGCCACCACCAGGACCCCGCCTCGGCCATCTCGGGTGATATGCCCTCGCCCGTCTCGCCCACCACCACTGCCGCCGGCCAGCAGCAGCAGCAACAGCCCCGCGCCACCCGCAGCCGCAGCAGCACACTCATCTACACGCCCCAGGAGCACGGCGGCAGTCCCACGCTACCCGCCATCTCGGTTGACGACATGACGGACGAGCCCGCGGAGATGAGCCCCATCCCCGCAGAGAAGCCCATCCCCGCGCATACCGCGAGGCCACCTGTTGAGCTCATGACGGAATAAATTTTCTCTTCTGCTTCTCCGAGGGCGTTGTGGTCGGTTCTTCCAAAAACGAAAGGTTGCATATACTCAAAACGAAGTTATTGTATGTACGATATGGCAGCAAATACCGGCGTTGGTTGGAATGGGGATGGCTGCCAAGCTAGCAGGTCCACCAGGCCCTGGTTGGGTCATCATCAGTGTTTGTTTTGTGACTACCATGGCATTGTCATATGGCGTTGGATCGGTTCACCGTGCTGTGCATAGTCGGCCGCTACTGTTAACGGAGGGCATAATGAGTCCTGTTGCGGCTTTGGGTCGGTGTTCGATGGAGGAAGGGATTTATACTGTACCACGTGAACATACGGTTCTATAGTAAATGGTAAAAGAATTGACATGATTCTTGAAACTGATACGCGGTATTTGAAGCTTTTGAAAATATGTGCCTCTCTTATCTTCTTCCATCCCAAACAGTAAAGTTAGCTAGAAGGTCCAATGCAGCTTGGCTTGCCAGAATATAATATCAGTCTGGAAGAGCTGCAGCGCATAGTAACGGCCTTCGAGTGTTGGTATATTTAAAAGGCGTACGGTGGGGCCGACAACGACATTTATCGTAGTTGCGCTGCATAAAACTGAAATATATCGCGCTTCGACTCAATACATTGTAAAGGGGCGACAGTTGCACCTTTCAAGGTAGCGGGGTATGCAGGCGGCCTGGTTCGGTCCAGTTTCATCACTGTCTCTTCGGCCTTACAAGGCCGGCTCAAACTCCTACCACACATATCAACGACCTCATATCGCCTCCGGGGCTTGCACCTTGAGCGGGCCATTGCCAGTGCCCTTTGCGGATATCCTTAGGCGACCCTTCACAGCCTATCCGGCGCGACCAACTCCTCCTATACCTCACATGAGACATTTACGGGCCACTTCAGACCAGCGGCAGTCCCTCCCCATCTCAGCTAACAGCCCAAGCAGCGACGAGACGGATAACGCCCCTTATACCAACCCACAACACGGTCCCCACGATGGCAGTGGCGAGTAGCAATGAGACGAGGGCCCTCCACTCGGTGGGGGACATCTTCCGCTCGGAGTCCGGGGCGATAGCCGAACCCGGGCCCCTTTGCGTCGCCGGCCTGTCGAACGAGGGGAGGTATTTCAGCGGGAACTTGCTCGTGTAGCCAAGGCCGCCTTTCGACTTGTCGCGGATGAAGAATTGATAGAGGATATTCCGTACAAGCTGTGTTGGTGGCGTTAGCTACTTCCAGGGACGGAGAGGGGCCAGGGGTTTAAGAGCTTCAGCGATCTTTCCCTCTTTTTCTTCTTCTTCTTCTTCTTCTTTAAGGGGCTCGAATAGGCAGTGCTGTGAGAGGTGTATCCCAAGAGACCGGCTGATCCCGGATAGGCAGGTCCTAAAAATCAGATCGCTCGCTCACTCACCTTGATGTTCCGCTCGTCCAGCCACGCCACGCTACGGTTCACATAGCACGTCACCGCAAAGAAGACGCACTGCCCGAGCGCAAGAGCGTAATAATACCACCCGGGCCAGTCGACCTCGAGCGCCCGCGCGACCTCGGGCCCGTTCAGCCACCAAACCTCGGCGCACAGGAACTCGCGCGACGCGTACGTGGGCGGCTGGCTCGCCAGGCCGTCGAGGATGTTGTTCGCCAGCGCGGCTGACCTGCTGGTGGGCCGCGTCTCGGAGACGATGAGGCTCTCCATCATGCGGCGCGCGGAACCCGGCGTCGCCAGCCAGTCGTGCGGCGCGCCCATGAGGTAGGCGACGTAGCGCCAGAGCGCGAGGTAGTCCTCGATCTCCCCGGGCCGCATGACGATGCCCTGTCGCGGCAGCCCGACCCAGACCACCTCACACGCGAACTCGTTGATGGTGCCGATGCAGTCGAGGTCGCTGATGGGCACGCCGAGGCTGCGCGCGTCATAGTAGGATGAAGACCCCGGGCGCGAGGCCGCCGTGGCCGCCTGGATGGCCAGGATGCGCCGTCGCACACCCGCGTGCAGCAGCCGCACCCGCACCGAGTCCTCGAACCCGGCGCCCCCGGGCCGGATCGACGCCAGGTCCCGGTGCACGTCGAGCGTGTGCTGCATCGTCTCGAGCAGCCGCCGCCGCACGGCGCCGATCCCGAACCCGCCGGTGCGGTCGAGCGTCTCGACAGCCCGGCCGCTCGTCATGCCGCCCAGGAGTCCCACGAACATCAACTAATCGAGTCAAGTCAGCGGACGGGTTGGGGTCTGGTTTGGTGCTTCCTGTGGAGAGTAGTAGTAACTTGAACGCACGGTCATGATAATTGGTCCGGCGTATCGGAAGAACACTTTCTGTCCCCTCTCCAATTGCTCCCAGTCCACCCATTCGGGAACGGTATGGATCTCGTCCCACAACCGGCCGACCTTCGGCTCGGTAGCAGCATGTTCCCGCAGTAACTCGTAGAGATCCCTACGCTTCCGCTTCTCTCCATCGGGTTCAGCTTTAGCCTCAGTACCATCTTGCTTAGGAGCAGCTGTGAAGGACGGTGGAGGAGATATCTCATCTAGTCTGTCAAGGCATTCGGTTGCGACGACGTCGTACGCATGGATAAGTGGCTCTAAGTCTTTTGGTTTGAGGTGCTCTGGAGTCCAGTTGAACTTGAAGCCCCAGTCATTACGCCAACCGTACTCATCATCGGGGATTTCCTGTCGGCCCATGTCGTGAATAATAGGTATACGAACTCTTCAGCGCACAAAGCCCGATGGGTCTGATAGACTAAGATTGCGGGTGATACGGCAACGATAAAAACAGAAATAAAACAATTAAGCGTTAAAACACCGAAGGTAATAAGAGCTGTCCAAATTAGAGTCGTAGTTAGGTGCTTAAAGGGTGACCCACGCGCATAATATATCTAGAATTCGAGGATATAGGCAACCATTGCGTTGAAAGGCAAAGAGGGGGCTCGGATTACTGAGGCGCTGATAATCGTACCTTATCGACGTGGACCTGACATGAGGGCGCGCATAATTGTTACCCCAACCAATACCGATAGAAAGTCTATTAATTACCGTGTACGGAGTAGGTAATCGTAGGAACGTTGAAGTCGTGCTGGGAGGCCCTGACTAGGAAGGCGTAAGAAGGGGAGGGGGGTTGTGCTGACCAAGATGCGAAATCCACATTCCCCACACTGATTCTAGACACCACCAGTCTGGACGGAAGCTTGGGCCATTTGTGCCCAGTAAAATGTTTAATATTTATTATACCTGCCTGCCGACCTGACTAAATTTTCCACATCGCAAGCTTCGAAGGTGACTGATGCATACGCCGCTTATCATGAAGTGTTCCTGCCACACTTCGTCCCTACGAATATTCGTCCAGAGCCTTACAGGGCTTCATATATCATATCCTACGGTCGCACGTTCTACGCAGCTACATCGAACAGCTTTTGCCGCATCCCAAATACGACAATGCCACCTCGCACGACCATTCAGCGCTGCTGGGAATTTGCGCTCGTCGCAGGTAAAATGGCAGCCAGAAGCCCCCGACATATCAAATTCGGCAGGTGAAAAGCGCCAGGATGGTCCAGGAAATCCCGAGAACGCGGCGAGGGAAGAGTCGCCCGAGTCGACAATCAGAGCCTCTGTTGGTGACCTCGACCAGGCGAAGCAGCATGGTGTGATCCTAGACCTCTCGCCAGAGTCGGTCGATTCGATCATCGAAAATCTCAACCGGCAGTCGAACGAAGGCCTGGCCTCGTCTGGTGAACCTACCGAATCCGGCACCCGCTCCAAGCCCGAGAAGCCGGCCATCGAGTCGAGCAAGCTGAAGCGACGCAAGATCATCAAGGAGGGGCCCAAGGGCGGCGTGAAGAAAGACGGCGCGACAAAAGCGGAGCCGAAGAAGGAACCCTGGCAGATCCAGAAGGAGGCGCTGAAGCAGAAGTTCCCTGAGGGCTGGCAACCGCGCAAGCGGCTGTCGCCCGACGCGGTGGACGGGATTCGGGCGCTGCACGCGCAGTTCCCCGAGGAGTACCCGACGAAGGTGCTGGCGCAGCGGTTCGAGGTGTCGCCCGAGGCCATCCGGCGCATCCTCAGGGCCCGCTGGCGGCCGTCGCCCGAGGAGGACGAGGAGCGGCAGCAGCGCTGGTTCAATCGTGGCAAGCAGATCTGGAGCCAGATGGCCGCCCTCGGCCGGAAGCCGCCTAAGAAGTGGCGCCGCGAGGGCATCGTCCGCGACCCCAGCTGGAACGTCAAGAGGGGCCCCCGCACCGAGTGGCCGTACATGCCGCATCGGCCGCCGCTGCCGACGGAGGAGGAGCCCTCGAAGGAGGACGAAGACGAGGGGGTGAGTCCCCAGCGGAAGTTATCCGAGACTCTGCTATGAGAAGACTACGATGTCGTGGAAGGCGGTTCCAATTTGCCGCAGAGAATATAGGCGAAGCTTTGTATTAATCCGACAAATGTCATATAACAAATTGAATACCGTCACCCTCTTTCCCTGTCCATTCTCTCAAAATAGTGCTGGACTACTATCTCGTTGTGAAGGCTTATATTGTTCAAGACCAATGACCGCGGAATAGAGGTCAGTCAGATGTGTTGAGACCACGCCATGAATGTGAATCAAATCCCATCCAACTTTCTGACATGAAAGCCAAGAAAATGCTTGTATTGTGTTGCCAAGTCCAGCGGAACAGATCAGTAGAAGCCCGGTGAACGCAAATGCCATCCGACAATCCTATAGCAGGAACCTTATTGGCAGGCTTAACGCGTCACACATGTAATTGCTCTGGATATCCATTCTCTAAGGCGAATTGACCAGTACTGATAATCGTCTACTTGCGGGTCAAACCGAAGAACCGGAACTAAAAGAGTAGAAATCTGAAAATAGTACTCGGTTCCCTTTCCGCCTTTGATCGGATATAAGTTGCAACATCCTTTCATGGAAACCCCATAGTATATCGCTTATCTCGTTTTGCTGTGGTGGGGGCCCCCTGAACCACTGTGCCAAGCCGAAGAGTCTGTGCTCCATAACATGGTTACACTGCAGTTGCATGCGTCGGACGGATCTGGTTTTTCAACTGTTTGCCGCATCCCGACGAAGTAACATTAAGTGCCCAGTTTCTAGAAAACAAATAGCCTGCAGGCGACATTCGTGTAGATATAGGCCAACCATACAGGAAACAGTCAATGATACCAGGTCACCAATGCAAGTAAAAACTCTAAAGCGTGGGGAAAGGGGGTTCAATTGATTAATCGATGAATGGCGGGTGCAGGCCGTGTGACGTTCACATTCGATCTGCAGATGCTGGCGGCTCAGGGCCACCCACACCGCCCGGGAAGAAGCGGCAGTAACGCTAAAAGCTAAGCGACCAATCAACCGACGGTGGCTTATTCAATTACGGCTTAGCCAATTATCCCTTCCCCCGGTTCAACAATCACCCCCTGGAGCCCGAGCGTCAAAGCCAAGGAGAAGCTCCCTTTGCGTTCCACATCCCGGCTTTACTTCAGAGAAACAATTGAAAAGCAAAGCCGGAGCTAGCACCGACCCTCGCACTTTCGTTTTGGGCGTCCTCCCAATGTGCGGCAAGTGTTGGTCGTGGGTGATCGACCGCTACATTATTCCTCCTCCTATCAACATCCAGAGACTCGGCCGGGATTGAGGCCTTCGTCACTTCCCTTTTATCAGCTGCAAGACACTTTACGCGTCTATCAGAAGAGGGCTGCTTATAGCGTTGTTTAAC
Source organism: Monosporascus sp. 5C6A (assembly GCA_004155035.1). Classification (NCBI taxonomy): domain Eukaryota; kingdom Fungi; phylum Ascomycota; class Sordariomycetes; order Xylariales; genus Monosporascus; species Monosporascus sp. 5C6A. Next base: position 42,897 of record QJOB01000022.1, read on the forward strand.
CATTGCTGCAGCAGGGAGGGGGATTCTTCCCATCTTATGTCGTTAGACTCCTCGCGTTGACTGCATTCGTCCATACCCCGGACCTCCTACTGCTTTAGATCATAGCTCTCTAGCTTTTTTTTTCCAACCTTCTTTGTGCGCTCCTTTCCTTCCATCTATCTATACATACCTACTTCGTACCTACCATACATACCTGCCTTTCGTATGTATCCTGGACCTTGGTAAGCTTCCAGACTACTTAATGAAAAATTAAGCCGTCTAACTCTTAATTGAATTCTTCCCTTCACGTCACTGTAAGTCAAACAGGCCTTACTTAGTACGCGGAGTGGATGGCTTATTGCCGCCTATTTGAGGTCCCCGTTGACATGACTTTCAGCCTTTAAATAATACCTTCTACTTCTTTCGAAGGTCAAAGAAAATATACAAACAGTAGCCTTTGATAATTCCGGCTTCGGGCTGATACGTTGGGACGTATCCGCCGCCTTCTCTAATATCAGTCATTCGCATCCCACCCCATGCCTTTCTACCTACGTCGATTGTCTCAGACCTCTACGCAATCAGTAATAAACCAAACACTTCGCACCTCTTCGTTCAGTTATTACTCTGCTACAGGTCCTAGGGTGTCAATGGCGAGAAGATGGCCTCAACCCCGACAAACCGGTTGAAAGTGACGCCATCCAACTCGCCCTACCTTCCTCGCTCCGCGCCGAAGTCTCCTCTCCGCGGTAGGACCAACCCCGATCCCCGTCTATCTTTGAGGCGAGTTATCGGGACGACTTGCGCCTCCCCCACCGGCTTCGATGCAGCGCAATCATCCTTTGCCTATATTGCGGGAGGCGCCGTCGTCGTAGTTGATGTGGACGGAGAAGAGTGTTCCCAACGTTTCTTCCGAGCTCGCCCGACTGCCGTCCCAGTACATAGCACCTCCGCGTCTTCCCATTCGCCCTCGACACCATCAGCAATGCCGAAAGCGAACGACAGTAGAGGCCGGATCTCCCTACGAGAGTCAACATTTGGTTCGCTTGACCACTCTGAATTCCCGGCATCTAAGACGTGGACAAGTAGAGAACGAATCAAAGCTGCCTCATGTGTAGCGCTAAGTAAGGAAGGGAGGTTCTTGGCGGTAGGCGAAACTGGATACGCCCCTCGAGTACTTATTTTCAATCTTGAAGACAATTCATCCGATACGCCGCTAGTATCAATAAGCGAGCATGCCTATGGCGTTACGGCCGTTGCTTGGTCGCCTGATTCCAAGTACCTCGCCTCTCTCGGCTCCGCCAACGACGGGTTTCTCTACGTGTGGAAGATAGACCCGCGGACTGGCGCCGCCAAGTTGTTCCAGCAGAACAGATGTACTTCGTTTGTGCGCGGTATGATCTGGGTAGGCAACAGCCTTGTAACTCTGGGCGTACGCCATGTTAAGGTATGGAGGGTAGAAGAGGGACCGCGGCCAACGTCCCCCACCAAACCTAAGTTCGCTGCGGAAACGAGCTCCTCTCAGAGGACACTGCCTGGCCGCAACGTTCTACTCGGTAACATGATAGAAGCGACTTTCTCATGCGCGGCAGCCATTGACGAAACAAAAGCCATCATCTGCTCGGAGGCGGGCGACGTATGCTTGTTTGATGATGCCGGTAAGCAGATGAAGTTGACCAAGATTCTTGGAATTGGGTTTGCGACAACCTGCGTTGCCATCTCCGGCAATTCGGTTTACCTCGGTGGAAAATCAGGCGGCTTCAAGACCCTAGACTTGGAGGCTGTCATGAGTGGCTTTTCGGATTGCGTTCAAGGGAGTCGCGAGACGTCTCAAGGGCTGGTGGCTCTGGGCTTCGTCCTGGAGAGAATGGTGACGGTTGATACCAAGCACTCGATTCACGTTTCGCGGCACGGAATCAAACACGACGAAAAAGACATCAGTTCGGCAGCAGTTCCTATTTCGGGACATGGAGAACCGATTCTAGGGGTTGAGGTACTTCCTCAGCCCAATGGCTCAGGTGCGGCCTTCTGCAGCTGGTCTGGGTCTGGGCAGGTCATATTGTGGGACACCAACGGAAAGATTACATCGTCATTCGACGTACCACTGGAACAGACGACTTCCGAGAGCGATGCAGATTCGGCGAACCAACTGACCGTCGCGCGGGTGACTTCTGGAGGCAATTACTTCGTCACCGGCGACAAGCTGGGTATCCTGAAAATCATCGACTTCTCGACGAAACAATGCCTCTCGGCTTTGAAAGTGCACTCTTCGGACTGTCAGTCCATCACAACATACGAGGACGGGTCAAGGTTCTTGATTGCGTCGTGCGGTCGGGACCGCACGGCACAGCTCATACGCCAAACGTCAGAGGGAACATTCGAACTTTTCCAGACCTTAGAATTTGCTGCCAAAGTGGCACAAGTTCTCATCCCATCAGCTGACAAGCTCATAACCTGTGCTCTGGACAGGTCAGTCCAGATTCATGAACTAGTCACAAAAGAAGGCGACTCGGATGCCATAGCAGCCATTGCTCCGAAGGTCTTGCCCCTCAAGGCGTCGCCGATATCCATGACCATGGCTCCTGATGGGAAGACCATCTTCGCTTCATCTCTAGACCGATGCATTAGCCTCTATGACATCGAGAGTGGGAAGCTTTCAAATACGTTTAAGTGCACTGATGAAAACGGCGTCGAATCTGTAGTTCTGGACTCTCTGATTACCCGTTCGGCAGCGGACAGCGAGCCTGCTTTCCTTCTCGGCATTTCAAACACGGACAAATCTATCAGAATCTATAACGCCCAAACGGGGGAATTCCTAGATCGTGAATGGGGCCACACGGAGGGCATCAACGGCACGGCGCTTATTGAAGATGAGGACGGCAAGAGGAAGATAGTGAGCGTTGGGTCCGACGGAACTATCATGATTTGGGAGATGGACCTACAGGACCAGGCATCTGCCTCTGCCGGTCGAGATTCGTCACCTGAAAAGGACAATTTAGTTATAGGTCGGCCCACTCTGAGGCGTGTCCTATCTAAGGCGGAATTAGCTGAATTTCAGCGACCTTCCCAAAGCAACAACGATCGACGGTCACCAAATACAGGGCGACGGTCACCCCCGAGAACACTCCAAAAAAAAAGATCGCAATACAACCTCAGTGGCGTGGCCTCGCCGAGAACGTCGGTAACTGCACTTCAATCGAGTCCAGCTTCGGCAGTCGCCGACTCCACGCCCTCCCGGCGAGTCTCGGGCGACAGCCGTTCCGGTAGCCCCCCAGCTAGCCCTAAGCCGCGAGGCGCCAGGCGTCGCCCCTCGTTGCCGTCTTTGAATTCAGTGAGAGGCAAAAGCTCCAATAGCTTGAGGGGGTTTGGGTCTCTCAATATGTCAACCGAGCAAGCTTGTCGCACCCTGAGGGCATATCGGAAGAAATTATCGTGCAACGATCCGATCAGTCAGGACCTCCTGGCCGAGCTCGATCAAGAACTTCGCCTTACCGCTGTTGCCTTGGGCGACAGAGCGACGCGGAGCAAGGCAATGAGCGACAGCATACTTAATGGGCTGCTCGATCAGTATTCGGAGCGTCTGGTGAACCTCCTTGACGAGAAACTGAAGCTCAGCTTCCCGTCTCTCGCAGACCGGGAACCCGACTCCCCGGGAAGGGCGTCTCAATCGTCGGTAGCAGAATCTAGCACTAGCTCGACATGATCCGAACCTTCGTTTGCTAGTCGTATTTTCCTTGTGTTATTGTCGAAGATCGGCTGGATGCATCAGGTAACACAGTTGGGATACATAGAACATGACAGAGTAAGGATGCGGCACCAACACCCTCCGCTGTCGGGTTCGGTGAAGGCATCCAGGGGAAAGGGGAAGCAGGCAACTCGGCATGTGTTCATCACCATTATCATCATCGTTTCTTTTATCATTAATGTTATCATGGGAATGTCTCGAGACGGGAGGCCAGGCAATCACCACCACACCGGCGTTTACGGCTTTTAGACACGGGAAAAGGCACCTTTTATTTGTCATTTTGATATTATCGACATGATACCACTCGGCGGGCGACGAAGGGAGGGAGGCAGGGGCGGGCTGGATACCGGCGTTACAGGCAGGCAGGGGTTTCAGTCAAGCGTGCGCCGTCTCTCTCAGCCGTGCGTGTGCCCCCATGTGGTTGGATGGCATTCCCTCCCCTAACCGGAGGGAGAAGAGACACGCGCTTTGTACCATAGCAATTAACATATTATTACTTCGCTAGACAGAGTCGGTAGACCACAATCGTCGCTGCTGGGTTTACCATCCAACTATACGGGTGCTGTGTGCCCCGTCGTGCTCTGCTGTGCTGTGTCGTGGTCCAGATGAGGGGGTTGGTGCCCTGGTGGGAGTTCGGTTGGTTAATTGGTTGATGGCGCCCGCTGCTGCGGCTTCCTGAGGCATGGAGGCACATGGCCTGGAGTAAGGGGGTGGGTGTTTCCGATGTCCATACCATACATAATGCCCAGTGCTTGGGTAGTGGTGGTAGGAGAAAATGGCTTGACTCGACCTAGACTTTTACAATTGCATACATAGGACCAAAATTACAAGAATATACATAATGGACCCTGCCCTTCCGATGGAACACGGTGTGTAGTCAACTAAGGGGGCATCATTCATAGGTAATTTGGCTGGCTCATATGGTCGCAGGTCGGTGCTTCTCCCGCTCCGTCTCGCCGAAGCCGCTCTAAAGACATCAGTATCATCCACCCCGGGCTGTCTGTATCTACGAGAGTCACCACAACGTTTGTGCTATTTTCACCGACAGTAAAGATGTGAGAAATGCTGATTCATCGTTGGTTAAAAGAAAACATGGCACATTTCTTTCTTGAAGATGACGGTAAAGACAGCGTCTCTGCTTCGACGGTTAAGTGGGTGTAGAACGAGAGAGTATGTGGATATGGGATTTCATATTTGGATACGCACACTTTTTACCAGTTGCCAGTTCCCATGGAAATTCCTGTACGTAAGGGACACCTCCAGGTTCTTGCTTTGGGTTGAACAAGCAAGACCCCTCTCCCTGCGCGTCTTTGAAAAAAGGGGGTGGGGGGCGTTCCATGAGAGCACCAGATATCAATTTTTGACCTTAAGCCGTACTACGTCATTCACTTACAGAGAAGTCGTACGTGATAATCGCTTCCGACAGGTCGATCAGCGAGAGAAAGGGGGCTGACTGCAGGTATCCAAAACCTCACACCGGGTAGGTGGAAGTGCCTATCATTATGGCATCAACCTTGTCTCGCACTTCATCTACACGAACGTAAGCTTCCTGCACTCGGCCTAAATTAAGGCTTTAGACTCACCTCGCATCCCACCTAGCGCTTCGAATGCCGCGCTATAATTCACGAGCGCGCCCCAAACTGACCAGAGGCCCTGTTGAAGCCGGCTAAGCATGTTTTCGACTAGGAGCCTGACATCTCCGCCAGAAGACGGGTATAAGGTCTCGGTCTGGTCTTTGATCATAAGCAAAGCATAAGCACTCTGCATCGCACAACAAGCAAATGCCGGCATAGTCCTAGGAGTGATCAACGGAGACGACGGCCCGAGGCAGTAGGGGCTATCACTAGGTTGGCCGGTGGGGTTGGGATACGGCAGAATGTCGAAGGTCCGGGCGATGCTGAGAGCCGATTTCAGACATATCTTCGAGGACTGGTGTTTGTTAAATAGAAATTGTAGGTTGGTCGGGGCCTGGAAGCCAAGGCTGCTTTCTGAATTTGGGGTAGAGTGATTCAATATTGCCGGGGATGACGAATCAGGCGATTGATCAAGGTACTCTGACGGAGTTGCACTCAGTCTGGTGCAACATGATTCTAGTCGGCGGGGCTCCTGACTATCCGTCTCTTTATTCGACGTTGCGCCGAAGTCGCAATGTTTCCCTGAAAATAAGGCAATATCGAAGAACGCGCAGTACCGGTGGACTTTGATTCGAGCACTGTTATCGTTATTCGCATTGACGCACACATTCCTGCAACGTCGGACTACTTGCCTGTTCAGTTTGATCTGCGACAAGCATCTCAGCGACTGCGACACCACCATCTCCCCGTGGTCGACTGGCTGAGTTTGTGGGCAGTCCGAATCCCAGGTCTCGGACTTAGCTATCAAGGGTTCGAGGTAACGTTCGAGCTCCTGCATGCGTTCGACGATATGGCTCATGTCAGATTGTGCTTTCTTAGCATTATTGAGATCAATGACGAATTGAGTGGCTGCTAGGATAGCTTGTTGCGCCTCTATGAACACTGTCCAAGCCTAACAACTGTTAGTTTAGCCTAATAGATAGATCGCCCCAAGAAGTACCTCTGGATCAACTTGAATAACTGGGTGCCTTGCAGTGAAGCTAGGAGTAAAGACCTCAAAGGTAGGCGACTGCTTCAGTCAGTACAGTATCCCTATAACTAGGAATGTGGCAGCGTACGGTATTGTTGACGATGGAAGCCTGTGAAACACAAATATACGTCATCCACCAGACCCGGCATCGAGCTTCCGAGTACTCGTCTTCCACGTTACTCCGTGTATGAAGCGACTGGTTCATGGCATTCACCAACGCCGAGTCCGCCCTTGCTCTCATTTTCTTCAAGTTACCACGCTGAGCATATTCATATACGCTCAGGAGGTTGAGGGCAATGATGCCCTCTAGCTCAGCCGGGACATTTGGATGAAACTTTTCCCGAGAAACATCATGGTCAGAATCTTCAAGCGCCTTCGAGGGTTCCACCGATGATTCCGGTCTTTCGTCTTCGGTCTCGAGGCTCTCCAGGGCAGACTTGGCCAAAAACTGAGAGTATTTGCGCCTCCAAGCGACAGCATCTGGATCAAGTGGGTTGCGATCTTCAGGGCAAGGAATGAGGGCCAGGATGGCTGAAATAGCACAGCTAATTGCCGAACACGGCTCCTCCAGCCTGTCGCCCTGGCTCTCTAGGAGTGGTACCACTTGGTCTGCCGTGAGTGCACATTTCGGTGGTGGCAGAATAGGAAAATACGGGTGGATCCATATGTAGTACGCATTGAGTCTAAAGGGGCGTAAGCCAAAGAATATCAGCCGGCAACACAATGATACTTACATTGCACCATTATTTCCCCCGTATGTCCTCGCCATGGGCGCCTTGACATCCGCAAGTGTGTCGTCCAAGGGGTCTTTGAACAGGTCATCGTAAATAGAATCGCTATCTTGCCATATGTCCGCGAGTGACCTCAGTCCGGCACCAGGGTCTATATAGTTCTCAACCAAAAGCGCTGTGTAGGGTTAGTATGAGTAGACGAAGTTCGTCTGCGTGAAGCTCACGATTCTGCGGCAACTCTTCATTCTGACTTGGTAGCCGGATAGTAATATCTTGATAATCTAAAGGTGGCCGGGACTTCTTCCGAATGCGAGCCCCTCCTCGCCTCGACGGTTTGTAGGTGCACTCCCGGTCTTTCGCGGCGCACTGGAACAGTCAGTGTCTGCTATAGTTCGCATCCCGCATTACCGGATTTGAGCTAAAAGCAAGGGTCATATCTAATTGACATACACTTGCACATGGACGCTCGCCATTACATCTAGTTCTGGCCGTCCGACTAAGCAGACTATGTTAGCCTCAAAAGGGGTTCATGCAGGTTTAAGCATCGAGCACTAGTGGTTTTGAAATACCGTTTCCAATCAGATAATGGTAACATACCAGGATAGGCAAGCCACCTTAACTGGTGGGGTGGCGAATTTCTTTCGCTGTACCGTAGCTGTAGAAGTCTGCGTCGATGAGGATATAGGAAGATCCGCCGCCTGCGCCATAGTCACAAGGGCGGCCTGAAAGCACCTTGAGATTTCCCTTAAGAGTTATGTGCCGGGTCTCGCATATACAGGTTCGCTGAACAAGGCGACAATGAGAAATCTACCTGGTGGAGAAAGGGGAGGGGTCGCAGCTCGAAGCATCCGGAAAGTCTTCTAGATGTCGTCCGAGGGTCCGGATCGTACGGCTAGCCTAGCGCATCGAGATAAGGGCATCGGACCGTGCCGACGTCTGAACACGAGAGATACAGTGAAATATATCAACGCGGGGTTATCTACTAGCTAAGCACAGTGGCGAGCGGAATTTGTCAATGGGCACTGCAGTACTGAATGATATGTCGTTATTTATTGTGTAGAGATGAGCGAGTTGATCATATTTGAGAGTGGCTTAGTAACACCCCCCAGGTCGTGGACAAAAAAATTGTCACGCCCTCACACTGCTTCAGAGCAACTTATTCCGATGCAGCTATTTGCAAAAATTGTAGAAAATCCAACAGAGGGCTTCAAAAGGAAAATATTCCTATCGTTAATTTGCTTATAATTGACCTATCACGTAATGTATATTCTGAGGTCGGCAAATGTGAAATGATTTATCCATTCATATCACTTTGCTGAGGTCTAAGGGGGTAAGAGTAAAGTGTGACAACTTTTTTGTCCACGACCTGCCCCCTTAGCGACTACAGTAGCTCCCGAGGTACAGAGAAGACGGGACTGAACCCTGTGTCCATCCAGCGTTCCGACTCCAGTCGGCACCTGCAGTTGATGCTGATCGGTTATGATGCATTTAAAATCAAACGCATAGTTAGCGACCGCTAACGACACTTAGTGGATCTTATGGCTGATGGGTGGGTGGGTCAAATGCAGTCCTAGTCTTAAGCCAGCTTTCGCTGCAGTTTACTTCGCAGTTCATATATCGTTTCCGCTAAACATATATCGCGTGCTATACTCCCTATGTCGACAGATTCAGCCTATTAACACCAACACTCCCTAATCGTCATACTTCGTACGCTGAAAAGCATTTCTTGCTGAGAAAGGTCTAAGTCTCGCTATCGATCGAGGGTCCTGTGATGACTCACTTAGTTTAACTAGGTTAACTGAGTACGTTTCATCGCAGTCTACTAGATCGATATCAATACGAAGGCGAAACATGAACAATACCGGTCCTTCCGAACCCAAGTCCTCTTAAACCCTCATGGCATCTTACTCGCCAAATCCAGTGGCAGGGAGGCCATATCCGCCTCCTATGGTTAGCCCCTCGCGACCTCCTGGCCCCTCATAACCTGGTCAGGGGACAAAGATGGTCCAGTTTCCCATGGGTTCTCAACTTTGGGTCCTCTGTTCTGGAACCTTGGTCGATTGGGATGTCCATCCCCGAGGGGATTGGCCGATACCACTTTCCAGATCATATGCTCCGCTCCGCTGCTCGTGGGTGGTATTCTGAGAACTCTTGTGACTTGTTAGGTCAAGCGCCGAAAAGCGGCAATTTACTTACATCTCTCCTCAGGTACTTGCAATACACGAAGCGTAGCAGTGGGGACACAGTAGCCAGAAAAAGCGTCTCAAGCCAGAGCATGACCGCCGCATCCATTGTGGTAGATGCTGTTCCCTGGTATTCCTTCAATGGGAAACGGGGACTCATGGTCACGGCGGTAATCCATCCGACGAGGGCCACGGGTTCCGATACGACAACGTAGGTATTCCATATATGTCTGTAAAACAGTAACACACCTGCCAGGAGAGTGGTCACGAACGCAAAGGCGGCGATGGCGAGAGGAAATTCTCTGGTGCCCGACCGCTCTGAGGCAGCTGGCGGTAGGTAAATGCCGATGATGAGACCGGCGGTGGCCTGGATACCGCGAATGATCGTTATTAGGGAGTTGCTGTTGTATCCTAGCAAAAATCATTAGCGATTGGATATTGGAAAGAACCACAAACGCGTTCTCGGTCCCGGGTCCCACGCTCTGGGCGCCCGGATAGAAGCTTTTGATGCAAGAGATGACTTACCAGGTGGGTTCTTTTCTTCTTGAGGCTGTTGGTCAATGGTATAGTCTAGGTTCATGGGGCTGGCCCAGTTACGGAGGCCTTGGAGGCTAGTCTGGGACTCCTTGGTTGAAGACGACCCCTTTCCTTTCTTATGCGGGACCCGGTTGCCGTCACCGCGATCCGACTTGCTACTGGGCGCTGGACCACGCCAAGAAAACACGGGTGCTGGCATCTTCATGATTGTCGAGGAACTAACGTTAAGAGGGACTGGTAGGAGCGTGTTGCTGAAGTTCTCATTGATAGTGTTACTAATATGGGATCTACTATGGCCGGGAAAGCGGATAGGTTTGTTACCAATCCACCGGGGCAAACCCTTCCCCTTAAATATTCGGATGACACGTCTATTCAGTGTATATCTCGCCAATCATTCACTACAGCATACGATAGGATATGGGTGGGTGCGTCTGTAGCGGTAATGTTCAGAAAGTCCAACCTAGCTAATAGTGATAACATCAGGTGAATCATGACGGATCATAACGGAAAATCAGCCCTGGAGGTGGAGCGATAGAAGCATTAAGCGTTCTATGAATCACCAAGTTGACTGTAGTTCCGCCAGTGGTTGACCATGACCAAACACCTAGCTCCTCTCCGTGGCCGTCCTCAGGTAATAGCCCACTGATATCGCTTGCGGTCAGCATCTGTTTCCTGAAGATGAAAATGAGCAGGCAATGAAATATCATCATGGAAAGTCTGGCACCAAGTGGCGGTTCGTCGTTCCTATCTTGCCTCACTACGTCTCTTCTGTTGGTAATTTTACTGCAGGCATAGTGGCGTTGGAAGGTCACATAGTATTGGTCAGCGGATTTGGTTTGGATGCTGGCAAAAGAACCGGGACACGAACATGAGGCGCGAGCAAGCCAGTAGGAGAGCGTAACCCGTCGTTGGTATTATATAGCACGAAGGGTATCGTGCTAAGACCCTAATCATATTAGTATAACGAGTAAGTTGATGGCATTAAGCCATATTCCGGTTCGACTGGACGTCAGAACCTCTTCAACCAAAAGAGACCCCACAACGTCAAACACAACACACCCTGGAAACAGCTACACGTCACTAATATCCTCAGTAGGGTCCCCGATAGATCAAAACACGGAACCGGGAAGCAGTTCCTCAAGTTGCATCAGGAAACCATGATGTGAAGTCTGTACTTGGGAACCCACATCCGATTCATTACTCTGCCGTACTGCCACTGCAACTCGTCCACCTCTGAGCGCCCTTCTCGGATCCCTCTCCCACCTTATTTCCGAGCTTGGCCACAGCGCTGAAGAAAGGGTCCAGGCCTCTACGAGCTTCCGCAACGGTGGTCCGCAGGCCTCCCACTTCGAAGTATAGCTCTTCAGGAGCTCGTTTGGGGTATATTCCCTTCGCTTCACTGTCGAAATAAACGCCACGAGGGAAAGTGTGTTTGTATGCAGCGTAGGCCATCTCCCCATTGCTCGGCGTTGGGAATAAAGAGCCCGACGCAATGCTTACCTACATCGATGGATGTCTACTACGTATGTCACCGCGATGCTCTCCGCACTGTTGTGACTACATACAAGAAGATCTACGTCAAGGGGGCCGGGTACCTACAGTACCCCACACTGAGAAGCCTCGGTAAATCATTTCTGGATTTAGCTTAGCCTTTACCAAACTCGGCCGTATAAATGGTGCCACGACCCACCTCGACCGTTGGGACGGAGATTGACGCCATTGTGTTACTTACACCAAACCTGCACTCTGTAAACTTTCGCGCAACTGCTTACGACTGGAAAGTTTCCCATATTGCCACGGTCGCCTCGTTCGCTTTTCCTAAAATCCCCCCTTGCGACCTGTGCTTAACGTCAATTCCTCGCTATCGAATAGCGACCATGTCTAATTGCTTTTTATAGACTTAATACCCTTCCATAGAATACCTATTTCAGAGAAATGCGCCCTCGTTCCTTTCATGCCCCGCGCCTGCGCCTGCGCCTTATTTCGACGCGAGCCCATACGTGGGCGGACCCTCGGCGCAGGCTCTGTACGGATTGTCTGCAAGCTCGCGGACGGTTACGCGATGCGACCAGGACTTCGAGAGTGTTGCGCCCGGGCCGTAGGACATCACTCGCACCCGGGTCTGTAGAACACCCTTCCATTGAGCGCTTAACTCGTGTTAGGCACTATGCAACTATTGGGTCGGCGACAACAGAGAAAGGTAAGGGGATGCTATCCATTGGATGTAGAGGTTGAATCACTCACAATCAACGGCATCAGTTTTAGATAATGTAGGACCGATCCAGGAGTATGACCGGCGAGTCAGCCAAGGACTTTTACGGGAGGATGAACACCAAAGAGGCATTATACAAAGTCTGCAGCATTTGCACGACGAGCTACAACACTATAAAGCACGGCCCGTTGAACACCCTACGTTCGAGTCGCTGACACCAAAAGTGTCGCTTTTTGGCTGGTTTGGATCCAAAGCAGGCGCTGGTGGAATTAAAGCAATCCCCGACGACCTACCTCGGGGGCTCTATCTGTACGGCGACGTCGGCAGTGGGAAGACGATGTTGATGGACCTCTTCTACGACACGCTGCCTTCGAGTGTCAAGTCGAAAATGAGGATACACTTCCACAGCTTCATGCAGGACATACACAAGAGGTTGCACAAGATGAAAATGGAGCATGGGCACCACATAGACGCTGTTCCCTTTGTCGCCGCCGATATTGCGGATTCGGCCAACGTACTGTGTTTCGACGAGTTCCAATGCACAGATGTAGCCAACGCCATGATTCTACGGAGACTTCTCGAATCTCTGATGTCGCACGGAGTCGTCCTCGTGACAACCTCGAACCGACATCCCGATGAGTTGTACAAGAACGGCCTCCACCGTGAATCTTTCATACCGGCCATCAATCTTCTGAAGTCCCGGTTACACGTCATCAACCTCGATTCCCCAACAGACTATCGCAAGATTCCGAGGCCGCCTTCCGGGGTCTACCATACACCCCTGGATAGTCATGCCTCGTCACACGTCGAAAAATGGCTCCGCTTTCTTGGGGACCCGAAAAGCCCCGAACCCCATCCCGAGGTCCAGAAGGTGTGGGGCCGCGAGATCAAGGTGCCCCGTGTCAGTGGTCGGTGCGCCTGGTTCACGTTCCAGGAATTGATCGGCCAGGCGACCGGCGCTGCCGATTATCTAGAATTAATGCGTTGCTACGACGCCTTCATTGTTAGCGACGTGCCCGGCATGACGTACCGCGAGCGCGACCTCGCCAGGCGGTTCATCACGTTCGTCGATGCCGTGTACGAGTCGCGCGCGAAGCTCGTCCTCACCACTGCCGTCCCGCTGACGCAGCTGTTCGTCTCGCGCGAGGAGCTGCGGGAGTCGATGAAGAAGGATGGTAAGGACGTGGCTCAAGACCATGGTGGTGGTGGTGGCGGCGGCGAGTCCGAGGACCACGCCATGCAGCACATGATGGAGGACATGGACTCGAACATCGACCAGCTCAAGAACTCGAGCCTCTTCTCCGGCGAGGAGGAGCGTTTCGCGTTCGTCCGAGCCCTCTCCCGGCTGCACCACATGGCGAGCCGCGAGTGGGTCGAGAGGGGCATGGGCCTGGAGCAGTCGGGCGGGAAGAAGGAACGCGACGACTGGGCGAAGACGCGGAGTCGCCAGATGGAAGATAGCATGTAAAGAAGCGGGGCGCGGGGCATAGGTCGATATAGACGGGCTAGAATCTTCTGGCATAACAGCCGGCGTTCCTGGTTCTTGAGTCTACTCGGCATTACTTGATGCTACAGGGGCCGCTTGGATAGACCCTGTTGAATGGGTGCAACCCTTTGTCACCAGCAAAATAATCACCATTGCCATGGCGAACACTAATCTCCATACTCCGTGTACGGCATACTCTATTATATTGTATATACTTAGAGAAGGGGAGGGACAATGCTTGGAATTATTAATACCCAGCTCTGCATTCGTACTTTGCTTGGCTGGTTTTTTGAACTGCTACCAACATTTACTTCCCATCCCGTACGTAGGGTTTTATGCTAAGCTACCTTATATGGGCAAATGGTGCAAGGGACAGCCTCACCAATGAGCGCTGAAAACGTTCGGACGGGAGGCAGCCGTTCGAGAACGAGCTCCGGTAGTCGTGTCGTTTCCATAAACTAACGGCTTCTGTGTATAGACCATTGGGCGCAGGAAGTGAGGTGTAGCTCAAGTGAAGCCCGCCCTGCCACCGAGATGAGCGTCTGTTAATACGTGTAACTATGAAGCAGGTCATATGAGCCGACTTCGAAGTGGTATTTGCCGAACATCCTGAGAGTGGGATTACGTACAAGCCTGGGAGACATTACTTAAAACATGCAACAAGGTCCCTTACGTGCCTGCTACCTTTCGCGTAATCGTCCGTAACTTGAAGGTGGAGCAAGCACTTCCCAGGATTGCTTAACGTCGAGGCTATGGGCATTTTCAACCATTACCTAAGCAGTCCACAGCACTGGTCGGAGGCTGGCCGAGTCTTTCCCCACGTGAGGTCTACTAGTCGACACTAATGTCTGGGCAGGGGACTTTATCAGTATCCTATCAGTGGAATTTGCGTCATCGGCATTATGATACGATGCTGCTGGGCAACAAGGGGCAACAGGGGGTAACTGTGGACAATGCAGTCGATACCGCAATTGGTCACGTAACCCTGTCGGGGGTCAGGTAAGTACGGCGTCAGCTGCACGCTCCGACCAGTCCATAGCTGACAAGCTCCGACGTATAACTTCCCCCTAGTCTCCGTTGTTTTCTCTTCAACCCTTTTTGCAATAAGTTCCTTTCCCGTATCATCTCTTGTTTGCTTTGTTTAGGTATCTCTATCTATATCTAATCTTCTGCCTAGATTCTGTTCGGATTGGTGTTCGCATAATGAAGGCTTCTATTCTTGCCCTCCTGCTGCCAGCGGCGGCAAGCGCTCGCTTCGTCGAGCCGAACGAGATTAACAGAGTCATCCTCAACTCTGACGAATACGCTGAGGAAGCCGAGAAGTTCCTCATCGAGCTCTCCCCTGACGAGACGAGATGGGTTACCGAGGAGCAGAAATGGGAGCTGCGCCGAGTACGTACTTACTACTCCGCTAACCCTTGTCTTGTCGAGGCCGATTGCTAATAGCCTTTCATTTATAGGAGGGGCGCCAGTTCATGGACATCACGGATCACCAGGATCTCGGTTTATCGCGGATCACCGCGAGAAGCACCCCCGTGTTCCCGAAGAAGCCGTTGCTACAGTCCGACGTGAAGCCGATGCTTAAGAATCTGTCGAAAGACCACCTAGAAGAACACCTCAAGAAGTTCACTAGCTTCCACACCCGGTACTACAAGTCGGACTACGGACGACAGTCCTCGGAGTGGTTGCTCAAGACGGTACAGAAGACGATCAAGGAGGCTGGTGCCGACGAGTACGGCGTGAAAGCCGAGCACTTTAGCCACCCGTGGGGTCAGAACTCCATCATCGCCACTATCCCAGGCAAGTCGGAGGACACCATCGTCATCGGCGCCCATCAAGACTCCATCAATCTCTTCTTCCCCTCGCTCCTAGCGGCGCCAGGCGCAGATGACGATGGAAGTGGCACTGTCACGATTCTGGAGGCATTCCGCGTCCTCCTGACATCCGAGGACGTCATCAAGGGCAACGCGCCGAACACGATCGAGTTCCACTGGTACAGCGCCGAAGAGGGCGGTCTGCTGGGAAGCCAAGCCATCTTCAGCAGCTATGAGAAGAAGGGCCGCGTTGTCAAGGCGATGCTGCAGCAGGATATGACAGGATTTGTCCAGGGCACCATCGATGCGGGCAAGCCTGAGAGCGTCGGCGTCATTACGGATTTCGTCGACCCGGCCCTGACCGCCTTCATTAAGAAGGTCATCGAAGAGGTGAGTGATTCACGGAATTCTAGACGGTAATAATATTCTGACAACTTTCTCAGTACTGCGACATCCCCTGGGTCGAGACTAAGTGCGGCTATGCCTGCTCCGACCACGCCTCCGCTTCGAAGGCCGGATACCCGTCTGCTTTCGTGATAGAGTCGAGCTTCGGCGACTCCGACAAGCATATCCACGGCACCGACGACCTGATCAAGTACCTCTCGTTCGACCACATGCTCCAACACGCCAAGATGACGTTGGCTCTCGTCTACGAACTGGGAAATACCGATTTCAAGGCGATAGAGGGCGAGAGTCAGGGTGTGATGGGCGAGCTCTAGAGCGGTAGTGCTCTAGTTCACCAGCGTGTGGGCTTGAAGGGGTGAATGTCATGGTGAGAGACTGAGAGAGGCGCACGAAATGATATCTTAGTGGGGGTTTTTTTTTTGGGCATCGATAGCCCCGTGTTGCTTGTTTAGCTGGTTTTGGGATTTCGGGTCGTTCAGGGCTACTACGTAAGATTGTTCGCTTGCCCAGTAGTGAACATGGTCACTACTACTATAGATATTCCTATGAATATTCGTCAAAGCCAAAGGGACACTCCCGCACCCCGCCGCTCATGCTTCCGATGATTTAGAGGGTTGCGGTGATTATCGATCCCCTACCTAACCAGCTCTGCTTCATTGGCGGCGTGACACCCTCGTTGCTTCTTGGAGATTTTCGTGGTGAGCGGGCTTCGGCCTTGTTCATTATGTACTCGTCGCCAACAGTTTTCCCACACCATACCTACAGATTTTTTTTTCTTTTTTTCTTTTTTCTAAAATGTCCGTCTTGTGTGTTTGCTGGACGAAACGGTTTTTGTTCTTGGTGAGAAGAGGTGGTCAGCTGGGGATAGATCGTAGTGCTTCGGGCGAGATGGCTCTTAAGCTCATTCTTACCGTTTCGCTCCGCCTGCGGCCAGTAGCTTAAGGCGGTCGATCTGCCCGTGTCTATATGATCAAGGGAATGTTACGCTTCTCTGACATGCCATTTGCACTACAGGCGCTGCTTTTCGGAAACGGGGAGCTAGTATCAACCATGCTGGTTATAGACGGATATAGGTGCTCTCCATAGATCCTCAAAGGAGCCAATACAAATGGGTATGTCTCCCAGCGTGTCGCAGTAAAAACTTGTCATAACCCAATATATATATATATATATATATGCATAACCAGTATGAAAGTACTAGCAATCTGCCTTCGCCCCAACTCGCCATGTCACTTCTTCGTGTCCCCTTCTTTCCTGGGCGGAGCAGGGTTGGGGTCACAGGGGTCGACGCCCCAGACGACGGTCACTTCCGCCCACAGGTCCCATTCCTCCGGGCCGAAGTCCCGTCCCAGCACCCGCCTCTCCTTCTCGTTCGGCAGCCACCGGCCCGACGCTACCATGATCCACCTGTACGCCTCGGAGGCCTGGGCGCGGTGGCACGCGAACCGGTACTCGAGCTCGGCCCAGCCCTCCCTCGCGTGCGGGCGGACGAGGACCTCGTCCGTGTCCCAGTCGAACTTGGCCGGCGGCCGCCCCTTCCCGAAGAAGGCGTCGAGGCGCGGCCGGTTGACGACGCGCGCGGGGCCCCGGACCACCACGACGCGCGAGCGCGGGTCGTCGCCCGGCTTGGCCGCCGACCGCCACTTGTTCATCTTGACGACGGGCGCGGCGCCGCGCACGGCGAAGCGCCCCCCCGCGTGCATGGCCAGCAGGCGGTCGGCGCCGGCGCGGTCCCAGAAGACGAGCTTCCCGCAGCTCCCCGGGTGCGGCCCCGTCGGCGGCGAGACGTTGCTCGCCCAGAGCTTGCCGGTGCCGCGCGCGGCGAGCAGCAGCTCGCGCACCGTGCAGTCCGCCGGCAGGCCCTCCACGTATATGGCCGTGCTGTCCCCCTCCGGGATATCCGCGCTCTGGTTGTTCGGGTTGTTCGGGTCGCCCCGGTAGTTAGACGAGGCGTGTCGGGAGGGGTACCGCGGGCCGGGGGGCGCTGCTGGCGCTGGCGGTCGCTGGGCCCTCCAGGAGAGGCTCGGCGGAACCCGTGGCTCCGGGGCCGGTGGCGGCGCGACTCTGCTTGGCGCAAGGGCGGGAGGGGAGCCCGGCGCGAACCGTGGCTGGAAGGGGGCGGGCGGCGCGTGTGTGCGCGGAGCGAAGACCGGCGCCGCGGCGGATAAGCCTCTGGGCTGGTTGGACCTATAGGCGTTATTAAAGTAACCGGTAGGGTCCAGCTGCGCTTCAAATGGTGCCAGGGACTGGCTTTGACCTTCTCGACTGAATCTTTGAGACGGGCTCCGCATGTGGGAGGACGGGGGCGGATTCTGAGGCTGCCGCTCTGGTCGCAAGGGGGCCGTGAAGCTAATCACTCGGCTGACATTGAGGTCTCTACCACCCCGTGGTGTATACGGCATATCCGGGCGGATACGCTCCAGGGGGAAACTGTCCAGGTAACCCAAAACACCCTTCTGTCTTTGACGCTGAAGATCTTGGCGTTCTATGTTGTTCCTTATGCTAGGTTTATATAGGTGAGAGTTATGTGGTGTGAGGACGGCGTATCGAAAAGAGTCAGCAGTCGACGCACGGCTAAGCGAGGATCGACTTGTGGTTGTTTCGCTCGTAGAGAACCACCCTTCAGGATATTCACCTCTCGTTCGTACGCTGGTGCCTTGTGTGTAAGATGACTGAGGCGAGGATGACTGGGGAACGGGACTTTCGAGTTCTAATCTTCGGTCACGCTTCAATGCCAGTCCGTCACGGAGGTACCGTGGTAGGTGAACGCTAGGAGCAGGCGGTGGGGAGTCCGAAAACAGCGACTTAACTAATCCAGTCTGTAGGCGTCGCCGGGGAGAACACCAGATCGCTGGATCGATTCTTAGATTCGAAGGTTCGTTGCCATCTAAGCAGGATGGATTCATGGTCATGTTTTGGATATAGGTCGGTGATGTTTCTAGTCGGTTTTCAAAAGTGCGAGTCGACTGGATGCGGTTACGAAGTTGCAAAATCAAGGTGGTTATCCAGGGGTAACAAAATTTAGGTGAGAGGATTATGCGATGTGAGAGGAAGGTGAAGGTAATCTGGAAGTGGTACAGAATAGGTAGTATCCATGCCTATATAGATATCACGGCGCGGTATGGGACAATAGCTACGTATTGGCTCCCTCTTTTGGGATCCGTCAAGGTACCTATTGTCTGAACAGGAGGTAATAGTGATTGCTAAATTTCTCATACAAAATAGAGTCAACGTGACCTAGTTCGGGGACCTTGTCATAGTCCTTATTGATTTAAGGGGCTGACCTTTGCTTAGTACAGTAGCTCAACGCCAGCAGCGCCGAGAGCCGGGCGGCCTCATGAGTGATTGTTTTCAAGAGAATGGTACCATACGACCTACTGAATAGATAGGTAGGTTTACATCCCGACTTCAGACGGCGAGGTAATCTCTTCTACGGAGGCGGTGTGCTTTTGCACAGCTCACTAGCACACTATACTCTTCGCCAAGCCGTACGACAAGATGGAGGGACAATGATTCCTAGTTCAGCACTATGACTCACTCAATATTGCAAGCGTCTGTACTGTAGCCATTGCTATTTGTAGCGCTGTCAGGGAAAACATCGAAACAGCTTCCCAATTAAGGGTGAGAACAAACACAGTGTCTAGTAGCGAGCAACTAGCATTGGGCTATTCGAGACTGGAACGATGCTCATCCGCTTGTTCTAAGTGCACGATATCATCTTGCTCCTCAGCCTTGACATCGTCCACTAGAACCCGCCCCTTCGATGGTACAGGCTTGGCCAATACAACAGTCTCTACGCCCGCAGGTGTGAGCTCCTCTGGCCCCATCGGTAGGGCTTCGACATCAATCTCCATATTCAGGAGGGCTTTAAGAATAACGGCACTTCCCGCTTTGCTCATCACCTCGTTGGCCTCTTTACAGAGCTCCGAACAGACGCATTCCGGACAACCTTGGTCACAATGGCAATGCTCTACTCGGCTCAGGGCCTGGACGAGCAACCGGTCGATGAACTCGAAGGCTTTGGTGCTGATACCGGACCCGCTGGCGCCACCTTTGGCGTCGTAGAACGTCAACCGCGCCGGTCGTTTTCGCTGAGTCTCTCTCTGTGCAAATTCCTTCAGGCCGACCTTACACTCAGTGCGTACATCACCAGGCATGCTGATTACGAAGGTTGGCATCAGACTCATGACGGCGTGCTCGGCACCATGAATGGCACCCGCGGCGTTTAGACGCCTCTCCACGAGGATTTCGAGCGCGCGCTTTGGCACGTCAAGCCACATTCCCTTGCTATGCCTGATAATAGGAGGATTGTCAACCTGGACAGCATCGAGAATACGATGGTTCTTGTCGACTTTAAAATACCCGAAGACGTGTTGGGCGATGCGGATAGAGCCGTGAAACGCGCGCGACAGGGAACCGGGTAGCTTGCGCATAGCTTCTGTTTCGACGGGATCGATGTCTGTAAAGTCTCGCTGTCGTGTTGTCCACTCCACTTTAACCTTTTCTACTTTTGCGATTTGTCTGTCGGGCTGAAAGTCTCGGACCAAATACGAGTTGCCTTGATGCAAGAAGATAGCCCCGTCGTAAAGCGTGAAAGATGCTCGGGATGCTTCCAGCTCTTCCAAGACCACGTTCTTCCCGTGCGATATATCTACTATGGCGAAATGATCGTCTTCGGTATCTCGAATGGCAACAAACCTCGAGGGAACCGGTCGAAACCTATCATGGCAATGGTAATACCCGAGGTCGTCTCTAACCAAGCGCTCCTCCGCGATCTTGGTCAGGTCTTTCGTGAAGTACTGCGCGTCTTCCACGGGTCTAATAGGCATCTCGTAGGCAGCACATTGGATGTGGCCCTCTAATACGAACATATTCTCTAGATCGACCTGGAGCTCGCAATTGGGCTTGGTAAACAACTCGTCGGGATTTTCCATGTAGTACTGATCAGTGGGGAAACAGTCGCCAACGAGAACGGACAGCGAATCTTTGTTCCTTCGTCCCGCTCTGCCACTCTGCTGTCTCAGGTTCGCGATAGTGTATGGAAATCCGAGTGTGATGACACAATCCAAAGTGCCAATATCTACGCCGAGCTCGAGGGCAGTTGTAGAGACAACACCCAAGAGCTTGCCTTCGAACATTTCATTTTCGATTCTTCGACGGTCCTGCGCCGTGTAACCGCCCCGATAGCTCATGATGCGAGCCATACATTCCGGTCGACCTAATGACTCGAGCTCCGATCTCGCTTGTGCTATCAATTCCTCACACTGTTTCCTGACTCGACAGAAGACAATAACACGCACGCCGCGCAGAATGAGCTGACAAAACAGGCGGGCACATTCCGCAAGGGAGTTCCCACGACCGCTCGAAGGGTCTCCCGGGTCCTTATACGGCGTATTCCAACAGAGGAACTCCTTGCGGCCAGAAGGAGATCCATCGAAATCGATTAGATGTACTTTATCGAGTCCGAAAATAGTCCGGAAGTGTTCTTGAGGGTTCGCTACCGTTGCAGAGCAGGATACGAACTGGACTCGCCGATTTCCGACGGCGGCACAAATCCGCCGAAGTCTCCGCATGATGAATGCCATGTGAGAGCCCATTAAGCCATTGTAATAATGTAGTTCGTCGACTAGCACTGGATTAGACGGAGTAAGGTTGATCAGGGACTGAGTACTTACCAACTACGTATTTCAGGTTCTTCAGGAAGGTTCTCCACCTATCCTCTTGGGGCAGGACGGTAATATGCAACATGTCAGGGTTGGTGAAAATGATTCGGGCTTCATCTCGTATCTGGTTTCTATCCTGCATCGGTGTGTCTCCGTCAAAGGTCTCAACATGAACCTCCTCTAGGCCATTCAAGTAGGTAAGCATTTCTTTCAAGCTCCTCCTTTGGTCCTGGGCTAAGGCTTTGGTCGGAAAAATGTACATGGCCCGGATGTTGCGGTCTGCTTCAAGCGCGTGCAGAACAGGCAGTTGGTAGATGAGGGACTTGCCCGAGCTTGTTGACGTAGAAACGACTACATGACGGCCAGCGTTGAGACTGTTGATCGCCTCGGCCTGATGTACGTAGAACTGCGTGATTCCCTTGGCGTTATACAAGGCATTGACCATATCCTGGCTTAGCAAGAAATCGAGCTCGCCAAAGATGGGTTTCTGGGGTTCAAAGACACGATGGCCATCTGGCACGATTTGACCCGTGTACCACGGGCTATCCTTGAGTTCTTGTATGATCTCCGGTATGCTTTTCCGCTCTTTCGGGATAGACTTCGGGATTGTGCTAGCTTCAGACCTAGGAGTTGTGGCTTCAGACTTGGATGGAAATGGTATGTGCGCTTCGGCCTCCTGGCGAAGCATCACCTCAGGATCCACCTTCTGCTCTACACAACGATTGAGGAACGTGTTTACAGCGCCCGTGAATTTCTGGTTACGCTTTTCGATCAGAGCAGTCAGCTGCTTCTGACTGTACACTGGCATTTTCAGGTCCTCATTTCGAAGTTTCCTGTTGGGGTTAGTAGCCTCTCCGGTCTTCTTATTCTGAACTTGCCGCTTCAGGTCGCCATCGGTGAACTCGAAAAAGAGTACCTCCCGCCCGCCGGATGGTAGATCATCGGGATGCCGACTCCCGAGCACGTCCATTCCAGTCAGACCACCAACAGAGGCATCTGGCGCAGGGCCTTGGACGAAGATGTCTTTCGCTTTTCCTGTCTTGAACGTAGAATCTCTTTCAGCCCCTTTGATGTCCGTTTGGAGCATCAACTCGTCCACGTAAGTGAAGTTGATACCGTCTGGTCGAAGGGCTATGATGGCTGCTATGTCTTCCACCCTCAACTCACGTTTCGTGTGTGATTCGACAGCGGTTCGTATAGTGTTAAATGTCGTCGCCACATGCTTGCGAGTAGAGCAGAAAGTGTAGACCAGATTCAGCGCACGATGCGTCCTGTCCAACTCCTTGAAGAGCGGCGGCCATTCGATCTGGCACTCGACGGCAGTCTTCGCCACTGCGGCCTTCTTTTGCCGGGAGGGCCCCTTGCCTGATTTCGGCTGCTTCGAATTTTCTGCCCCAACTTCATCAATGTCACCCTCGGCCGTCTTTACTGCCTTTGTTGTGAGAACGTTCTCCGGCGCATTGTGATCGCCTACATCGTCGGGTTCGTCCTCGCCAGCCGCCCTCTTTCTTTTTCTCTTGACAATCTTGTCGGAGACTGTAGCAGCCTTGAGAGACGACATGTTACTCGTAGTCGAGGTGCATCGAGGCAAGAGTTGTCAAGCCCGGATGGTTTTGGATGGTGCTCAGGCTTAACGTCAAAGACTCTGCCTTACGCGACTGTGGTTCCTTTATCAGACGCGAATAGGAAACGGAGTCACGTGACAGAGTACGAAAGGGCTCAAGGTACGTACTCTTCGAAGGTTTACAACCACAGTGGGAGGGAATATGGAGCGATGCCATTATCCCCGTGTTTCTTGGTAGACTGAGAGAACTTTTGCTCGACACATGCATATTTGCCTATCGGCTTCTCGGCGGACTGCCCTGCTTCTATTCTATGCTTAGAGCCCAGAGAGCGCGAAGCGCATCGTCACGGCTTTTCGTGCTACCGCCTTCAACTAGCTATGCGTATCCGCTTTGCTAGAATATACTGGAAATAAGATTCACCGTAGAGTATCGAGACCGCAACGCGAGGAACACAGGGAGATAAATAAGAAAGAGTAAGACCACCGGATAGAATGGAAGAATTGTGCATTTAGACAAGGACAAGGACAAAAAGCGCGTACAGCAATCATGAGATATTCTTCATTCAGAGCACTACGAGTGGCATCTATTATGTCCTACATTGCCATATGCCTAATGATATCCATACGCGGCGAAGACCCCTGTACTACATCTGTCTCGATGCAGTACACGGGTTTACGACCCGTGATGGCGTAAGCGAGCTACAGCCCAAAGTCGGCTGGTATACTAGCCATTGCCCAATATCTAGCCGACTGCAAGGACCGCTGCCAAAAACCCCTGCAAATGCTACATCCATAACTCCCACCAGTTCATTAATCATCATTTCTCGGGTAGCATCGTGAGACAACCAACGACATACTACATCTGCCGATCCCTATGCAGAATCCCCACGCAGAAAGGAGAAGTATGCATGGCATGTGTTCATAGGGGCACGGCTGTTCCGCAATTAAGCAGAGAGCCTCTTCTTCCGAGCTCTGGTCATGGGTCCCTTCATCTCCGCGTCGACCTCGGAAGCCTTCCGCTTTAGGATTTCCGACAAGGACCTTCGTGAAAAACGGTCATCAGGGTTATTTGAGTTTTTAGAACTAGCACTGCCACTGCCCTTCTGGCTGGCCTTTCTGGGGGGTACCTGACGCTTCCGGAGGATTCGTTGAGTGTGAGTCTCAACTTCGACACCCTCCGCAGCCAAATCGTCATTGTCGCCAATGCCAGTCACGGACTCGGACCCGGGAGGCGAATGATAACCAGAGTCTTCCTCCGATGGTCCGAGGCGGCATGATGGGGAATTATGACGTGGAGCTTCATTGCCAGCGATATCAGGATGCTCAGCGGCCGTGAGTGGCGAGTCATGTGGTGTTGAATTCTCTGCAGCAAGATCTGTAGCGGGTCCCTAGACCGTCTGTAGTTCACGCTGCACCTTTTCAACCTCGTTCAAAAAGCTCTTAGCATTGTCGGGTTTCATCTACAAGGGAATCAGTTATCTTGCTTTAACGTGCCGTGCAGGACGGAAACATACCTTGAGCTGCATGGGGACCGCCTCTCCGTTGCCTTCAATAGCAGTGAATAGCACATAGGGTATATTTCCATTTTCCTTCAACTGGAATGACATAGCCGGGATGACCACGGTATTGAGGATGACCCTGTGAGTTGCGTCTTGGCGCATGATCAGGCGGACAACCTTAGATTCAGCGTCCTCAAGAGCAGATGCATCGAAGCTGCCCGGAATTGGTTGCCCGTTCTCCTCGTCAATGTCTACACAGGCGAGAGGAACGTTGATCTTCAGGTTCCCGGCCCCGCGCTCTTTCCAGGTCTTGCTCGTCTTATCCAGATTGTAGAGTTTGGCACGAACTTGGAGAATGCTAGCCTCGCCCGCCTCACCATCCACTACTTCCACTATGAAGCTTGTCAGAAGAGAAAGTCAATAAACAGCATATCGAAACACTCACCTCGCTGGAGCTTCGTCTTCTTCTTCTCGTCTGCCGCAGTGGACTTCTCCTCGACGTCTCGCTCTTCGGATGAGGCCTTACCATCATCTTCAGAGCCGACTTCTTCATCATCCTCGTCTTCATCCTCTTCATCGCTTTCGGGTGCGCCGAAAGGCTTGGCAGGCTTGCCGCTTGTGAAGCCCTTACCGGCACTGCCAAACGTCGTGAGCTTACCATCACCAAAGGCGCTGGCAAAGCCTCCGCCAAAAGCGCTTCCGCCGAAGGAGCCGCTGCCGAAAGACGTCGATCCTCCTCCAATCTGGCCGAATGGGGAGGCGCCATTGGAGAGAGCGCTCCCACCAAAAACTGACGGTGTGGATAGAGATTTCGTAGTGCCAAAAGGAGATTGCGATCCTGAAGCACTCGCAAAAGAAGACAGGGGTTTGCCTCCCGCCTGTAGGAACGGTGAGGCTTGAGAAGCGAACCCAGCCAGTCCCGAACTGCTAAAGGCGGAGACGGACGTCGTGCTAGTAGTGTTCCCTCCCTTTTCCGAAATGGTTGTCTCCGTTGCATCGGTAGGCTTCTCGGTACCTAAGCTTGCACTCTTCATTTCGGAGATAGCGGCGGGTCGAGGTTCAGTAAACTCCTAAATATTGTCAGTAATGCAGTACAAGGACATCATGAGGACTAGGTGGGCCTACAGTAGAGTTTTCAGCCTTGTCGCTAACCGTTCTAGTCTCACTAGAGACGTCCCGCGGACGCTTCTTCTCAGGCTCTGAGCGATCAGTCCTACCATTGGCGCCGATTGGGGAGACGTCGCCATTTGGGTCTTCGACTGTCTGATTCATCTCGTCGACTTCGTGATGAGCGCGTTTCTTCTTAGGAGACGACACTTGGTCCTTCATCTTGTTGGAAGGATCTCGGTCGGGGGTGGTATCTCTGCTGGATGTCTTATCGGGGCGCAAAGTGGTGTCTTTCGCGGGGTCGCTCGTTTTTGTCGCAGAGGTGGACATGGCGGAAGAGGTGGATAATGAGAAATCGGGTTTCTCAGAAATGGCAGTTTGTTTCAATTCCTTACGCGCTGCTGCGGTATCGGGATCTTCAGACGAGGGCTGTTGAGGCGGCGTTGGGCTGCGTTTGTATTGCAGGTCTGCCATTATTGGGATGGGACCGAGAAGGATTGAGATTGGTTGAGGCAAGGAAATTTGGAAGTCAGTTGGAAGAACGCCCAATGCGATTTTCTTCTGAGCGCAAGGTGAGGTGAAATTTGCAATTTGCTTCCTTTGTTTAGGAATAAATACAGAGAGATCAATGAAAAAGTAAGTGGTTATTCAGTTTGGGACACCGACTCATGATACAACTACGGACTGACTGCGCTGGGGAATGCGAAGGAGAGGGCAGAAAACTTTGAAAAAAAGGGTTACGTGGAGATTGCAATTACAACTGCGCTTCAATAGTCATTCAACTTGGGAAAAGCTGAGTGGAGGGGAGTTGCGCCGTGCGTGGAAGTGGTTGTATTAGGTATTAGGTGAGTTGGTTGTGATGTGGTGAAGTTCCTGTATGTATTTACAGTGCAAAATCCAAAATGAATAAAATGCGCAGGTGCTAGCAAGTGTCGGGCCAGGGGGTACATACTCCGAGCTCATATACAGCGGCGGCTAGAGTTAAATTATTGCGGGTCTGACGCAATTCTCGTTCGGAGGGGCAATGTAAAGATGTGGGGTTATGAGATGCCAAATATTTCGCTGATTCCTTATTAGGCTCCAGGGTCTGGTTGGCCCCTCCAGAGCTACTACATACATAGACTCCCGAGAGACCGGCACGCCCGAGTGATATTCAAGGTTTGTTTAAGCTCCCATCCTTTGCGTACGGTCAGGGAAACACAAAAGAACATAATCCGACCACCGTATTACAATATGCTCATCGTGCAACTTCCCACATTAAATCCCCTTCCCAGCCAAGAGACTTCTTGTCAGAATATATGCAGCGTGTCCACCACCACTTTCCGTTGTAAAGTTCTTGTCAGGAGTTAACGAAGTATCAGCCTTATATCCCTAGATGCGCTGGAGGTTAGTTTGTTCCTTGTTTACATGTTGCTAATCATGAAGAATCTTAATTAAACCGAGGCGGCGAATAGTAGGGGCTAATCCCGGACGGTGCTCTCATTACTGTTGTTTCGAATCAGAGTGTCGGGTTCCCACTTAGCTTCTGAATCACACACCTTTTTTTTGCAACGCAACCGTTAACTTTGGATATATCGGGCTTCAAAGCCATATATCTTAACAACTAAAAGGCTAGGAACGTGCATCAAGATATAGTTATGTAGCCCTCGTCGAGGGCTACATTTTGATACCAGGTGCACCTTTATAACTACTAAATTGGATAAGAGACAAGCGTTAAATAAGATTTTCCCTTTTAAACCATATAGATTCTTTAATAACTTTATTAATATAGCAGTTATAAAGGTTCATCCAGTATCATTATGTAGCTTTCGATAAGGGCTATATAATGATATATAGCTGCATGTTAATAGCCTTTTAGTTATTAAAATATATAACTTTAAAACCCGATATCTTTAAAATTAATAACTTGGAACGATTTTTAAAAGTTTATTATACGTAATAATAATTAGAAACGCTTTACCAAAAAAGCTTAATGCAAAATTAGCTTAATAACAATCCTACGTTAAACCTTTTTAATAAGGATTTCCCGCCGTTAACTTAACATACTAACTTCTTATTAAGTTTTTTTTAATAAAATATTTCCAATTATTATTACGTACAACAAACTTTTAAAAATCGTTCCAAGTTATCAATTTTAAAGGTATCGGGCTTTAAAGCCATATATTTTAATAACTAAAAAGCTATTAACGTATAACTATATATCATTATATAGCCCTTATCGAAAGCTACATAATGATATCGGATGAACCTTTATAACTGCTATATTGGTAAAGTTATTAAAGAATCTATATAGTTTAAAGGAAAAAATCTCATTTAACGGCTTGTCTTTTATCCAATTTAGCAGTTATAAAGGTGCACCTGGTATCAAAATGTAGCCCTCGACGAGGGCTACATAATGGTATATGGCCGCCAATTGGGAACCTTCTTCTTGCTGAGTATATTGCTTAAAATGTATATTCGAAGTTGAACGTTTGCGTTGAAAAAAAGGTGTGTGATTCAGAAGCTAAGTGGGGACCCGACATTCTGATTCGAAACAACAGTATATGATAAATGGTTGACTCTTAATTAGGCAATCATGCCTCTTGAGTCCAATGCGTTCGTTGCCTTGAAAATATGGCACAGAAAGGGGAACACCCAGGATATGGGAATACTATCTGCGAATATGAAGGCACTCGACTGGAGAAGATTCAGCTCCTCGATTTAAGCCATTCAAGGAGCCCTTGTCACTGTTGTTCTTTGTCGTCGACGCGGATTCGGCAATATAACAAGATCAATTGTCGAGTAATTCTATTGTCCGCAAAGAAGGGACCGAGACGCCGAGATAATGTCTCGTAAAGGACACCTAAGTCGTTGGCAGTTGGCTTGTATTCTTCTCTAGCAAAGGCCGTCGCCGCCTTTCGGACGCTTGTAAAACCGGAAAAGATTTTTTGTTCAACTGACGACGTGACCTTTACGGCTGGTCTAGCAAACTCCGAAGCGTCACTGAGCATTCTCCTGAAGGCTCTCGGGCGCACGCGCAGGCCATTACCGACACGCCCATAGAATCGGACTTTACGCTCGTCCTAAGATCCCAAACCACAGCGACCAGTGACACAGCGGCGTTGTCGGCGATGGGATGCATCACCGTCGAGCCTGGCCACGGACGTGCAACACCAACCGGGACTACGACGCCAACGTGGAGCTGGCGGTGCTGTTCGGGGTGAGCCTCGGTGCACACCTCCTGCAGGCTGCACGCTTCCAGAAGTTCGGGCTCGCGTGACCGCTGCTCGCGGGCCTGGCCTGGGCGCTGGCCGGCTTCGCGCTGCGCGCCATGGGCGCCCTCGACTAGTAGAACCGCGCCCTCGCGGCCGCCGCGCGGACACTAAACCTCCTGGCACCCGTCTGGGCCGGCGCGTTCCACCACATACTCCTCGGCCGCATGGTCGAGGCGTTCGTGCCGGACGGCTGAGTCTTCGGAGTCCGCCAGTCGAGGGTCGCGATCGCCTTCCTCTGCCTCGGCGCCAGGGTGGTGATGACGGGAGTCACCTGCCGGCAGGCGTACGTATTCGTCTTCGCGGCCTTTGCGTCGACTTTCCACTACGTAGCCGCGCGGCTGACGAAGAAGAAGTATCCCCTGCCCGTGTTCCGGCCGTGGGCCATGGCGTTGGCCACGCTGTACCTCTCGCTTGCGCTCCTGACAGCTCGCAACGTTTTCCTGTTGGCGCAGTTGGTATGAGGGCGGGAAAACAGGGGAAATCCGCTCGTGTCGCGCGACTGTACTTTTTCATACGGCGGTGCCGCAGCGCTTTTTTTTCTTTTCCTTTTTTTTTGGGTGGGGAAGAGGGTTGGGGGTTGAGGAGGGAGCGGACATGCTACCTATGAGCTCTGACATTCAATCGCTGTTTGATGCGTTGTCGGTTGGTGCTGCGGCCTGGTGGTGAAGCTCGTTATCCCGGGGAGAGCGACACTCGCTGGTCCAGAAGGTGATGGCATCACTTCCTTGAGGCGCCTAACCTGCTGAGGCTGGGAGGGGCAAGTGAGATGCAGGGGATTAGGGTATTTCTCTCCTTCTGAGTGCTCGGCTTCCATTCCTACGTCTACCTGCCGTCGCTTATCACCGCAGTGCCTCCATGCGATTGAAGAGGGTAGCTGAAACCCGATCAAAGCATGGTGTCTCTAAGGTTATGCCGCCTCTCTTCATATCGCCCGGTAATCGAGCGCGAATCTACTGTTAAACAAGTAGGTGCCTAGGGTATGGAAAAGGACAGTGGAAACGTATGATTCCAAGGCGCGTCCACCATAACTTATGACCCGGGTGGGGAGCGAGCAACTGCCGCGTCGCCCACAAGTAGTGGCTTAGGGGTAGAGTTGAGTATCTAATCGTCGAGTCTTTACTCGTCATATGGATCGAAGTAGGACATACGGTTCCACCACCCAAGAATGCCATTAAACCTAGGCCAGTAAACAGACGTTATCAACCGGGGGCAAAGTCCGCGAAGAAACACCCAATGATAATACATCACAGCAAGCGGTATCTCTATGAGGAACTGTCGATAAGGCGGAATTCCCTTGTCCGTATCGCGTCAGGGAAGGACAAAAACTGCATTTCCGGCGTAGTCCACGGAGCTGATTGTGGCCCCATAATCCAGGGCCGCTCATACCGCAGACTGCATTTCCGGATTCTCCGCGTAATTACTTGGCTTAGCACGACAAGGTGGATACCAAGCATCAGGAGATTCCCCGGATATACCCATTCTCACTATCTCGTGTGCTCCTAAGATATGGCGTCTCCCCTTCCAACTATGTACAACTTAAGGTTCGTAAACTACTGGGGCGTGTAGTATGGTCATGTACGTAGTGGGCTTTGAAATCCCAACGATGCTCCTTTGTCCATCTCCCATTATACGCGTCCAATGTATCCCTCCCTAGTGACCCGTAACTCATGAGTAGTAACGCAATAAACCAAATCCCGTAACTCCTTAAAGACGTACAAGTTGTAGCCTCGCTAGTATTTGTGCAAGATAGAAAAATTAGAAAGCAATCGCTTTTAGAAAAACACTATATCCTCATCCTTCCATCCCATGCCCGTAAAGACAGAATGCACGCTTTTCTCCAGGGCTTCAGGCCCGCATACCAGCACGAGGTCGTCGCCGTTGACGCTGTTGCACGGCCCGACTTCCCTCTCAAACAGGTCCTTGGTCATGCGGCCCCTTAAGCCGGCCCAGGAAGCCGAGGGACGACTGAGCGTGTATACCAGACGGCACTTGTGGTCGTTCCCGGCGGCCATCCTGTCGAGGTCCTCCTTGCACAGGATATCCTCCTCCCCGCGGTTGCCGTCCAGCACGAGACAAAACGTGGAGTCTTCGCGGTCCGCCATCACCGCCCGCAGGACCTGGAAAATAGGCGTGATCCCCGACCCCGCGCATATCATGATGAAGCGCTTGACCTTCCGCTGCTGCCCCGAGATGGCGCAGAGGCCCCGGCCGAGGTATTCGAACTTGCCGACGGGGCCCTTGAAGTCGACGAAGTGTCCGATGGGAATGGCGTCCAGGGCCTGCGTCATCTTGCCGCCCTTGCGCTCGGGAGTGTCGTAGTAGACCTTGATGAGCACGTTCAACTTGCCCTTCTCCGTCCCTTCAGATATCGGTGTGTAGGCGCGGATGATGGCCTCTCTGGTGGCCGGGTCGCGTAAGCGCATCATCAGGTGCTGCCCAATAGGCAGGCCAACAACCTGATCCGCATGTTCGAGATCGAACGTAAATATTTTCGTGTCAGCAGAGATCTTCGTCTTGGCGGACAGGACGCCTTTCGTCCAGACTTTCGCTTGAAGGAACGTCTCTCGCGGCGCCGAATTGGCGGCCTCGGGTTCTCCGTCATTGAGAACAGCCAACGAGGCTTCGTCTAGGGAGCCGATATGGTAATCTACCATCATTGCCTTGGCGTTCTCGCTATCTTGATGCGTTTGTTAGCCCGGACTCCTTGTGAACAATGTTGTGTACTTACGAATAGCGAGGAACTCCTCGGTGGCATCCTGGCCCGCAGCACCAAAGATCGAGGCCGCGCCACCAGGATGGCCTCCGAGAAATTTTGTCCCGTCGTACACCTGCCCATTGACTACGAACCACGGCTCGACCTCTCCGCCGTGTTGTCGGAATTCTTCGAGCGTTATCTTCCGGTTGATGTCCTTGTTTATCATGCAGATTTCCTTAGCCGGTTCCTCCTCAATAGACTGCCCTTCTTCCCCCGCCAGCCTTTCGCCCCAGTTCCCATTGGTAAGATTGCCACCAGCCTTTTTTATCCGTTCCATCCAACCACCGGGGATTAGCGCGGGTTGCGTAGGGTGTTCGAATCTCAGGGTATGACCCTCCTTGTGAATAACGACTCTGAACCAGGGGTTGTTCATCATTCCTAG
This sequence comes from Monosporascus sp. 5C6A, assembly GCA_004155035.1. Lineage (NCBI taxonomy): Eukaryota > Fungi > Ascomycota > Sordariomycetes > Xylariales > Monosporascus > Monosporascus sp. 5C6A. Next base: position 74,814 of record QJOB01000022.1, read on the forward strand.
AACACTCCAGTACATGTCCCGAGGCTGCACCATCATAGACTCATCCATAGCTCGGACCATGATATCGTCACTTGCTTGTAACTGCGCCAATGGGATATCAAGATCCCAAAAGCACCAGCAAAAACACGTCTCTCTCCAGGACATGTCGAGGCGGCCGCCAAACAGCCGTTCGCCTTCCCGGGCGAGACGATATTCGTCCTCCGGGTATGTGATGTTGGCCAGTATCCAAGTCTTTCCCCTGTCGAGAGTAACTTCCACTCGAGAGATCCGCTTGCCCCCGCCCGCATACGCATAACCTCGAGCCTTGTAACTCTGGGCACCAGTAGTCAGAGACAACTTCTCGTCATGAGCTGGGTAGCACGTGGCGCTGTTTGTGTTGAGATCGTAGATTGCGTAGCGCTCGTCTTTCCACGTCTCCGGCATATCGGCGCTCATCTCCGGGCTGACCATGGTTGGAAGCACTCTATTGTCGTAGATGTGATACCAGTTATCGCTCGGTTCCGCTGTCACGATGATACGCTTCAACCATTTCACACTTCGGCCACCAATCTGCCCGGGTATGATGATCCGAAGAGGTTTACCATGATCCGGTTCAAGCATCTCCCCATTCATTTTGTGAGCGACTAAGACTCCCCGATTTGGGTCCATAGCCCAGTTCAACTTGATGGATGTGCCGTAATACCCGTTTGGCAGCTTGTCTGCACCTTCGAAGCACACATACTTCGCACCTCGCTTCGGCATCGCGGCTCTGAGTAGATCGCCAATCACTACTCCCGTCCATAAAGCTGTCGACAATCCTGCGGCACCCCATGAAAATCCTTTCGTTTTCCTGACGACGTTCTGTTCCTTTCGCCTATTCCCTGCGCATACTAGAGTGACCGGGTACGTGACTTGTTCATAGTCCCTGATAAGCTGTGCTAGACTCATCCTGATGGGATTGTCCACCATCCCTTCCACAGAGAACTCCCAATCCATGATCTCAGAGTCCTCCACCCTGGGTACAGCTCCATGGTTGCGGACGTAGTGAAGATCTTTCGTAGTTAAGAAGCCCTCGTCGAATAGCTCGCTCAGCGGTGCTTCGACATTAAAGGGGTGGACGCCCGTAAGCCGTATTAACCTCGGGTCTCGAACGACATGGTTATCAGGGGTCTTGAGGTCTTCTGGTAGTACCCCATTATCCGGCTTGCTCCTAGGAGGCAGTGGGTAGGTCCTTGAACCTTCCAACTCTAACTCGGCAATCTCGAACGAAGATTTCCTAGAACCTTTTCTCGTATAAGGTGGGCTGGGTGGCAGGCGAAAGTTGTGCGCTATGGAAAGCCTTCCTTGGGGCTCGCTTATTGGGTTAAGGACTTCCATGGGGTATCGTGGAAAGGCCGAGAGTACGTGAACAGATATGAAGATGATTATTCGTAGACTATACCCTCGAGAGTAAGATAAAGCAGACCTGATGCTTATACAATAGGAAAGGACTTTCTCGAAAAGGTAAATGGAATACATAGAGGGTCAAAAACCGCCGTGCAGCTGGGACAGGGAAGATATGGGGTTACAATATAATTATAAGCCAAAGATGGATCACGGAAGCCAAGATACGAAAAGCAACGATCATTTGGATCCAAGCCATCATGCTGTAATCTGGATATGATCAGACCGCCATCCCAGTTCTAGATCCACTTGGATCACCGGCATTCTGGCTGCTTGCTAAGTGCTTACCTCCGGGTGAACTGCAATTTGTTACGAGTTAATACTTCCGCGGCTCATTACTTAATGCCCGACTATACGGATATACCGCCAGAACCCAATTGCCTTGGACATGACAAGCACAGGTATCTCCGGGGACGCGCCATGGAGGAATCCGCGAATGGAGCCTCAAGGGAATACTCGGAAACAGAAGGAAGGTAGATGGGCCCCGACCTTCGCGTGTGGAAACACATGGATTAGGAGGAAGGGCAGACGCTGCCATGGTATCCCCGCGGACGTGCGCATCTTGGATCCCTTCACAAGCCGCGGTCTTATCATAGGGCAACTAGGTTATGTCCCGGAAAGTATGTAGATAGTCACTGGTAGCGAATCATTGGTGTCATTGTGTAGATAAGGAGAGGCGTCGTCAAAAGGATAGTCGGAGATATGAAAAACCGCATTTTGCGCTAAACCCGGAAAGGAAGAATTCGAAGGCCTGAATGGAGTTTACGACTCATGCATTTATCGCCATTTATCTCGATCTTCACCCGTTGTCTTTGATTGGCCGCCAGTGACAAAATATGCAAAGACGTGACAATCACGTCGTACATAATGGATTTCCTTTATTGTTACATTCCTGACAAGATATAGACTGAGAGGCCGTGGGATATCAAGCGATGACGTTGCTTTGCCGTATCTGGCAACCTATTCTTTCAAACACGCATATGCATATATATTTACATACATAAGTCGTTGGGCTTCCATTCCTGTTGACTTTACGCTAGCTTGACACGATTACAACTTTATCCTATTTGGATGCTACAATTAAAGCTAACAGGTCGGACACCCAAGAGCCTGAATGGTGAGGTTCTTAAGGTTTGGAGCTTAAAGCTGTACCTTGCATGGTCCACAGACAATAGGTCTATGTTCGAAGTACATCGAAACACCAATAAGGTCGCAAGTACTGTAGACGGCTGTGTGATACGTAAGCCACCGCGAATGACATTCCCTTTTCGGAACCAAATAGCCGAGTTTAGCAAGATCTATTGAAAGGCTATATTGTAAGTCGACCCATCATATTATGTGGCAACCGCTAAGGATTTTATCACGAATATCATTTTCAAAACAGGTGTGGCGTAGTTGAGTCGGTGCATTCTAAGCCCTTAAGCTAGGAAATTCGAAGTTAAAGGTGTTCTGTTACTATCAAGCTCTATTAAACCAAGCTCTTGAGGCTTCTTGCTTTCAAACCATCGGTCAAGGTTGGATCGGAAGTAGAGCCTTCGCCCTCGCTTCGACTACAATGGCTGGCATCACCCACCACGCAAGAGGATTGATGCATAGATGACGAAGGTGTTACATGTTCAGGCAGGCAATTGAGAACGAGGAAGTCACCAAGCCGTCTCTAACTGAATGAAAACAACACCAATTTCTCGGTAACTTAAACGACAACCAGACTCGAATCAGTGACAATCTACAGATACCTCCTTAGACGGATATCCACCACCTTTATGGGTACATCACCTCGGACTTCTACTACAAGCTATGCAAGATAGATATAGACGAGAGCGTCTTCTTTCGTCGATTCCTATCTCCTCTCTGTTGGCCCTTGAGCACCGGTACTCCTCCTTACCTTACTGCTAGTGTAGGTAACTCGTAGGTAAGCTTTTTCGAGCTCCTCATGATGAATATGACCGCATCCCCAGGTTGCGAGCAGCCGGTTGAAGGGTCCTCGATAGCATAGATAAGGCTATAGATAAAAATAAAATAAAGGGAATGCACCGCATTGACCATGGATGACTTCTATACGGAAAGAATACAACGATGGGGGAAAAGGAAAGGAAATTACAGGTATTCTGTCTCGTAATGATACGGTGAAAAGATGCTCACCCTTCCTAAGAACGCAGCGGCTACACCGCGAAGCGATCTGCCTCGCTTGGCCCGCAACCACCATACATCTAACATTAATATATTTTTCTTTATAGCCATCCCGATCGACAAACACACAACTCCACCAAGCAGTAGGTAGATCCCCCGACCTCACGCAGCCGGGCTCTCTCTTAGTACCTCAGGCCTACTGCAGCTCCTTGCCGAGGCGGCGGGTAAGCTCCTGCTGCGTCTTGCGGTAGACGTCGTCGGGCTCGGGGCGGGCGTCGACGGTGATAACGCGGTCCTGGCGGGCGTAGTACTCGACGACGGGCATGCTGGTCTCGACAAAGGTGCGGAAGCGCTTGCGGATGCTGTCGGCATTGTCGTCGGCGCGGCCGCTCGTCTTGCCGCGCTCAAGCAAACGGCGCTCCATCTCCGCCTCGGGGCAGTCGTAGAAGAGCACGAAGCGCGCCGGGCACACGGCCTCCTCGAACTTGACGGCCTGGTCGAACTTGCGCGGGAACCCGTCGATGAGGAACTTGCCCTTCCTGCCCCTGAGGTTGGCCTTGCCAGCCTGCACCTGCACCGGGTCCGCCCCCACGGCCGCCGCCATCGCGTTCTCCAGCAGCTGTACCGTCACCTCCATCGGCACGATCTGCCCGTTCTTGATGTAGTCCCGGATCAGGTCGCCGAACTGGCTGCCCGGGCGGTCCTGCTCCGCGCGCAGCAGGTCGCCCGCCGATAGGTGCGTGAACCCGTAGTCGCGCACCAGCCGCGCGCACTGCGTGCCCTTGCCCGCGCCCGGCCCGCCCAGCACGAAGATCACCGTCACGTCCTCCGGCGAGAAGGTCGGCGTCGGCTTGGCCGGCGCCGCGATCATCTGAGGGTTGGTGGTGCCTATCACCCCCTGCGCGGACTGCGATGGTACCGGGGCGGTCGACATGTCTGAGTGGCGGTGTCAGTGTCGCTCGCATCGCTCGCTGGAATAGGGGGGATGTGCTTTGCGGTGCAGGCTGCGCGCCGCAACGCGTCACGATGCACATAGTGCTCGCGACGCCGTCCCGGCACGGCAGCGGTATCGATTAATGGCGGGAGAAGACGATAGTAGAAGGTCCCACACTAACCTGCTCTTCTCCTGGCCAACAAGACGTAGGCTCCCGTTCCAGCGGCGATGATGAGTAGAAAGGGCCAGAACTTGACCTGGTTTCCGGAGCTCTTGGGCGGCTGGGTGCTGTAGGCTCGACGCGGCGCGTTCCGCGAGTGGAATCGCAGGATAGGGGACGCTGATGACGGTATTGTTGTTGTAAATTGCGCGGTCGTGGTCCGGAAGGATGCTGTCGCTGTTCGACCGGCGAAAACGTGCTTGCAGGATGATCGCGTCACCTGCCGGCAGAGCAGCCGCTGCATGGCGGGAATCGTCATTTTTGAGTAGGCGCGTGGGGGTCGGTAACGGCAGGATTCACTCTGGCTGGTTGCCACTGAGACACCGAATGGTAATTGTCTTAACTTTCTGATTTCGGGACTTAGGGGCTTATGGGCTTAGATGTACGCACCTCTGAGCATAAAATACCTACTCAAGACGCTATTAGGGATTCTAAGCCATTTTAGTTGTAATTCGCGTTAGCTTTGTCGATTACGAGTTATGCAAACTCAAAGCAATGTATTTCTTCGCGCGGGGTTATCGGAGCCCTTAGAATGGCTAAGATCGGCGGCAGAATTCGAAAATAAAAAAATGGTGATACGTAAGTTACTACAATGACAGTAGCTTATGTATTATATATCGTGATCCGTATGGGTTTAAAGCGACGATCTATTGGAATCCATCCGTATAAAGTTATATCGTACAAAGCTATATCCATCCGTATGAAGCTATACTTATCGTCTTAAAAGCAACTTGTGTAATGATGTTTTCGCAATAACTCGAGCTTTACGAAAGTTGCGAAAAGGTAGCTTTTAACTTAATGGCAGAAGCGTTAAATTAATAGGTCTTTTACTTCGAATAAAGTTATCATTATGATAATTACGGTGGTTACATACGAATAGCTTCAAGAATAACTTTGTAGAGGTTTAGGAAATGGACGATATCACGATACGTACGGGTAACGCAAGCTAAGAAGGCGGCGAATCCTTCAGGTCTAGCGTTGGATATGTGGCGACAAGCGCGACATAGCCCGGTCCCATATTTATTATGCAAGGGCGATGTTCCGACTTTGTCCTAAGAGTTAAGACTGTTACCATCAGGGCCTTAACGTAATGGTGGGGTCAATGGGTGCAGATATGGATAAGCACCAGGCTAGCCTGATGATTGCGATCAGATCACCCCGCCGCCATCACCTGCAATAACTGCAGCCAAACTTGACGGAGTAACTCGACCTACATACATAGGTAGAGATGTGGCTCTGATAAATTTCAAGCCGAAAATTCAAGATTTGGCGACGTTACTGAAATCTGAGTTCAGCTACCTGCCTCGCCGATACTAAATACATAAACCTAAAAGTTCAATGTCGTTCTTGCCAAGTACTAACAGGCCGCATTTTGCTACTAGGTACCCAACTACCACGAAGCACATCACATAATACGCAGAGGAAAGTGCATTCACAGGTACCTAAATACACCTCTAGTACTTGCCGGACCACAACACAACACTGGTGGCTTCCAAGGCTATTAGCCGATCGCTCGTTTCATTGGGCGGCAATTCAACTTCAGCGAAGAGACATCATATTGATGAATGCGCTTTCGGCTTCACAACCTTCCTTCAACTTAGCGCGTCTTTTTCTCTCTTCCGCCCATTCGACGAACTTGCCGCAAACTCTCGATATTCGCAATTTGGATTTTCTAGCCCATTTCCTTTTCTGGCGGGGCCTCTTCAATCCTGGCCGCATCAATTACAACGCCTTGCCTTGGTTCACAAGGCAGAGTGCCATCAACTTTCACCGATGCCGACCAAGGCTGATCCGCCGTGTCACTTCTACCACTATCTAAGGTCATCTACCCCTTAGCAGTGGTAATCGTCCGTCGCCGATGCGAATGTAGCCTTTGAATTCCATCACCATAGATAAATCCAATCGAGTTGTCCGGAATGGACCGCTCACGGCGACGTAGGCCTACCCGTGATCTTGTCCGCGCGCTATACCATACTTATTGGCTAATATTGCTTCCTTACCCTAGGCGAGCTATTAGTGCTCAATCAACGTGCTTGGAACGAGGAGAAAAGTAAGTCATCGAACCAAATATCACTACCTCCATAGTATGCGACTCACAGGCCCGCCCGCACAGATATCTTTCCCGTCAACCCGTCTCTTGACTCGTCTCTCAAGAAGAACACGGCTTTCATCAAGAGACTCCGTACCGCCATCACTCCAGCAACCCTGAACACTTTCCTGCAAGAAATTCGGACCTTGAGCCTTCACAAATACCTCTCGGAGATCGTCTCAGCATGCTACGAAGGTTTAACCAAGTTGAAAAACCCCGGAGAGATCGAGGCGGCCGTCGAGATCGTCAGTGCACTGCACCAGCGCTTCGGTCCTGACGAATTCACCGAATATCTAGGATGGCTGTTGGGCAAGGGTATGGCAACGCCGGACAAGAGTCTTTTGAAAACTCTGCCTCCCGAAGTCCGCGAAAAGGAGGAGAAGGACCGGCTAGTGCGGCAACGAGCCCTTCTGCGAGTTATCACGGAACTTTGGCTTCTGGGTGTGTTGAGGACCCTCGACGATGTTAAGCCGGATGATGCGACACGTGGAGTCAGCGGGAAGAACGCTGAGCTAAAGATCAAATCGACTAGTTCTTCAAAGGGGGGAGGCGCTGAACCATTTCCTCTCGAGGTTTTGAAGGATCTCTTAGGACACGACCGGGAACATGTCAATCTACCATTGCTTGTCATCTTCATCAAGTCGTTTAGCTGGGATATTTTGGGCGTGAAATCCGCTGGGTCCGATGGTCGCAAGACTGTGGAGGAAGATGGCGCTACGAAATCCGTCGAGGACCCTTCTGATAGCAACGATCGACATACCGAAACTGGCTCGGACTCCGACGACGACTCTTCATTTGCCAGTCCAGAAATACAGGAGCGTTTCAAAAACATCCTCAAAAGATATTTTGACGACGTCAAGGCCCACATCCTACGAGACCAGAAGAACATAGTCACCCAGAAAGGCCGGAACTCTGAGGCTTATGTCAAATCCGGAGAGGTTTTCGAGGATCGTCAAGCCAACTTTGAGCGCCTCGTGAAAGCTCAAGAGCGCCTAGTGTCGAATGCTCAGGTAATAGCCGAAGCCATCGGAGCCGAGATGCCCGACCTCAAGGAAGCTGGGGATGGTCTTTCTGCTTCTAACGGATCCATCGGTCTTGTCAAGACAGGAGAGTACCTACGGGGACAGAGCGACGGGGCGGGCATTTGGGAGGACGAGGATGAACGCCGCTTCTATGAAAACCTGGTCGATTTGAAGGGCAAAGTGCCTGGTATGCTTCTTGAAGACGGGAAAAAGAAGAAGCCGGACACAGACGAACAAGTCGGAAAGAGGGTCGACACACCGGAAGCTTCAGAGACTCCTAAGCCCTCGGATCCTGCCGATGATCAGTCTACGGCGATCGCCAATAAGACCATTGGTGCCCAGGTTGATGCTATATTGGCTCGATTGCCTGAGCTTACAAACAAGGACGCCATTGATGAAATAGCTGTCGATTTCTGTTTCCTGAACTCGAAAGCTTCCCGCAATCGACTCGTGAAGGCTCTAACTGAGGTTCCGAAGGGGCGTACAGATCTGCTCCCATTCTGGTCACGGCTTGTAGCCACTCTCGGTAGATACATGCCGGACGTCCCCAAGGGTGTTGTCGAGTACCTCGATGCTGAATTCCGCAGTCTCCAGCGTCGCAAGGACAAGGATTTCCTTGGTCAAGTCCGGCTCAGTAACATTCGTTATCTTGCCGAGCTAACTAAGTTTGGCGTCGTCCCGGAGCACGTCGTCTTTCATTGCCTGAAGGTTAGCCTTGACGACTTCTCCCGGATGAACATTGAGATTATTTGCAACTTGCTGGAAAACTGCGGACGATACCTTCTACGGAACGCGGACACATCACCGCGCATGTCTACCTTTCTGGAGACGCTTCAACGAAAGAAATCTGTGCAGCACATCGGCCAGCCGGAGCGTATGCTTATCGAGAATGCGGTCTACTACGTGGATCCCCCGGAAAGGACCTCGATCCAACAGAAGGAACGAACTCCTACGGAACTTTTCATTCGTAAGCTCATCTATGTAGATCTGACGAAGCGAAATTATACGAAGATCCTTAAGCAGATTCGTCGGCTACATTGGGAAGAGCCAGATGTAAGTGTCTGTCCCTAATATCCGGCAAGGGTACGCTAAGGATTTCATAGGTTGTGGATATTCTCGCGAAGGTCTTTTCGAGGCCCGGCAAGGTTAAGTACGGCAGCATCCACATCCTTGCGATACTTCTAAGCGCCATATATCGATACCACCCCGATTTTGCTGTCATGGTGATCGACAATGTGATCGAATCCGTCAACTTTGGCTTGGAACAGAACGATTTCAAGTTCAATCAAAGGCGCATTGCGGAAGTCAAGTATCTCGGCGAGCTCTACAACTACCGGATGCTTGAACATCCCGTGATCTTCGACACTATGTATAAGATCATGACATTCGGACACGGTGGGTCAAACCTGGTCTCCATTTGCATGATGCAATGTGGGCTTATACTTCTGCTAGGTGGTGCCCCCATTCCAGGGCGACTCAACCCTTTCGACCTACCGGATGACTATTTCCGCATCCGCCTGGTCGCTACAATCCTTGAAACCTGCGGCATGTTCTTCAACCGAGGTGCTGCAGGGAAGAAGCTTGATTATTTCCTCTCTTTTCTTCAGGTGTGCCCCATTGACGAGATATCCTTCAGCCCCCATACTGACGGGAATCCAGTATTATATTCACACGAAGCATCCACTCCCTATGGACATCGATTTCATCGTTCAAGACACCTTCTCCCTGACCAGACCGCAGTGGAAGTTGGCGACCAACCTTGAAGAAGCTTCAAAAGCGTTCCAGCTTGCAATCGCACAAGACCAGAAGAATGCAGGACTGGATAAGAGTGCCGATCCGGACGATGCTTCTAGTGACACATCGTCCGATGATGAAGGCGCTGAGGCTGATGGTGACATAGTACTCCCGGAGGCCGAGGGAGATGAAGAAGAAAGCGAATCCGGTGAAGACGATGAGGCCGAGGTAAGTCCCTATAGATACCGACTTTCCACTTGACTCGCGCTAACTTTATCTTGAATGAGCAGATCGACAGTCAACCCCAGTCGCCTCGGGCTTCCGAGTCTGAAGACGAAGCGATCGTGGTCACAAGGAAGGCGGAAGAGGTTGACCCCGAGGATGAAGCGGACTTTGAACGGGAGTACGCCAAGATGATGGCTGAAAGCTTAGAGTCCCGAAAATTCGACCGGAAACCGCTCTTCGATGTTCCGTTGCCTGTCCGTTCGAAAACTCGCGAAAACTCTGCAGCAACCGATACAGAGGAGAAGAACGGCCAGAACGGACCTAGCACAATGGCGTTCTCGCTATTAACGAAGAAAGGCAATCGCCAACAGGTTGGTGTCTTCCTAGCTCCGCTCTCTAAATATAGCTGACATAGCAGACCCGTACTGTCGCGCTCCCGTCGGACTCCACATTCGCTGTTGCTATGAGGACACAGCAGCAAGCGGAACGAGAGGAGCAGCAGCGCATCAAGAATCTGGTGCTCAACTATGACCTTCGCGAGAGCGAAGACCAAGATGGTGATATATACCAATCCCCGCTTAACCCTAACACAAATATTCACAATGCACCAATACCAGGCCACGAGAAACAAACGTATCAACCCAATCGCCTGGATAAATCAGGCAAAGACCGCGGCGGACGTGTCCGCCGATTGCAACTTAGCGATGTTGACTGGTATGAGAAAACCCGCCAAAACAAAGCACCCTCAGAAGACAGGTCTATCAGCAAGGCTCAACCTGTTGCCCATATGCGGGCTGAAGAGTCTGCATCCCTACCAAAGGGCGAGCGTGCGCAGAACAAGTGTTCTATGGCGTCTGCAGATCGGCAAACTCAAATCGACCAACCGCAGAAGCCGCAAAAAGGGCTAAGGAGACGTCGATTGCTCAAGAACAGCAGCTAATGATGACTGCCTATTCTTTCATGTAGGATTCCCTGATAACCACGACGCTTACGAAAATGCACCATATACTACCCAAGAGACGATGGAAGCCGTCGCAGAACTGCACATATGCCCCGGCCACGCCTTACAGCGGACTGGAAGCAGACTGTCGTCGATTAACTCGGCTCCATCGGTATAGTTAGACTCCGCCTAGAGGTGCTCGATGCTCAAAGCCCAAGCCAGTGCGACGGTTTCGCTACTGATGACGAAGCGCTCGATCTCGGCTAAGTTGAAATTCGGGAAACATCAACAGGCAGAACCAATTATATGTGGTGGCTGCCAAGTCCCGGCCGAACAGGTGGCTAGGAGCGCGTCAATCTCTCAGCGGTTCATGTCAAGTCCGGCCTGGACAAATCTGTGTGACGTGCGAGACGCCGTTCTGTGATACTAGCTGCAATCGGCACGTCGGTCTTTGGCACAGTATTCCGTGAAGTTGAAAAGACATCTCGGCACACAGATTGAGACTTAGATGAGTTGTTATTGCAGGTTGCTGAATGGCACATGCCATCGCAACGTTTCATTCTTTACTTAGGCGCAGGTAAGCCAGGTTGACTGCTCGTCTCCCTTGCTTACCTAGTCAGAGGTTGCGTTGACGTAATTGAGAGTTATTACGAAATGTTACAGTGTCCCGATTTATGTGCCTTGTAACCAGTGCCGTATGTGGCTTATTTGGATGTCAAGTTGCCGCTAGATGTATGAAGTGCTGGTCTTTCCGACAGTGGCTGTTGGTAGTGTCGGCAATCAGATAGGGAGGGTGCGTCCTGGAACCGGAAGACATGAAAGGCTTAAAGCCGGAAGAACTGCTCAACTGGCAAAACGAGAAAAGCATTGGTAGAGATACCGGGATTGCGTGTCGTAAAGCTATTGATTGCTCCATAATGCTCAACAGCAGTCCCGGGCGTCGGAGCTTTCCGGCGACGTACAAGTCTGCTGTGCTGGGCCTACCGTGTACTCGATCAGGATATTATCTTAGGTCGCACCCAGTTGCACTGCCATTCTCCATGACAGCACACCCGCTCTAGAGATTGGGGATACGGGATATGTAAAATGAAAGGATTTCAGGTATAAGACGGGGAGAGTCCATATATGATCCACACTCTTCTCATCAGGGGGATTCCTACGGATCTGAATGTGGTGATGAATATCCTGTATTGCATTGTCATGCTGCAACGATTGCTACGTAGTCTTCCTATGTCTAGTTGCGATAGGCAGGCCTCCTCTGTGTATCTCCGTATGTATCTACCCGGTGGGAACATGATCTTGAGTTACGACACTGCAACATGAGATCCCGCTTCGGGCCAAAAGAGCCACATGTGGAAATGCACTCATTACGGCACGAAGCGGTACACGGGCGACGCACGTGATCCCGTGAGATGGAAGTTACGACCTGGTGGTTCGAATTTGGTGATTCAAGTGTTGCGGGAAGTGATACCGTGTTCCACCGGAGCAAACACGGCCAGATGAGCATTTCCCGGGCTTCCCAGATCCTATATACCGCGAGCGTCGGGTGGGAAAGTCCCTCCGCCTCATGCCTGATCAGATTACCGACCACTCTTTGCGCTTGAGTAACTAGTCAAGTCAAGGGTGCTACTGAGATCTTCGACATGTCGACGTTAATTACCAGCACAGTCGGGCACCTCCCCGCGACGCACGCCATAACGCTGCCGCCGCAGACGACGCCTTTCGCGGCCGCACAGGGCGAGGCCTGCGAGCTGTCGGTGTACTGCTGGCAGCTCACCTACCTGAATTACCTGTCCTCGCGTCAGCACCTGTCGGGCCTGCAGTGCGAGGCGCGGCACTCCTCGCCGCGCGCCGGGACGCCGGCCCTCGGGTACCGGACCGAGTGCTTCCCCGAGGGCTACCTCGACGTGTTCCCGGGCCTCACCGCAGAGCCCAGCCTTGCGTCGCTGGCGCCCGCAGACCCGGCCCTGGCCTACCCAGGCACCGCGTGCGTCTCCGACTGGACGACGGCGTGCACGACGACCGTGACGGGGGCCGGCGGCACGGCGTATCCCCAGGCCTGGTGCTGCCCGCCGGGCGCCTGGAGGTGTCCCGCCGCCCCCCGCAGCGACGGCAAGGACCCCGGACGCCGCTGCGTCAGCGTCCTCACCGAGGAGACCGAGGTCTGGATGACGTGGGACCCGCCCTTCTCCCTCCCCACTGGCGACGTGTACACCTGGCCTGCCGCGGTCTCGGCAGAGCCGGCAGAGTACGGCGCCACCGTCTACCACGACGTCTTCCCGCTGGTGCTGACGACGAGCCTCTCGGCGACACGGCAGCAGGTTACGAACTCGGACGACGGGGACGACACCCACGCCGTGCCCCTGCCGCCGGCGATCCCCGACGAGCGCGCGCTCCCAGCCCTCCCGATGGACGCGGTGGCCGGCATCGCGGTCGGCGCCGTGGTCTTCGTGCTCGTGGCGATCCTGGGCGGCCTGTTCTTCTTCGTCCGCAGACTGAAGAGGGCCGAAAACCCCGCCGACCCGGGGGACGACGCTCCCGCCACTTCGACGCAGCACTTCGATGCCGACGCGGCGGTGTCCGAGCGCAAGCCGGAGTTGCAGGGCGCGTCGACGACGGCTCGCGGGACGCAGGGGGTTGTGGCGCCCAAGGCCGAGCTCGATGCCGCGAGAGATGCGGAGCGCCGGCGCCAACTGTCCGAGCTGGACGGAGCGCGACGCTTGCCACCGAGCCGCTCGGGATCCTGAGGCCGGAGTCACCGGAGGATGAAAAGGAGGAAAGGCGGGTGGGGGAAAGGGAAAGGGGAAAAGGGGGAAGGGTGGGGGGGTGTGTGCGTTTGTGCCCCGTCCCCGAAACAGTGTCATAGAGAAAGATTCGATATGCATAGATGACGGTATCAGTTAACCTTACTTATTTTTACTTATTACCTATGGGAGTCGTAGTTCATGTGTGCCTGCCTCTTAGTGTATTGTTAATAGATATATCGTTCCACTAATGCAAGACAGTCTTGGCCATCCATCCATCGACCGCCAGGAGATCACTACCTGTACCTAATATTCAGCAAGATACAGAGCTTGATCTTCAAAAGAAAGGAGTATTTTAGTCAAGAGTATCTTGTAGTAGTAACTCAGCTCTCGGCTGAGGCCAATAACGTGCTCAAGTAGCTAGCCACTACTCTAGATGTCAACCCTGAACGAGCCCCGCGACGATGTGGCGCAGTAGGCAGGGGGATGTACAGTGGGGGTGCAAAAAAAACGCTAAAATCTTCCCCGCACCACATAATTCTTCCACTTTAACATTGCATCTATAACACCTTTCAACTTCAACAATGGCTAAAATATTCAAAAAAAGTCCAAAAATTAAGGGAAAACATACAACGCCTCGTACGAAAAACAGAATTTATATAAGCCGTTTAGTAAGTCAAAAAACGCCCGAAATTACGGATCGCAAGGGAATGTTTCCAAGCTTTAAATATAGGGTATGCCGTCGCTTTAACTTCGAAAATCCTGGTGTTAATCGTAAAGGCCGTAACCGTTACAAAATCCTTTCTAAACAGGATAAACGGGTATTATTACGTACTATATCGAAAAATCTTTTTATTCCAATATCTTATTTAATCAAAAATTACGTCCCTTTTATTTCAAAATAAACCTTATAACGGTTTTTTAAAACCGAACGAATTATATACCGTTTTGCGTATCGAAGGCCATTTTTTACCGAAACCCACGCCGTACAACGATATAGCTTCGTTTTAAAATATCGGAACAAGCCGCTTAAATTCTAAAGGTAAGTATTATTTATAAACGAATACAACGTAACCCGTAATGCCGGGAAAAAAGTAAATAGGTATTTCGACCGAAAGGTAAAGTTAACTTATTAACTTTATTACTTAACGTTTTACGTAACAGCTAATTTCTAACTTTTAACTTAAGTTCCTTAGCTATAAATCCTCGATACGTCTAAGAAAAAGTTAAACTTACGCGACATTCGTAAATATTCTGGACGGAAATTCGTTACGGAATAAAAAGTAACTTAATCCCCATAAATAAAAACTTTAATTTACTTTACGGCAGCGTTACAAGCAATATTTACATTTACGTCCTTAACGAATACTTCCCTACATTCTTTAAACCCGGAATTATCTTTATACAAATAATGCCCTTATATACATATCTCTTTTTGTAAAAAAATAAATTAAAAACATGGAGTTCTTCCAGCTAAAATAGCTTCTATATAGCCTTAATTTAAACCCTATAAAAAACCTTTAGTCCATCTTAAAAAAACGAATTATTAAAATGGATCCAATATTAACTTTCCTTTTTAAATCAAAAGCTAACTTAAAAAAACTTCGCAACGTGGTTTAAAGGGTTTAGGTTAAATTAGAAATAAACCTTATAAATAAATTTATAAATTCTATGCCGCGACGGATCGAAATAATTGTCAAGGCCAAAGGATAATATACAAAATACTAGATATATACCTTGAATCGCCAGTTAATAAAGTATACGGTCTCCAAGTTTTTAAGCAATTAACTAGAAATTGAAAAGAATAACTTATAATAAGTTGGAAGGTTAAAGTGGTGGAAATGTGGCTGCGGGGCGATTTGCGTTATTTTTGCACCCCCACTGTAGTATCGATATGGGGGGTCACTGTGCATGCAAGGATCGGGACGTCAACCAGTAATTACCATCAACCCTTCGGACGCTTTAACGTTAGGTCAGTTTAGAACGGGCATTGGTGCCTGGGTCTAAATACAGGGTGCGGCTTGGAATGCCCACCACCACCTTTTACCCAGAGCAAAACAAGTTCATGAGATATTTGTTAATAAGTCTCGTCCGCCTTTATATTCCGGAATGACGATCTTGCTGAGAAGTGCGATCTCCATTTTCTTTCCATAACATCCGTCCGCATAAGATCCCGGTTATACTATTTAGAAAATAGATGTCCTCTGGTTACCCCCGCTGGCCCCGTCTCCACCATCTCCCTCCCCCCTATTCCGTTAGCCCCTTATTCCGCCAGCGCCTTTTCCGTTGCCCGTATTCCGAATCCCCGGCATAATAACTTGTCTTATACCGGATGTCGGTACGATTTTAATATTGCGGATAAATAAGCCCACCACCCGAAGCTGCCTCCCCACGTTTATTAACCCTGCCGCTTGAGCCTTATGTGGGTAGCCTTTACCTGTCTACACCTTTTTCGACATTCTTACCGTTTAGTTACGTCTTTAACAGTTAACCTGGTATTAATGACCCATTGCATTCAATTTATACATTGGCCTAAGTCGTAGCCCCCTGGAAGACACCGGTAAAAAAAGATGAGGAGTCAGAGCGGATTGTCTGAGGCAGGAATCGAACGCAGTTGTTTGAGCATATCTTGCAAAATAGCCACACCATCCATCACATACGACCATAGGATCTGGAAAACTCGGGATCCCGTCCGCTCTCCCCTAGATAAGCCAGATACCGCCAGATCAGTAGTTGGGTCGGTGACGACCAGCGAATCCCTGGTGTTGTATGTCTTTTTATGTCAGTCAGCTTCTGGGTGCCCCGCTATGTTCTTTTTCTATTTGGAATTTACAATAATCTCCTTTCCATGAGGAAAACCCAGGGGGGACTTGGGTGGAGGAGACACAACGTTATCATTCATTACCTAGTCTTTTGAAGTCCCTGTGGCACTGTTTCAAGGGCCGCAGTTACCTCTTCAACATGAGCTATCCGCTCCATTTGAAGCAGAGCTGTTGCTTGTGGAGACGATTTGAATCTGGGCCTTCGGTGTTTGCGCCTAGAATGACCGAGGATGTCAATGTATGCTGCATGCTTTCTGCTGCATATCGAATGTCTCTTGCGATGTTACTGTCGGATGGCAGATCATTCTCATCCCTAACCTGATAAGGTTGTCTCCGGCTTGGAGACAAGATGGCAACCGTCAAAGCCCTGTTGCCGGGGCTCTCTAGTAGTATCTTAGGTTCCAGGCTCATGCTAAAGGTTATAGTGCCGTAGGCTGGGGTTCGTGTCTTGACTTCAGCTGAATGCAAAAGTCTGCTGTTCTCCAAGCTTACTGATCCACTACTCGCATCAGCGTTGTGGCCCTCTTGAAAGGGTATACTGTATAAGGGAGTAGAGTTCTCCCTATGCACTTCACAGGGCCCTTCGAGGGTGTGGTAGAACTATCAATGTTGAAGCTTCCCAAGTTTGATGATGACCAAAAGTGGAAAGAGACAAATCCAGGTACAGGCAGTTCCAGGCTCCACGTGTTGTACGCTTGAGATATGCGAGATTCCATGTCAAACTCCGGTTGCCGGTAGGTCAAAGACTAGTGACTGGCCCCCGGTAGCGGCGTTGGGGATACCGGAACGTTCGCGTTGTTGATCCTGGATATATCGTTTGTGATGGAATTTCATCATATACGTCTGCCTCGTAGATGTATTTATAATGGGAACTTAATATGATACGTGGGGATGAAAGGTGGGGACGATCGATCTCGAAGTGGCAGGGGGCCGGCGGCGCTAAGATAGCCTGGGACACAAATGCGTGGCTGTATGTAGCTTGGGTGCACTAGCCACAGAAGCAGGCTTCTGATTGGTCACTTATCTGCATTGGACATTTTGAAGCTTCGTGTCCCCTAACAGCAAGCACCACCAATAAAACCATCACTGTCTGCTCTGAACTACGTACGTACGGGGCCAATCTAACAAACACCAACACAACGAGGCCTCGTCACGACGGGCAATTGCAAGTCTCGCTTTCACTCTCTCCCAGCCAAACCGTAACCCGACAACCCCACTCGATACCGGGAAAATGGCACCGAAAAGATCAGCAGCCCAACCGGTAGTAGCGCCGCAGGCGACGACGGCCACCAACAACATCGCATCGCCGCCCGCCGACAGCGCCGCCGTGACGCCCGCGGCGAAGAGCAGCAGCACCAAGACATCCGAAGCGCGGGGCGGCGGCATTCACCAGACGGTGCACAGCATCGTGCGGCACTACCAGAAGACGACGCCGCAGCGAACGAAGCTGCTGGACGCCTTCATGGCGTTCCTGGCCGTGGTCGGGGCGCTGCAGTTCGCGTACTGCATACTGATGGGCAACTTCGTACGTTTCTCTTTCGCTCTTCTCCCGCCGGCTGGAATTCGAAGAAAACGGGGGGAACACGACGTCGACCTCTGTTCTCATGATGACGATGGAATGCTTGGCTGACAAAGCTGTGTGATATTACATATAGCCTTTCAATGCGTTCCTCTCGGGCTTTTCTGCTACCGTTGGACAGTTCGTCCTTACTGGTGAGTCCATCCGTCGTGTCTACCGCCCTAACTAGACAGGAATTGGTGGGTTGACGATACGTAGCATCCCTACGAATCCAGACTACCGAGGCCAACAAGTCCGAGTTCCCGTCGGTTTCACCAGAGAGGTATGTCTCGCTCGTCAGCATACATGCAGGACTCACATCTAGGCGGCTCGTGGCTAATATGGTGTTACTCCAGGGCTTTCGCGGATTACATCGTCGGCAGTCTGATCCTGCATTTCTTCTGCATTAACTTCATAAACTAAGGCGTAAAAGGAGGCGTCCGATGCGGAAAGAATCAGGACCAACCTCGTCTGTGGATTCAACAAATAGCATACTCAAGCTGTTCTGTACAATATACTTGCGGCAAGAAAGAGAAGCACCGTCACGAGGTTCCCCTAAAGTAAAAAAGGGGCCGGTCGCTAGAGGAAGCAGGCTGGGTAGAGTAGAAGACGTGCATGACATTACGCGAATGGAAACGCAATGCATTGGCTCAATCAGTATCTTGGATATCGTCAGTGCTCATCTATGAATTGTAATCCGAACCCCCCCCTAACCCCGGCCCCAACCCCCTAGTCAACATCGTCGTCGTCACCCTCGGTGGCCGCTTGCGGCTTTGGCGTCGCTCTCGGGGGCGGAGGGATGCCCGACCCGGCCTTCGGCGGCGGCGGAGGCGGTGACTTGCTCGCCGTGACCGACCCCTCGAGCTCCTTGCTCTTCTTCTCCTGTTCCGCGAAGTAGTCATCCAGCTGATTGTGACCGTGGGCGTGCCTGTGCTCCTTCTTCCTACCGCCCCTCGGTGGTGGCGGCGTTGCGCCGCCGTTGGCCGGGCTAGCCGTCGTGGCTACCATCTGCGCCGGGATGAGGAACTCGTTTGACGAAGGGGGAGGAGGGGCAGGGCCTCCAGCGCCCGGGACGAGGGCGTCGCCCGACGCCGACGAGGCATCCGCCGCGGCCGGAGGCGCCGGCGCGGCGAACGCGCCGTCGAACAGGGTCTCGCCGGGGGCGTGGACGGGCTCGCTGAGGGGCGCGGGCAGACGGTGCAGGGCGCCGTAGCCGAGGACGCAGCCGAGGGCGCCCTCGCCGCCCCACTCGCGGCTCGGCGTCACGGCCACCTCGCGCGTGACGTCGTACTCGTGGTTGTAGACCCAGAGGCGCAGGGGGCGGCCCAGGTTCACGTGGTCGTCGACCAGCTCGCCGAGCGCCGCCTCGCCGTGCAGCGCGCCGTCGGGCGTCCCCAGCACGTAGTCGCCGTACGGCAGCAGCCCGGCCGCGTCCGCCGGCGAGTTCGCCGCCACGTCCAGCACGTGCCACACGTTCTCCGACGCCGCCGAGAGCGGCGTCCACTGCAGCGAGAGACCCAGCGACCTCGTCGAAGCCGGGACCGGGATATGCAGTGCTCGTGTGCGCTGGCCCTGTCGTTCGGTCCCTTGTGTTAGCCGTCTTCCCCTTGCCTTTCCTCTGACGTCGCGCGTGCGTGTATCGTACGAACCTTCGCGCTCCATATCCCCAGGGAGACGGACCCTCCGGCGCAGTTGCGCACCTCCTGGGCGAAGAGCCGGGAGTCTGGGTTATCCTGTCGATCTCTGGTCAGAAGAAACTATACGGACCGGGTCTGCGCAAGGAGGGATTCGCGCACTATCATCCGTCCATTGATCCCCACGATGAAGTCGAACCACGGCTCGATCGCCAGCTCTAGATTCGTGTTCCGCAGTACCTGGAATCCGTAGCTTTCCCGCTGCCTCTGCTGTTGCTGCTGTGGGTCGCCATCGAGGCGCGCTATGAAGCGGTTTAAGGCGTTGAACATGGCTGCGATCCAACTGTACGGGTTTGCTTCGAAGTCGTAATCGGCCGGCTCTACAATTGGTGTATTGGAATCGAAGTGTCTTGCGGAGTGGATCGGGCCAAATTATATGCGGACTCATTAGCCGCAGTATGAGAATCTAATAACCTGAAGTTGCAGCATCAAAAGAGCTGTCATATTCCGTCCCTATGAACGGTGCCCCATCAGCCTCAGGCGTCCCGCTGTGGAGTTCAAGGGCCCCATGGACGGTGGTAAGTAAGTACTTGTGCCTTAAGAGGTCCAAGCTTCCTGCATTAGAGCTTGCGGGCCCTCAAGCCACAGCAGCTGCATCGTCCATATCAGGAACCTTCCAGTTGTGTGAAGCTTTAGCCCAGCACTGTGTTATAGTGGTATACATGCTTGACCGGTGGAAGACGAAGCCCTTGCCTTTCTTTTCAATTTGTCTTAATCGTACTCCCATATCTAGACTGGGCAGGCCCGAATTTCCCCCCAAAAAATGAAGCAAGTCGAGAAGCTACCGCTGGACAAAGAATGCCATCACTGGAGGAGACTGGGCGAGGTGCCGTGGGACTTACAGAAGTGAGTATATCTCGATTTTTACCTTATGCGCTCATAAGTCGTATCTTACCCAAGATAGTCAAACGACCCGCTGATGCATATTTCAGATACTGGCAACAACGCCACACGATATTCCCCAACTACGATGAGGGGATCTACATGACCCACGATGCCTGGTACGGCGTGACGCCGGAGCCGGTCGCCATGTAGGTCGTCTCGCTCATATTCATCTCGTGATGTCACCCCGACTCACTCCGCTTCTCACATCGCCTCACCTCGCATCTGTTCCACACTCATAGGAGAGGAAACCACCAACCGCTAACCCCGAGCCACAGCCAAATCGCCAACGACCTGGACTCGGCGTTCCCGCTGTCGCGGACGACCGTCGTGGACGCGTTCGCGGGGGTGGGCGCCAACGCCATCAGCTTCGCGCTGCAGCCGCACCCGGAGGACGCGGCGCGGCGGCGCTGGGACCGCGTGGTGGCCGTCGAGCGGGACCCGTCGACGCTCGCGTGCGCGCAGCACAACGCGGCGCTGCACGGCATCGCGGAGTCCATCGTCTGGGTCCTCGGCGACAGCTTCGAGTACCTGGCCGCGGCCCTCCCCGGCCATAGTCGCCAGCCGACCTCCGGCTCGCGGGGACGCCGGAGCGAGAGCAGCAGCAGTAATAGTGTCAAATTAGGCTCGAACGGGACCAGGGAAGGCAGGAAGAGGAAAGGCCATCACCGTCTCCGTGCGGCGGAAGGCAACGGTGACGCGGACGGAGACGCAGACGCGGACGCAGACGGCGCGCTACTCACGGAAGACCTCAGGCTCGACCCGGACGCGACGGTCGTGTTCGCGTCCCCGCCGTGGGGCGGTCCCGGGTACAGAACCGACGCCGTGTTCGACCTGGACACGATGGAGCCGTACAACCTCGCGAGGCTGCACGGCGCGTACGCGGCCGTCGATCACGCGCTGTACCTGCCGCGGACGAGCGATCTGCGACAGATCGCGCGGCTCGCCCCGCGATGTGGAGAGGGAGGGGGCGATACGAGTAGTAGCAGTAACAAGGAGAGGAGGGACGGGAACGAGGGAGGGAAAGCTGGTGGTGGTGATAGTGGTTACAAGAAGATCGAGGTTGTGCAGTACTGCGTCGAGGGGGCCAGTAAGGCACTAGTGGCGTATATACCTGCGGCAGAGCCGCAGATTAGGAACGGTGATGTGAATATGGAGGGAACTTAATCGATACCCATTTTAACGCACACCAGGTCCAGCCTACGCTTTCACATCTTTCAACAACTGTCCCAAAAATACATCAGAGTGCCGGCGAATAATGTCTTATTCTCCACGTTGTTAATGCCCGAGCTTTCCCCTTGTTAACATCACATCGACCTAGCACCCAGCGAGAAAACGACCAATAGGCACTGCTTTAGGTTAACTAGAAATCCTTAATCGTACAGTCGCTTCTTCTCCAGGAGGAGCGCAGGGCCACTACTCCGTCTCTCCTAGTTGGCTTCTTGACCTATAGGGACCCCAGGTGCTAACTAGCTGATGCTAAATCCGTCTTCCTTTCACAGCGGCTTGACGACAGTCCGCTCGTCGAAAAGATCGCCCAGCAGCCCGACGATGCACGCCTCCACGTCGAGCGCGCCCATGGCGTACGTGGACTCGAAGGCGAAGATGCTCAGCTGGGCGAAGAAGGGGCGCAGTACGCGCGCCACGAGCTCGTCCTTCCGGTTGTTGTTCTCGACCGCTACGGCGGCGGTCAGCTGCTTGTCGAAGTCGGCGAGTAGTGGCCTACGCTTGCGGAACGCGCTCGTCGAGTCGGACCGCTGCTGTTCCTGTTGCTGTAATGATGCGGGGGCGGTAGGATCTGCGTTAGAACCTATGCCATCGCCGGCCGCGATAGCGTCGCTGCCCAGCTCCTCCGACAGCTCATCAACGAGCGCCACCGGCTGGTACTCGGCAGCGCGGTATACGGCATCGACGGTGTCCGTGATAAACAGCCACTCGTGCAGCTGAAAGTCGTCCGGTGCGACGGCGATGAGGAGGTCTAATAGCTTGCAGGCCTGTAGAACGGCGGCGTTGCCGAACGTGTCGGCGCCGGGGCTGCTCTCCGGCGCGGCGACGCTTGACAGGGCCGCGTGCAGCTCGGCATTGACGACGGGCCACAGCGGCGAGAGGTGCACGGCAGACGTGCGCAGCACTAGCGCCCGTACAACCATGTAGATCTCCGAGCGGGTCGTAGAGGATGGCGAGGACGTCGCCGTCGCAGCGAGCAGCTCGACGAGGCGGTCGAGAATGGCCGGTAGCTCCCCCGCAAACGCGTCGATACCCGCGGCTAGGATGAGCGTCGCGATGCGCCGTAGGTTTAGCTGTGTCTTGCGGTCGGCTTCGAGTCGTGCGGAGGTGGCGCCCACGCCGAACACGATGCCGGGCGTTGTAGGCGGCGCGATGCGCGCCAGGATCTCCGTCATGCGGTCTTTATTGTCCGTGAGAGTCCACTGGCGCAGCAGCGGCAACCAGCCGCTTCGAACGAGGTCGACCGACGATCCGAAAAACCGCGCATCGTTGAACGAGTCGCTGATGTCCTTCTTCCAAGTCTTCTGATTGCCAGCCAGCCGGGTCAGCTCATACAGGAGTACCAATGTGCCCTTGGTGATAGTCTCCGGGAAGTTCCTGGACCGAATTGCCGGCCCGATAACGTTGGCTGAAATTGCGGTCGCGGCCGTCAGCACTCGGTCCGGCTCCACAAGAATTTTCGGCAGGTTCGGCACGATACTCGATAGGATCCCGACAACGTCCTCCGCTCGCTCACTAGGACTCCTAGTTGACGAGAGGGGGTGTGGGCCATCATTTCGTGAGGTGTCCGCCTGTGAATGTGACGAGAGATCCGTAAACGAGACCGGCCTAGTTGTGAAGAGAGCAGTGAGAAGTCGAAGGAAGAGGTCCTATCGAATATTAGTGATATCTCCTTGCTTCTGTAATTAATGGACCTACCCCGAGCTCCCTTCTCATTTTCCTCTGTTCTCCGAAATTAGTGTTGTCAACTTTCTCGCCGAGAATAGCGGCAAACTCCAACAGACTCGGTAGCGTCTGCCTGTGAGGGAAAGGATTGCCAAGCAGGTCCTTCAGGAAGGTCATGCAGTCCTGCCATATCTCATCCATAGCATCGTCCTCCAGAGAACGGGCATAGTCGACAAGGAAGATGACAAGATCCGTATCTTGCAACGAAACCGTCAATGTCGACTTCCTCGACGGATCAAGGGCATGAGGATTCGTGCGACTGTAGATAGCGTTGAAGATTGCCGGGATCGTATGCCTCGGTCGGGAACCGTCGAGAGCAGGAAGTAGATTAAGGACCGCCGCACGCTTAGTCACGTCGGGACTGTCGAAGGATGCCCGCCATATATCCACAACTGTCTCCAGACATTCCAGCGCCTCAGCGGCGAACACATGCTCGAGCAGCCGACGGGCGCGGTTGCGCATACGTAAAGAGGTGTAACTAAACGAAGAAGCAGATTCAGGATCTAGACTGCTAGCTTCGCTTCCTTGTCCCCAGGACCAGATCTTGAAGCACATGCGGACAGCATCTTGAAATGCGAGAAGGACCGTCAACCTGTCATTTGCGGTGGCACTGCGCGACTGTGGAGCGTCTGAATTGAATATATTCCCGAAAAATCCTTGCGGCTGGTCGGGACTCTTCATGATCGATGTTCTCGCCTCCTCAGCGAGGAGCCAGTCGTGGGCCTTAGCCAGCACTTGCTCCAAGGCGTTGAGTAGCGATATCAAAGTCGTTTCCGGCGTATTGGTGGCCTCAGACGTCTTGCTCGTCTGCTTGAAGGTCTTCCGCAGATCCTCAAATGTGTTACCTATCTGGCCACAAAGCGTCTCAACAAGGGGTATCAGCACTTGGAATATAGAATTCGAGTAAAAGGGTAAGCACTCGGTGAGAAACCCAACCCAACTATCAAGGACCGACCTGCTGCCGGAAGAGCTCAAGCCAGCTTGAATGCACTTCAGCAATGAAGGGGGAGGTGACGATGCTTCCGTGGCAAGGTGTTCCGCACTAGAAGAAGAAGGCCGTAGGCTACTTGACTGGTAACTAAGAGCTCGCTTTTCACCAGTCGGAGAGGGTGCTAACTCCGGGCGTTTCACACCCCGCAGTCTGAGGGAGGCGAAAACCGCATCTAGCAGAAGCACCTGGACGTAAGGATCTGGCGCCTCAAGGGACTGGATGAGTCTATCTATCAAGGGTTCCTCCAGCCTGAGGTTCGATAGCGACTCTGCATACGGATTCAGAAGAATCTGGCATAGCAAAGTCAAGGCAGACCGATGTAGCTGGGCCACACGAAGTTGCAGCTGGCTGTCGCTCGGAAACTTATTTCCAGCAATACACCGCATGCAGACATGGACGAAAAATTCTTGAAGCGACAGATCACCTTCCCTAAAGGCTACTTGTCGTCAGTTGAAGTGGTCCGCTTCTAGAGTTTTCCCAGCTTACCAATCTCTGCGATGACTTGTCCGGGCTCCTCGATCATTCGGGTAGCAAGAACGCCCCAAAAAGCATCAGGTGCCCATCGAAAGACGTTGGACAAAGTACGGAGATAATAGAGTCCCAGATCAAGGTCGTCGTCTTCTGAGTATTCACGAGACTGATTCGACATGGAAGCATTCGAACTCTGGGGTAAGGACCTGAGGTAACTGAGCTCCGTGATTTTGGTCACAAAGACCAAAAAAAGTCTAGGCTAGAATTAGTAGTGGACGTCCGTTAGGCTTCTTGCTCTATGATTGAACTCACTTGTCAATGCCAACCATACTATTAAGCCAGTTTTTGACCGCCATGAAGAGCTGTGTTCGTTCATCTAGGAGAGAATCGAGCATCAAGAAAAGAGGCCTCGTAAGCATTACTTCGTAGTGGTCTACCCCCGACAACCTAATAGCGAATTTCAACTCTGAAGGTGTTCTAGACGGTCTTCGGTCCGCATGTGAAGAACTGTCTTGCAAAGTGTGAGACCATAATACGCTGAATGTGCGACCCGGGTCTGCAGGTCGGATGGCGAACGAGCCAGTTGTGTCGTCCTTGAGCATGAGGTCGGCAATAGCCGCTTCGATATCACGATTAGCGATCGTGAGAGCTGACTGCAATTGCCATAAACAGCGCACAGCCTCTACATGGTATTTAGGTTCCGATAAAGACAGGAAACCCCAAGCATGACGAACTAACGGTTCCACCAGGTCTGAGAGGTAGGCGGTTGGTATACGTTCGCTGGTGTAGAGCTGTGTGGAGAGAGATAAAACAGCTTTTAAAGTGATAAAAGGGAGACTATTCGTCGAGAGACTTTCTTGGATGGAGGAGACGAGCTTCTCGGTGTCTATGGGGTATTCCTGGGGAGCCTTTGCCAGTAGGACCGCGAGAATGCGGCTCTTATTCGACAACAGGGTTGTAGATTCCGATGAGCGGAGACTGTCGCATGTCAAATAGCACGCTTTTTGAAGTAGTAGATGCCCAGCCAGGCGCGAGGCAAATGGTAGAGGAGAAGCCTCAACGTTACCCTGGTCAGAAATATAAAAGTCCCTGATTTTCTTCAGAAGTTCGACATTCGAACCGGCCGCTATAACAGAACTGTTCGCGGGCCCAACAGCATCCTTCTGTCCGGATTTTGTAGGAAATGCTCGTTCTGGAATCAGTTCGATCAAGCCCAGAGCAATTTCAAGCGCCTGGGCTGAGACAGAATCGTCCTCATCTTTAGGTGCCGCTCCGAGTTTTGCACTGCGTTCTTTGACATCGCCTACCATGGCCAGAATCGACAGAACTGCCAGTGGGGCATGGATAGTGACCATTTCTTCTTCACGAATGTTGAAATGTTTCATGATGAACTGAACCAACGAGAGCTTGTCCGCACGCTCCGACTGTGATAGGTTTCCAGCACCTACTGCTTGTGCCATGAGCCCAACCATTTCACCATATATGAGACCACTTTCAACGCCATCAAAGAAGACGCTGGCACTCCGCAATACTTCGCTGAACTCGGCTTTATTGGAAGCTTTTGATCTGAAGTTTCTGACGCTGGAGATGACGGGAAGGAAAATTTCGGGCACTACTAGACCTCCAATCTCCCATCTATCCATCAGTGACAGGCATATACGGAACGGGCGGGCTCTTTCCGCGGGGCTGCTTTCCGATGCAGAGTTGATCATCGAAAGTAAGGCTCGAGTCAATGGATGCAAGCCATACTCCTCGAAGTAACTAGTTTTGGAGCCAAAGTCATTTTGATTATGGTCAGAAGGAGAAGCTGGCGTCCCCGTTCCATTCTCGTGTTCCCGATTCGCGGGTTCCGGCCCAAGGAACCAGGCCCACAGGCGTCGATTCAAACTCATATCTCTTCTGGTGACAACGCCAACAGCAGCACGGAGTAAGAGCTCCAAATCGTCAGGTTTTACCTTGGACTGTAATACCGTAGAATTCAGCGGAAGATGAGTCACGAGAAGGTCCAGGAAACCTCTTTGAATTAGAATTTGTTCATCTCCTAAACCCGCCGCGAAGCAACGGAGAAGTAATCCAGGCTCGGGAGAAGTTACTAAAGTCGAAAGTTCCGCTGAAGGGTCACCGTGGTCCTCATTACTACTGGCTGTCCCCGAGTGATCCGGGGGATTAGGCGGTCCTAGTTTCGGCAAGCAACGAACAAGATAAGCGAGTGCGCCAGGCCGACGACTTTGGCTAGTTATCGTGGCTAAGAAGAAGCATTGCCAGAAAAAGTCATCGCCGGTCGAATGAAGCTCGCTGAGCTCATTGCTATTCGGTGGACGAATAGCAATCTTAAAGCTCTCCATTAGTTTCAACGTCCTGTCGAATTCTTCACTCGTCTCTTCTTCCAACCCCGGGAGTAACGCTAGTATGATAGACTTCATAGCTGGTCGTAGTGACTTGGGGCCAACCTGGAGAAAATGTTTCTCAAGAAGGTCAAGGAACGGGCTTCGGACGGTCAAGGATGCAAACGAGAGGGTCGACGCCAAACCGGGCAGATATAATGGGAGGTCTCGTGACAATCCCTCCTTCCCAACGACAGAGAATATATAGTTATAGACCTCTAGGGCTTTCTGGTGAACCCCAGACGGAAGCGAAGGGTTAAGGCATTGCGAAAGGCGCTTTGCAACAAGGGCCTTAGAGGGAATCGTAGTTATACTGGACGGACGAGCTTGTAACGCCTGCGCAACGAAGATTTTCAGTAACTTCCAAGCTATATCTAAGCATGGCGGCTTTGCCTCATACCTTGAGAAGCCTACTCAGGAAAGAGATATAGTCGGCCCATTCCTGGAGGGCCGTATCGAATAGCGACAGGGCTCGCTCAACGCCTGACGCATATTTCCGATAATGCTTGTCCTTGGTAGGAGTCTCCTCTACAGCAAGGCATGAGTTAGCCTGTGACCACCTCTCCACAATAACACCAATCGTGCTCTGTACCTGATCCCAGTTGATTCCTCCATTGCCGCGGGGTGGGAGTATTGCGTCCAGAGCTTTCTGGGGACGCAGATCGACGAGCGCCGGGCTCGGGGGCCATTGTTGCCGTAGCTCGGATTATGGAGGTATTATGGGTGGTCCCATGAGTCCCGGTGTGAAGTCGAGAAGGCCGAGGTTCATTGCAGACCCGGGAGTACCTGTTTGATGTTGTGGCTAGAATATCTTCTTAGAAATTAAAGACACGATGCAGCAGCTCTGAATACTTACCATTGTAATTGGATGCCTAAGATACCACCCGTAGGCAGGGAAGTTATACTTAAGAGGTACTTCGTACCCTCGTACGTGTATGTTCAAATTTAGCTGCCTACCGGGGCTCTTGTTTCATTGGCTCAGCCACTAGACAGGTACAAAACGGTGTAGAATGAACCGGAGCTCACTGCGCCGAGGCACAGGTGCATATGTATGCATGCTCCAATGCAGAAAGGGAGGGTTATTGCTCACTGGCCAACTATGCCAGTGACGTGTGTGGATACCTGACGCTCTTATAAGACAATCATATTATGAGGCTCACTTTTGCTCCATGTCCTACGGGACCTTTTACCTGATGAACGAATGCGAGCTGTCTTTAAGCTAGAGCGTGCAAGATAGTCAACTGAAGACCTGTAGGAAGGATGCGACAGGTATCATCAGAATTCAGGTTACAATGGGCAACGAGGATGCTGGGCCATCACCCGCCATCGTCTCAGGCGATGACCATCCTCCCCCTCTACCCCCACGACCTTCACAGACTATTAAGGGCGGCCGTACTGTGACGTCGGTAGAACGACCTCAATTACAATCAAAACCAACTACTGCACTGTCATCGATGAACATTCAGACATTATCCTTCCCAGATGGCTCTCGTGGTACCTTCTCAACCAATAACGACAATGCTTCAGCCGGTGCCGATCAAGTCGATGCTATGCCGGAACAGAGCACGCGGAGTCGGGGGTTGTCTACGGGTGGGAGCGACCTCGACGAAGCCATGAGCGTAATGAGCTTTGCTCCTACCCTGCATCCGCCGAGGGACTTGGAAAGCCTGTTGGTTGGAGATATGAGCAAGAGAAGTCCCGCCTGGGCACTCTTACATGCGCAATCTTCGGCTGTGCAGCCGTTCGAAACCATCAAGTCTTCCAAAATGACAGTCTTGACGAATTTCGAGCATGAGTTCGACGATATACCCGACGTTTCGGAGAACTGGAGTGACGAGGACAGGCTCCAGATGTGGAAATCGAAATTGAAACATTTCATGATCCTCTCATCGGCCGGCAAACCGATATACAGTAGACACGGGGATTTGGGCCTAATCAACTCTTCAATTGGCGTCGTGCAGACGATTATCTCATTCTATGAGGGAGCTAAGAATCCGCTTTTGGGATTTACTGCGGGAGACACACGCTTCGTCATAGCGACTCAGGGTCCGCTCTATTTTGTAGCGGTCAGTCGACTTGGTGAAAGCGACTCTCAGATGAGGGCCCAGCTCGATGCGCTTTACATGCAGATTCTATCGACCCTTACACTACCTACACTCAACAGCATTTTTGTGAACCGTCCATCTTCAGACCTGCGCAAACCTTTGCAGGGCACAGAAATGCTCCTCTCGTCGTTGGCTGACAGTTTCACTAAGGGTTCCCCGTCATCCCTCCTTGGGGCCCTTGAATGTCTGAGATTGAGAAAGTCCCAGCGACATTCCATCAACAATGCATTTCTAAAGGCTAGATCTGAGAAGCTGCTCTATGGTTTGATAGTTGCCGGTGGAAGATTAGTCAGCGTGATCCGCCCACGCCGTCATTCCCTGCATCCAAGTGATTTGCAGCTCATATTTAATATGCTTTTTGAGTCTGGGGGCATCAAGTCTGGCGGCGGCGAGAACTGGGTTCCGCTATGCTTGCCTGCCTTCAATAACCGGGGATATCTTTATATGTACGTCAGCTTCCTAGACGGCCAAGCAGAAAGTGAGACAACACCACAAACCTCGACAGACACCGACAAGGAGATCGCCATCATTCTTATCAGCACGGACAAGGAGAGCTTTTTCGCCCTGCAGCAGATGCGGGGTGATGTCGTGACAGAATTGAAGCGGAAGAAACTTCTCGATATCATCAAGGCAGCGGCCCAAAAAGGACGGCCGACAGTTGACGAAATCACACCTGGTGCACACATCAGCCATTTTCTGTTCAAATCCAAGGCCAATGTGCAGTTCTGCATGCCATCTCTATACCCGGCATTCGATGACATGGTCCAACGCCGAAGACTTATGTCGCTCTACCACAGCCTGCATGCTACCGTACACACGAAGCACTCGCACTTGAAAGTGTTGAATTGCGTGAGCGAAGAGGCGACCTCTCTTGCTTGGGTCACCCCTATCTTTGAGCTTTACTGCGTCGCCGGTCCGAACGTGCCTCAAGCCGCCATGGCCCAAGCAGCAAATAAGATTATCCAGTGGGCAAAGCGTGAGGAAGAACGCCTCTTCATTATAGGCGGGGGTGTGTTCTAATACTTCGGCCACATTGATTTCATATCCGCAACCGCCTATTATTCTCCGCAACACAAAATCTTCACTCTTGCCAGACAGGTGTCCCAGCCAACATGCTTCAGATTTCCGATACGACTAAGAAGTGCTCTCCGGACTAGATTTTCATTGTTGCCTTGCTCTCGTCGCTTCTGGTGTCTCTTGGAGGGGACGTTCATGCGTTCTCAACACCCATTACATTTACTTGGTGGTATCCGCAACTCGGACGGCAAGGACAGAGACAACAATCAATAAGCAGCTTCGGTTGCTGAATCCGTGCCAAATCGGTAGTGTTCGACTTCAATCTTCGAATAGAAGCACCTTACAACACCGGAAGCTGTATGTCGCTTAAAACACACTCGTACTTGTCAATGCCCAAGAGAAGGATGTGCCAGTCGAGCCAACCATAACCTGTATCGCAGCGCCAACGGTCGAGATGCGTTAGATAAGAAGGCGCATGCACTGTTGCTGCGAGACTGTACACTTATTTCCTCGTGCTGCACGCACAGGGTCTACCGAATCTTCC
Source organism: Monosporascus sp. 5C6A (assembly GCA_004155035.1). Classification (NCBI taxonomy): domain Eukaryota; kingdom Fungi; phylum Ascomycota; class Sordariomycetes; order Xylariales; genus Monosporascus; species Monosporascus sp. 5C6A. The sequence goes on from QJOB01000022.1 coordinate 105,694, forward strand.
AAGGTTAAAGGCTTATGGCTCCCCAAAACCGCTGATTTAATCCACACCACCTCGGTCAGCTTTTGCCGTACCTAATTAAATATATTCCGTGGGCTGATCTTCGCTAGCCCCTTCATAACCACTGGGTCTCCGGCTACAGGACCATTCGCCCGCGGTAGACTCTACCTACAACGCCGCTGTGAGGCACGGGAGCGTGATCGTCGGGAGAGCTCTGAGGATTGTCTCTATTCCCCTGGAGTGGGCCGTCTTCTTGACAACCTTCTTCTTCTTCAGCTAGTTTTTCATGCTGCTCTTAGAACCGCCCTTCAGACCTTCATGGTCCTCTGGGCTGGACGTGCCCCAACTGTCCAGCGCCTTTTCGGGTTCCCGCCTGAGTTTGCTCGGCGCTTTAGGCCTCTTCGACCCATTCTTCCTGTCTTCGCCCATTGGCGTGCGTGCTCCGTTTGGTCCGCTGCTGCATCCCGATTCTCCGCCGTCCGTGTAACCACTACCCCTGCGCCTTATCCAGCCCAGGCGCCGCACGATGTCGGACTCTGGGAGGGCAGGCCGTAGGCGCTCCACCCAGGGAGCTTGACGCGCCTTACTCCGTGAACTCGCGCAGTGGCGAAACGGAGGTGTCCGGGCCGAGGTCCCCTTTGAAATGGAACTGTCCGCGTGGCTTTGGCGTTTAAGTCGTCTGTTCCGGGGTGGAAGGAGTTTCCTGATTGGTCCCAAGCACGGCCGGTGCAGACCGTGATCACCGTCGTGATCGAGGGAGGCTTTGGGTAGGCTCCATGGTATGTATCAGTTTAGGGATCTGTACGAGATTCGGTGCCAAGGGTGCCGGTGCAGGAGGGTATTATTTTGTAGACAGATTGTCGATGTGTCCCGGCGTTGGCCTGTCTGGGAGCAAGTGTCGACGACTTTGTCTGTACTCTATTCAGTCAACCTAACGATTGCTGACTTGTCTGTGCCAATCCAACAGAACATGCTCTGCTGACGCTGACTACGGATCTTGCGATGGAAAGCGAGTGTTGAAGATCGTATATTCCAATAATCATAAATGATTGCTGAGCGAATGAAAGGCTCGAAAGAGCCGTGGAAACAATAGGGAACTATGTAATCGAAAGACCGTAATGGAAGATGATTCAAGTGTATAATGAAAATGTCATGGACGCGAGAACGGGAGAACGGCTCTTTTTGCAGCAGTCATATAACTTTCTAGGTCTCTATTCCAAAACTTATTTAGACACGTACTTCGCCCTCTCGGAACGTAGTAGTTCAGACCTCGTTGTACCGAACATATACCTTGGACCGATCCCGAGTTCTGTACCAACGCCCTCACCAAATAGCCGCAAAGCTCGTTCACGACGAGCCACTCCCACACGAACCTGAGGATGAGCTGAATCCTACCTCAGCATTAGACGTGTTTAGCTAGAGACGAGCTAGCTCTAAGATTTTGGCCTAAGGACGAAACTGGGGACTTCGTTGCCCAAGTGTTCGGTGCCACTACAGCGAATGTGTTCAAGGAGGTCCGGTCACAGCTAATACAAATGCGCGTGTCGCCCAGACGCCTTGAACTCACAACAGGGAGTCAAACACGCATATGACTTCTGCAGCCGTATGCTTGATGTAGAGAAATAAAAATATACGTGGGGTTCGCCTAGTTCGGAAGAGCAATGCAGAATTTAGCGCCGCGCCTCTGTATATGTACCGGACAGACATGCTGGGGTGGCTCCCCCTAGAAGTCTTTCATTCCGAGTCCTCTCCAAGACACAGTAAGCGTCGGCCTCACCTAGATTTCTATTTAATACTTTGGATACCTTCACCTTCTGTAGAGCCCTAAGAGCCCGTTAGGTGTAGGTGCCGAGTGGACCTCACTTGAAACCGACAGAGTCTGCGAGACAAGGCACCACCCCGGGGAGCTATTTGGAAGCAGAAGGAGGCACGAGAGAGTAGCACGTCACGTAAGTAAAATATATTCAAGTTACCCAAGTCTAATGGGAAGTTGCATGTTCTTTAACTTAGGCCTTTCAGGGCAACGGCGCTAATTTCGAGATGTAATGAGTTAATGCAAGGGAAACTTCTGCGGTACCAGCGGGGTGTTGAATAGCATTGAACACCCGTTTTACTGCTTAAGGTTTTATATTATCGATAGGCTGTTCCTCACTCGGCCACTTGCTTGAAAGAAGAAGAATGGATCAGGTTTGTATGTAGGTATTACTAGTATCTGCTTGCTTTTTAACTGGGTTGAATAGCAAGAGCTCCTGATAAATGGCAGTAGTTAGTCGGATTGGTCTCCTATGTGGTATGACATGTATCTCATGATAGCTATACAAGCCGCAAGAAATTGATTGAATTAAACTATCTTGCCGAAATCCAGAAGACGTCTGGTCCAACTTAAATATGAGAGATTTGCTTGGCAGCAGCTTAGGAATTATTTATTTTCGACTGAGGTTAGCAGGGCAGGCAGGTTGGGGGGCCAAGCAGCCTCACACCTCAGCTGCCACGCTGTGGTCTCCAGCCTAGCCAGCTGCAACCCCATATCGGCTGTTCCATAAAGTGGAGCCCGACCTTCCAATTCTTCTCCGTATCCCAACAACCCTCTCCCCCAGAAATATGAACAACTTCGGCGTGATCGAGATTGCAACCACCAAGACGACCAACGCGCCGGGCTGGGCCTACGTGCCAGACACGGGGCCTCTGCCCGCGGCGGTGGCCCTGCAGCAGCACCTCACGAACAGGAAGCGAGGGGCGCGCAACCAGGCTGCGGTCGGTGGTCTGAGTCACGCAGACGCGAACGCGCGCCAGGACGCCAAGGTGCGAAAGGAGCTCGAGATCCTCGACCGCGACAACTATCACCGCGACGCGAACATACCAATCCCGCCGAAGCCCGGCGGCAGCGGCAGCGGCAGTCGAACGGCCTCGGCGGCGCAGGCTAATAAGCACGCACCCAACGTCCGCAGGATCCTGCAGTCCCAGAAGACCTTCGCGAACCACCTCGACGACTTCGAGGCCATGCTCGCGCACGCCGACGGTGGTGGTGGTGCTGCGGCTTCTGCTTCCGCCGCTGCCTCGGCGGGCGGTTCCGGCTGTACTAGTAGCAGGAGGGGGGCGGCGGCGGCGCTGAAAGGGGCAGCGGCCGACCGCGGCACGCCGAGGGCCGCGCCTGCGACCCCGGTAGTCAAGTCGGAGGACGTCGAAATGCGTGACGCCGACGCCGACGCGGGGACCCCAAGCAGATACCTCCAGCCACCTGCCCATCCGCCGCCGCCGCCGCACCCGGGAGACGACGACCCGCTGCTGGCGTCGTGGGTGCCGCCCGTGCCGACGGACGAGGAGCTGCGCGCGCTGCTGGCGGCTCCGCCCCTGAGCTATGTCGAGGCGCGGGCGGGCTGGACCGAGGAGGACCAGAGGTACCCCCCGCGCGTGTTCTGTGAGGTGTGCGGGTACTGGGGCCGGGTCAGGTGCATGAAGTGCGGCGTTCGGGTGTGTGCACTGGACTGCTTGGAGACGCACCGGGAGGAGTGTATCACGAGGTACGGGCTGTGACCTTTGACCGGCAGGGGAAAGTAGTTAAAACTGCCCCGGGCCTGTTAAAGTAGCTTTGCATTTGGCACCGGTGTTAGGCGTTCGAAATACTGGTTCGGATTTTCCAAACGGGTCATGATTGTCTATTAGATGGGAGATATCCACGGAAATCGCAAGAAGGGACGGCGCATGCTTTGTATCTTAAGGCCCGTCACAGTCAGAAACCCAGAACGTTGACGACATGTTTACATGTTCAACCGCATCCCGGACACAGAGACGCCGTACGAATCAAGGCGAACACGAAGCATCCCTGCACGCACAATCTGTTCCTGGGGATTCGCTATAAACCCCCTTACCCCCAGGCAATTTTACACGAAGCCCCTTTAAAGACAGTCTATCTCTGTTTTTTCACGCCTCCGAAGAAGACCCAGGCGAGTTGAGCACGAGCTCCACGTCGCCCCTGGAGGCGCCGCGCGGTCCCCGACTCGCCGACGGTGCTTTCCGGCGCGCCCTCGCACCGCATCACGGCGCCAGCGATGCTGCCGCAGATGGACAGCTCTGCGGCGTCCTGGTCGTGGAAGTCGATATTTCTGCAGGTGGCGGGGGCGGCCAGTCCAGACCAACGGCAGGCGGGCTGGGAGGAGGGGAGGAAGAAGGACGGAAGCGCTCACACGTCTGGGTCGATGCACTCGACATCCGTCACGGCCTCCGGGTTACCCCTCCGTCGACGCGCGCACCTCGAAGTGCTGCTGGCTTACGAAGAGCCGGGGGTAGACCGGCTTAGAGAGCGAAATTCCGGCGCCTGCGATGAGGACGAGGACGGCTTGAAGGAAAGTGATTGAGAGCATTTTGGTCGACTAGTGGGTTCGGGACGCAAACCGAGTCAACACATGGAAGGAAAGGTAGCAGAATCCAGACGTCAAGCCTGCAGGTACGATGGGAAAAATATGGAGTTCGATTGTCCAGCAAACGGCAAATGGAAGGAATGGAAGGGGACGTCGTTAGAAGCACAGTCCTATGAGTTTCGTCCAGAAGAATTGGTGCGGGCAGACAGACATCGCCTTCGGTACCTAGCTTGGCAGCCTTTCCATACATATATACCTGCTAAAGAAAACCCCCTCTAGTCTCCCACGTGCGCCCAAGTGGGCGGATGATACTCGACGTTCCTCACAACCGAGACCAGACGGACCTTATAACGCTCCCTAAATTCTATAGACTACCTCACCCACTTCATCAACGGTTTGCTATGCAAACGAGGGAAACCCAACCGACCTTATTACAGAAATGCTATCCCGGGACGTTCCACCATCATCACGCGCAGTCGGAATCCTGGGGCCTGGGAACCAGGAACCTGGGACGATCTGGGCTGACGCGCAGCGCGCAGCAAGGTTCTAACTCCCAAACCTTTCCCCGGGGGAACCGATAGGTTCGTGCCGGAGGTCACAGAGGAGAGGGAGATGGGGGCGACCGCTCGTCGATGGGATTTGAGGGAAGATGAAATAATGATTCGGCCCTAAGCAGGTGGGACTTTGGAACCGGCGGAGCCTTAGAATTCGGGAAGCTCAAGAGCCAACAGCTTGTTTTCGCAAGTCTTGCAAGGGGCTCAATGTCGATCTGAAACGTGTCGTCAGAGTCCTGGGCCTGCTTCCTGTTTGACCTAGTTTGGCGGTCGTCGCGGAGGATACCGCTGCTGAACCAATTTCTGGTGCCGTGCTGGCTGGTTGGAAGGTGCGAGGTTGCAGAGTTGGCATTACGGCAACTTTGGCTGCGATGATCAGGGATTGGCGAACGGCCAGTCTGAAGGCATACAGATTCTGTTTATACGAGCCATAGCCATGATCCCATCTTCAAAGGAATTTCAACGCCGTAATGGACTAGTAATTAAGACCAGCTGGTAACTGATACGCCATGTCTGTTATTTAATACCAATAGTCGGCAATGGTCATCGGATATTCATGTCGACAAGGCCTTCCGCTCGCCACATACTCCACACATCCCCGAATCTCCCGCATTCAAGAAGTGACTATCCGCACAAGTCGGCCGCTTACACTTCCATGTGTCAGGCACTCTCGTAGGATCCATGACGTGCGAACATACAGCGCATATAGCCGCGCCGGGGCCGCTGTCGAATGAGCACATCGGACAGATCACTGAGGTTGCTGCAGAAGCCTTGGGCATGTCCTTGGGACCGATGCCGACGTTGGATCCGGACTGAGGCACCTTTCGTATGTTTATCTTGGGTGTCTCCTCGGCAGGACGTCGACCTGACTGACCGCCCGTTTGGGGCGCTGCATTGGTTATATCTGGGATCCGCTTTGGTGGCTTCGCTCCAGGAAAAGAGGATCGAAGCTCTTTAAGTTCATTCTGTGCGTCCGCGTCTTCGGGATTCTCGTCCTCACAGACCTTCACCAGGTTATGGCCTTTCTTGTCTAAAAGCCGACGCCCGTTGATGTCGACCGTGGCTTCATCCAGCTCGGCCTCGCTGGCCGTCTGGTCTGAGTCTTCTCCTTCGCTCGCCGTTTCATCCTCTTCATCTTTTATCTCCACGGGCTTCTTCACCTCCTCCTCCGCTTTCTTCTGCTGGCCGAACCGCGCGAGGGCGGCTGCCGCCCGCAACTCGCGCCCCCTGTTGCTGGAGGCGACCCGCGGTTTCGCCTGGGTTCTCTTTCCCTTCTCCAGCCGCGCCTTGACGTCCTCATCTTCGCCCAGGGCCACCCCGTTGGCGCCGAACTTCTTCAGGATCCGGCGCTCCTTTCTCTCCTGGTAGCTCAGCTGCTGCTTGGCCTTGCGCTTCCTGCGCCGCGACCGGTATGTGCCGCCGCACAGATGTTCGGGTAGTATCTCGTCCGGGCGCACCGTGTTGTTCTCGAACTCCCCCGTCTTCAAGAGCGCGCCCCGGCCCCAGAGCCCTTCGCCCGTGTAGCCCCGAGTCCACAAGGTCCGCATCTGCTCCGCATACTGGTTCCTGACGGCCCAGAATGCTTTTGAGTGATTCATCTGCTTGCAGTGCGCCAACCTAGCCTAGAGTGAGCAATAGATGTAAAATAATGCCGTGCTAGTCGTACGTACTCGTGCATCATGACCATCTGGACGTAGTTGAACGGCAGCCAACGCCCCGTCGACGGCGACTTCAGAACCAGCTGGATGACCTCTCCCGCATTGAAGTTGCGGCCAACGAACTCTCGGTTCGGCTCATACTCCTCCAGCGACATAACCGAGAGATGGTGTTCTTTCATTATTGGCACTACCAATTGTTAATAAGAGGCGTCCTATCAATTCTATGGGATCCGCGTTGCCGCTTGACACAGATAAATACTTACGGCATTGCGCCGCGATGCGCTCCAGGAAATCCTGCGCTACTGCTTCATCGGGTCCCTTCAGGGGCTTGATGAAGACGATGCGAGAGTTTGGCTGCGATTTCTTGGCATTAAGCCGCTGGATTCCGACCGGCATCGCCGCTTATGGGATTCGGTGGTTGGCGAGCAGGCAGGCAAATATGTATTTTGCAGGTTTACAGATCGCTCAGTGGCCGTATCTGAAGCCCAGATTGACTTGTCTTTAAAGTGTCTCTTAGAATGAAAAGAAGGTCAACTGCTGCTGGTGGAATTGTTGGCTTCAGTGCAGGTTCGGGTGGCAATTTCTAGCCGATCCCAGGGGCTTGTGCACTAATTTCCAAGCGGGTAGTGGTCGTCTCACGTGCATATTCGGTACAAAGAGTGTCGTCGGCATATCCCTGAAGTAGACATTGACTCGAAGCATTTACTTTTGTTCCCGCTGTTTTAATGAAAGCTTCTAGTATCTGCGCCCTCAAGTCCCCTATTCCGATTCTGCCTAGGTAGATTCTGGGTAGGTAGTAGCGCTGTGTGGTAACTACATCGCAGTCGAAAGCGTTCCGGTGTCGCGCATTGGACAATAAGATGCGACACGGTATATTCCAAATTCTACCGAAACTGCTCAATTTTAGGCACGATTTCTGGCTTATATGTATGATACCTAAATGCGAAAACATGAGGGGGTCACCGCCTGCGTCCAGCACCTCCAGTCGCAGCGCTCCCCTTATCAGCCAGGGAGACCACCTCGCCGATACCAGCAGCCTCCTGCTCGTCCTCGAGGGCGGTGATCTCCTCCCTGCAATCCCACCACTTCTCCTCGCTCATCTCGAAGGCCTTGGCCTTGATCTCCTTAATCGTCAGGCTCTCCGGCTGGACGCCCTTCCATCGCAGACTGGTCATGAGGATCTCTTGCCATTCATTGGACGTCCTGACAAAAAACTCGCGGCGGGATTCAAAGGGCTATAGTGCGTTAGCGGTAGGGTCTCAGTAAGTTGAAGGGAAGAGACATACACGGGGGTGTGGCAGTCCGTCGTCTTCAACGACTGAAGTAGCAGCGGTGCTCGCCTCCGTCTCCTCCTCTTCGGACTTCATAGTCGATTCCGTGATAGCTGAATCAGCAACCGAGACCTCGTCTACTTGCTTCTTCTTGCGGTGACTAGGAGACACCAATGGTTCATCGGGCATTTCGACATCCTCATCTTCCTCGTCCTCGTCATCCTCATCCGTATCTTCATCTTCCTCGTCTTCGTCCTCCGATCCCTAACGAGAGGTCAGTATCATGAAAAACGCGGAGAAACATACTAAGCCCTCTCTATAGGAGGCTGTTCTGTGGGAATACGTACGGCCCAGTCTTCGACTTCTCTTCTAAATATCTCCTTGCATCCGTCCATCTTGCCAAGGTCAATCGCATAAAGGTCGTCGAACGTAAGCTCACGGTCGTCCTTCTCGAAGGTTCCTCCATAGATATATAGCACATCATCTTGAACGGTCAACTGTGCGTTAAACCTAGGGTGGGGGAACTCCATGGAGACTGGCATCTCGCGGACCGGTATCTCCGGCTCTTCAGGCTCGGCAGGATTTAGGTCGATTTCCATGTCGTCAGCATCTTCAAGGGACGAGCCAGCCTGCAGTGCCGCAAGCTGCTTCAGCAGCTCCTCCTCGTTCGCCTGAGCTCGGCCCCGCCTCCCAACTCGCTGTTCGGCGCCAGCAGCTTTCTTTTGAGTTCGCGGCTTGCGGAGCCCCATCGGGAAGAACCTGTTTCTTTCGATGTTCCAGGTAAACAGCTGGTTGAAGAACTCGGAGTCCATGCCCTCTTCGCTCTGCTCTTCGTCGTGGACTCCACCAAATAAAATCCCTCGGCCTCTGTGATAAGTCATGGTAGCGCCGGCTCGCGGAGGGTTGGGCGTGTTTGCCGGCTTCTTCCTCTTTTCCCACCTCACAGTCGGAGGTGTACCAGGGACCGCATCTGCAGGCGGCTGTGTGATCCGAAGGAAGAAGCAGTCCTGGTGTACCAGGGGTTTCAGGATGTTTCTCTGCCCCTGAGACGCACCTTTAGCCGACTTATTGGCGGATACGGTCGTCTTGACCCGGGAATAACCGCCGAAGAGAACGGCACCCTGTTCATGGGGCAGAAAGGTGAAGGATGATCGAGCATCTGGCTTTAACTGTGCTGGAGGCAGATTGGGGCTGTGCCACACAAAGTTCTAGGGACGCCCGTAAGTCTACTGAAGAGGATATACAAGCCTCCAATTCAACTCACTGTGGTATCGTATATCCAAAGATCGTTCAGGTATTTCGTCTGGTTCGATGTATCCTGAAACCCTTAATAGCTTAGCTTCGTTTACACGAGTTAGACCTGGTTCCTGCCTGCTTACCTCCAAACAATATGATGTAATTCTTGAAGTAGGTCATGCGGTGACCACTTCTTGCCGGCGGGGACTTTCCCTTGGTCTCGATGCGAGTCCATTCTCGACTACTCGGCTCGAGTCGCCAGAAGTCGTTGTAGTGATAGAACGTTCCCTGCTTGGGACTAGATATGGCATTATAAGCTAGAGCTACGATAGACGACATGATGCAAACCGTGACGACAAACCTGCTGAATTCGCCTCCGAAGAGGAAAACCGAGTTGCTTTGGTTCCCTCCTCTACACCAAGCATGACCGGACCGGGGTAAAGGGGTATTTGGCGAGGTAACACAATGCCACTCATCCCTATCAATATAGTATATGTTCAGATCATTGTAAAAATTTGCAACGGCGCCGTTATAATTCTCTCCGCCGAACAACAGCAGTTGGTTGCTGTTAGACGGAGATGCCAGGAACGCTGCAGAGGAGCGAGGCTTTGGAGGAGCACCGAGAACAGACTCGGTGACCTTGAGGAACAGCTCTTGCTGTTTCTTGTATTCTGCTAGGACTTCATCGAGGTCTACATCCTCAGCATCGCTACCCTCGGCCTTGGCAGACTTGGTCTTTGCTTTCTTCTCAGCCTTCTTCTCTTGTTTCTGCTTCTTCTCAGCGAGCTTTTGCTTCTTCGAATCCGACTTGGATTTCTTGTCTTTTCCCATGATGATTGGCTAGCTGGTGCTGTATCAGGTACATATAACCTAGAACCAGTTTAGTGTCGATCGAGTTACGGCTAACCGAAGTAACCAAGAATGGTCTCCAACGTTGAGTTGTAAGATCAAATGTCATTCACCGACTCTGCATTCTTCATAGCTAAAGTATTGCATGCAACGTATTCGCGCTTTATGATATGCTTAAAAGTTGGCAACTGAGAGCTAAGCTAAAGCCAGAGGCTGTGATGATGGTGGGACCAAACCGCCCCTCCATTCAATGGCAGTGGTGCCGGCGCCTGCAAACCCCTCCACCCCTCCAACCCACACCAAACTCAAGCGCCGATAGGGCGAAATTTTCCAGGAACTCCCGAGGTGTTGCTTATAGTGGCCCGACATCGCGCAGTGCGCCCCAATAAAAAAGAACCATCTTCTGCTCCCGGCTGCCCGAGATCCCTTTATTTCTCAGGATTGATACCAATATGCCGGCAGTAAACCCCATTATACAACCAGACCTTCCCTCGTAATGGTAACCATGGCTACGTAATAGCTTCTGCTTCCACTTCCACCCTAAACTCTTCTTTCCCTCCAGGGAGCTAGGCCGACATGCCGCTGATAGAGGTAGTCTTGATCAACCGAAACCAACATCACCAATCACGTCTGCTCGACAAGCGGTGACAACCAATCTGCATCTGGGTGTGTGCCAGACATCTCCAACTACATACACCAGACAGGGCCCCTTCTTGTAACACACACTGACGATAGTCCCGTCTCCGACATGTCGTAGCTACCGAGTGATTCTCGCCTTACACCTGCCTGCGGTGCCACCGTACGCAGTTCCGGCAAGCCGCAGGGCTTTCACCTGCTCAGTAGCTCTAACTCTGTACTACCAGCTACAAATCTTGATCGGTTGACTTTATCTTTTGGCCAGTAGCGCCGGAACGAACTTTCTTGAACAGCATGGCCGTTAAAGAGAGAGGGGCTCCTTTGTTGACCGCAACTGCGAAGGCTCTGCCTGTTGACATCCCTAACAAGGCGAAGTCAACTGCTATGGAGGCCATCGAGGACATTCTCTACGGATCTGTAAGACAGCCTACGTTGGCCGCTTTTCCTGCGCATCAACCTGACAAAAACACTCTAGATCTCCGGCATCGTTGGCAAATACATCGAATACCCCTTCGACACGGTCAAAGTCCGCCTGCAATCGCAGCCCGACCACCTCCCCCTTCGATATACCGGTCCCCTCGACTGTTTCCGGCAGTCCATAAAAGCCGATGGCGTCATGGGATTGTACCGCGGGATTACCGCGCCACTCCTCGGTGCCGCTGCCGAGACGAGCAGCCTGTTTTTCTTCGAACGCTTAGGTAGGGAGGTCGTATACGCATCGGGGTACTATTCGCGCGACAGAGTGCTCCCTCTCCCGGCGTTATGGTTCACGGGCGCGTTCTCTGGCTCGCTCACGTCCTTCGTGCTCACGCCCATCGAGCTCGTAAAGTGCAAGATTCAAGTCCCCATGACGACGAGCGCGGACGGCATGGCCCCGAAAGCCCCCAGCATCATGTCCGTCATCAGAGGAGTCTACAAGCACGAAGGCTTCCGAGGTTTCTGGCACGGGCAGATGGGGACATTCCTCCGGGAAGCCGGAGGCTGCTCGGCATGGTTCGGCTCCAAGGAGACCACGACGAAACTCTTTTACCTCCTTAACGAGCGGAACGCCACGTCGCAGCTGGAGAAGGACGCGCTCGCCACGAAGGCGCTGCCACTCTGGCAGCAGGCGGTCGCCGGCGCGTCCGCCGGCATGTCGTACAACTTCCTTTTCTTCCCCGCCGACACTATCAAGTCCAGGATGCAGACGTCACCCATCGGCGGCTCGGCCCAGAACCGGACCTTTATGCAGGAGGGCAGGGCCCTCTGGAAGCAGAGCGGCCTACGGGGCATGTACCGCGGCTGCGGAATCACGGTGCTGAGGTCGGCGCCAAGCTCGGCTTTCATCTTCATGGTCTACGACGGCCTGAAACGCCACTTGCCCTTGTGAGCTACATGACATGCCACTGTATAGACGGGATTGATCGGGAGATGTGGCGTATATATGGGGGCGTTCCGGGTGTTTCCCCGTCGTGAATTCATAACGGGGACATAGACGGCGGTATAGGATTCGGTATTGTTTTGGAAACTAGATGTGGGAGCGCAGACTTCGTAGACAGCCATTGGCCTCCTCAAATACTTAGTGGAGGCATGCAGATACAATTTTGTCTACTTTATACATAAGTTTTATGATCCGTGTGTCGGCCGCTAGTGACCATGTCTAGTAACCCAAGTCCCTTTCCTTCCCCTTCATGCAGACACCTTATATAACAACTCACCATTCTCGCCCCCCTCACTCCGCACCTTTACCGGCCGCCTTCCGCCTTCTCAGAGTGGCATCGGAGATATCCCAGCCGTTGAGGTACCCGACGCCGGCGTTCAGGTAGGCAGCGAAGCTGAGCCACGCGAGGTAGGGCACCCAGCACCAACCGGCGACGGGGTCGGCGAGCCCGTCGCGGGTACCAAAGAACAGACGCGCGAGGTACGCGTTGGCGCCCAGCAGTGCGAGCACGTCTAGCATGGCCGCCGCGGGCTGCCGCGCCTTGAAGAACAGCGGCATCCACGCCAGGTTCAGGCCCAGCTGCACCGTATAGAGCGTCGCGGCCCGCCTCGCTACCGACACGGTGTCCGGTAGTATCGATGTTAGGTTAAGCCCGATCCCCCGGTAGGCGCCGTACCCCGTCAGCCCGTACAATACCGTCCACACGGGCCCGAAGACCCAGGGCGGAGGCCGCAGCAGGGGTTGTCTGATTAGCTTGTAGGTTTCTTTTGTTTGCTTTGCTGTTTGACGGGGCGGCGGGGTTTAGTTGTCTGCTCGTATGCACGAAGTAGAGAGAGAGGGAGGAAGAAGGGAAGAAGACCTACGTCTTGTACTGTAGCCCACTGTCGTCCCCAGCGCCACGGGCAGCAGGAGCGACGCCGGTGCACTGGCGAAGACCTGCTCTGGCAACGTGAGTTGCGGGATGTAGGTTGTCATTTCGGAAGTGTGGGGAGGTCGATCAGTTCATGTAAGATGTCGAGAAATGGCTGTACACAAGGAGCGTTTCTTTCACTGTCGAGGATGTCGTATACCACCTTACATTCCTTTACCACTTACATCGGGAACACGGCTCCGAAGTAGTGACGTATGCAGCCGTAAGTGTCCACTTCAAAGGTCTTATATAATCAATAACTAGAAGAACGGTTATGCTTGGTAAGACAATTATCCTCATAATGAGCAATCATCTTCCTCTGTTATCGGAAGCATTTGCATTAAACTACCGGATGACCAGCACTAGTTACCTACTCGGTCACCACTAGATAGGTACGGTGAATATCTTACAGAGTTTGGTGAGGGTTCGGTTGTGTCTGTGGCTTCCAGACCACCAATCGAAGCATCTCCTTGATAAAGTACCTTTGAGAAAATACGCATTCAGAAACATCCAGTACAAGGCTTAGTAGACAGTTATCAAAGCTATGAATTATGCCCAATTAGCAACTATAGCCCGGAGTCGGCATGGGAAAGAAATTACTGAAGGTGGTATTTGATATGTTCATTTTTGGCTTTAGAAAGGAAGGGGTGGTTCTCTATCGCTGGCACATAGGTAGGTATGCATGGTATTGAGCCTACTTACCAACTTTGTTATGTACCCATACCTTCCATATCGCCGACATTCCCCAGTACTGAGGTATTCCACTCCATCAACCACCACCGACCGATATACATACTTGATACCTAGGTACGTTAAGGTATCCGCAGGGACGGATAATCGTTTCGCCATTCCTAGCTTATTTTACCACTCGGCCGGCTCCACTCATGCTTCCCAGCCGCCCGTTCTCTGTGTCGCGCATCGTGGTATGACTTTTTGTCGCAACGTCTACCTTTCGTTCTCCAGAGTCTGTCTACTGAGCTGTCTCGGTAACAACCTGGTTTCAGCATTAACGCGTATATGCAAAAATCACATTTATACAGTTCGTCAATCCTTTCCCCGATCACAACCCTCTTCTCAATAGCTCTTCGGCATTCCCAATTGTCAAAACAATCCCTCTTTCCTTGCCCTCAATCAATGTCTTGATAGATCTTCCCGACAGCACTTAGCCCTGACCTTCATATCAAACTTAACGTTCAGTTCCGTTACTACACTCATCAAAAAGGACTTTTACCAGCACAAACTTCGACAAACATTTGATCGATATCCATCCTTCCACCTCTAAACTCCCATAACTTTTACTCTCTCGTCCTGTTTGCTTGTTGTGGGGCTTAACGCTCCTGCCCATGCTGCTCCTCCTTCTTCGCCTCTGGCTTGTCCAAATTCATCCCCGATACAATTCTGCTATACGACTTTTCACGTTCTCATTGCTCCCTTCAAACATTGTCAGAATGGTTTCTCTAACGGCAAGCACGATGCCAAACAGTAGGCACCAGATACATCCTTTACTATTTGAGATCACCTGACGAGCGACAAACTGCATGAACGACCACGACCCTACATATACGAGCCTTCCATCAATTGCCTAAGAATTCCGGATACACCAGAGAGATATCCCGCGGCGGATTACGGCGATAATATGGACTCCTATTCCTATCGCGATGGCCCGGGCCGCTCTCCTCCAGAACGTGGTTGGACTAGCCGGGACGACCGGATCAAGGATGATCGCGTGGATAGCTTTTACCGTGGCCGCTCCCCTGGTGCGTCTTCTCTGGGTCTATGAAGTCCTCTTCGGGCCTACCGACCTCCTCATCTGTCATCCCCGTATCATGTTCAATTTCATGAGTACCATTGATACTTAATCAATCCCGAATCATTAAATGTGCTTGACGCAGAAGCTAATTATTACAGGCCATGACCGTAGTCGCCGACACCGTTCTCGGTCTCCCCCGCCCTTAGACCGGTATGAGCCCCGGGGTCGTGGTAGAGACGAGTATGCCGGCACTCGTGATAGAGATGATCGACGTCGCATTACCTCACCTCCCGCCAATATCGACCGCTATGTCCCGGGCCAGAGCACTAATGAGCCTCCTCCGCCTGCTGTCAACCCATTGACGGACCCCGTCAAACTGCCATTCCAAGTTGGCTTCTCGTACTTTGGCGAGTGGTGGAGAGCCAACGAGAAGATTAAGGAGGAGAAGGAACGTGCTCGCACGGGTCGCCGTCGTGAACCTGAGCGACCGCGTGGTCAACGCGAGACCCAAGAAGAACGCGAGAAGGAGAAAGCCAAGATTCAGGCCGCGTACGATGCATACAGAGAGGAGCTGCAAGCCAAGATGGCCAGGACCTTCGTCGCTGAGCACAAGAAAGAACAGTGGTTTCGCGAGCGATACGTCTCTGAAGTCCGAGATGCTTTCCGCGCTCAGCTTAATGAGTTCCGACGTGGCGCATACAGCCAGTGGGAGCAGGACCTCGAGTCGGGCACCTTTGATGAGTTCTCCCTGGAGGGAGTTCTTAAGAGTGAGAGTAACGGGGCGGGTGGAGTCGTCGAGAAGGAAGAGGGAGAAGCCACTGCAGCTAATGAAGTGCTTGGCGTTGGCGACCTAGTTCCAGCAAGTGGCAATGACCTACGCGACGACAGCCTGTATCAGCCAACTCTCCTGATTAAAACTATAGCACCCCACGTTAGTCGACAGAATTTGGAGACTTTCTGTAAGGAGCATCTCGGCGAGGAAGAAGGCGGCTTCAAATGGCTGTCACTAAGCGATCCGAATCCCAGCAAAAGATACCATCGCATGGGTTGGGTCATGCTCCATCCCGCTTCGGAGACGGCCGCCCCCATCGAGCGTGTCGATCCAAAGGATGAGGATGGTGATATAACCGTCAAATCACCCGGCCCCGTATCGACCGCTGAGAAGGCACTCGAGGCTGTTAATGGCAAGACGGTCAAAGATGAAGTCCGAGGTGACTTCGTTTGCCATGTTGGCGTTCATAATCCTCCTAGTAACCCTCGCAAGAAGGCATTGTGGGATCTCTTTTCTGCACCCGAAAGAATCGAGAAAGACCTTACCTTGGTACGGCGATTGATCAACAAGTTCGAGGAGGATTTCGGATCGGACTTCAATGCCGCCTTAAGGATTGAGGAAAGAGTAGAGAGTTTGCGAAACGCAGGACACTTGCAGCCAACGGGTTCTACAGCTCCTGCCAAGAAGGTCAAGAAGGAACGAAATCTGGATTTCGACGATGCCATGGAAGATGGGGAAGAAGGTGAAATGGGAGAGTCGGACGAAGAGGGCGCTATCGATGACGAGGTCGACGATGAAGATCTTCTGGTGAAGAAGAAGCAGCTTGACCTCATGATCGAATACCTGCGCCGGGTTTTCAACTTCTGCTTCTTCTGTGTTTTCGAGAGCGACTCTATCCATGAGCTGACTCGAAAATGCCCTGGAGGGCATCTTCGTCGACCCCGGAGTACGCTATCCTCTGCCGCCAAGAGCGTCGCCAGAGCGAGCGCCAATGGCGACCCTTTTCCTTCCAAGAAAAAGGAGGATGTTAAAGACGAGGAGGAAGGTGAGGCGGTTGAACCTAACCGGAAGTTCCGAAACACGTCCTCCAAGTCTGAGCAACAACTTGAACGCGCTTACAAGTGGGTCAAAACCTTCGAGGACAAGATCATGCAGATTCTGGAACCAGAATCCGTCGATATCCGCAAACTTGGTGGCAAGCCCACAGACGAGGCCGTCAACGAGGAGCTCTCCAAGTTCGTCAAGCAGGAAGACGAACATAAGTGGAGGTGCAAGGTTCCCGAGTGCACCAAGCTTTTCAAGGAAGAGCACTTTTGGAAGAAGCATGTTGAGAAACGACATACGGAGTGGATGGACAATATGCGGCAAGAGGTAAGATGGTCTATCTTGAGGCAGCTGACTTGAGCTAACCAGGAGCTAGTTTGACCTCATCAATGCATATGTTCTGGACCCGGCTCACATTGCCCCATCGAGGACAGACGCCAATAGCAATGGCCATTTCCCGCCCAGCAGTGGACAGACGCAGCAGGGTACACCCCGCGGCTTCAATTTGCAGAACTTTACTATGAATAACGTGATGCCGCCTTTCCCCGGCTTTCCCGGTCTTCCCGGCATGCCCCCGCTTTTCACAGGCAACCACGCTATGCAAGCTGCGGGATGGAATGCGGGAGGCGATGAGCGCGGTGGCGCGGGCCCTATCCGACGTGGTGGACCCGGTGGTGCTGGCAGATTCCAGAACCGTACGGGTCCTTACGATCGGCGTCAACCGCAAGGACGCTGGGGCCAGGACGGCCAGGGTGCTGGTCGTGGACGGGGTGGCGCCGGCCGCTGGGGTGATGGTGCCGCTGGCGGAGCGGCGGTAGGTCCTCGCGAGGCCGTTCAGGGACGGAGCCTCAAGAGTTATGAGGACCTGGATCACGTTGCTGGCGGAGGTGGCGGCGAGCTCAACTACTAGAAAGTCAACATCGCACATATTGCGGCTTTCCACAGTTTGCCTCGCCTCGTTTACGTTCGCTCGACCGAGTGTTCAGCTCATTGGCTTTATGCAGCCTGAAAGCTCTGTTATCGCCTTCATCCTTAGACCGGCCACCAGGAGTTTGATCTCTTTCACCACTTACAACTGTTTCGCTCAAGACGGGGAACCCGGCTGGTGCTAAGGGCGTGTATATTTTTCCCACAGATTCACGGCGTCTCCCTCCTCAAGCTCCTACGGCCCCTAATCTTGATTCCGGATGGTTCGGGTGGAATTTCGCTTGGCACGAGGCCACAGTTGTACACTAATATGAAAACGCCAGCCTTGCGGTTTAATACAAGTTGCGCATGTTTTTCCCCGTATGAATTACTCTCCTATTGTTCTTTACATTTGTATGATAAGAATCCTCTATCGACACTTGTTGTTTCAAAATGGTAAAGGGAGCAGAGAGTTTAGCCCGGCTTGTTATATATATACTTCCCAGAGTTTCTCTACTTATAAGCCTAAGAACATTGAGGCAATCACCCCCCCGGCAAACATAGCCGCCACCGAGACAAAGCTCGAGACAGAGAGTAACGATATACCACTAATGCCGTGCCCACTCGTACACCCTCCGCCCATTCTCGAACCTATGGCAAGTAACACGCCGCCGAATGCCGCACCGACGGGATTCATATCGACTCCTTCGGGACGCGGAAACGTCGACCTACCAGAAGCTACGGGGGTCATTAATGGTATAAGAGCTGCCCCCGCGACCATTCCAGCAGTGAGCACTATGGTACCGTACGACTTGGGTCTTCTAGCGCTGTTTCCTCCCCTGAGTGCCCACCATATGTACTTTCCAGCCTCTTCAAACGAGGACGATGTACCGATGAGTTTGCTGCGTGTTATGATGGAAATCAGCTGTGAACCAGCGATCAGCAGCCCTCCTGCAATCGGGGTGACCAGACCTCGAGTCTGAGAAGGCGCTAGCAGATTGATAGTGGACACGGCCACGGCAAACATGGCCGCAATTCCTACAGTCGCAATCGCCCTGCTGATACCTAAATGTTCATAAACGGAGAGTTTCGGCTGGGTATTAAACTTTGTCTTCGTCCTCGTGCGGGCTTCGAGGGCTGGAGCCAGCATCCCAGACCAGACAACACCGCCGAGCACACACCCGGCGATGGTGTAGAACCCTGAAGGGATACCTGCCCCGAGCTGCACGAAGATCGTCCCTGGACAGCTCCCAGACAACGCCATCCCGGCCCCCAAGAGCAGTCCGCCCAAGATGTTACCATCATAAGATGCGAAGAGGCCGAAAGAAGAGTAGTCTCGAGGCTTCTGACTCAGATGGCTCAGCGGTTGGCTCAATGCAACGACAATCCTGTGTATGTTAGCAAACAGCTGCGTCTCGGATACCGAAGAACCAGAGGGGTCTAATCCGAGGAACGGGAGCACGCACACGCTGGTTCCGGAAGCGGTTAGGAATGTCTCGACCATATGCCAGTCGGTTACATTCAGTTGGGAAAGGATGACTGCCGGTTCGTAAACGCCGGAGGCCCTCAGGGCCGCGCCGAACGCAGCTCCCGTGATGAAGTCACTGAGCATGATGACAGTTCCGATAGATGCTGCAAGATAGGGCGGCAACAGATGATTGCGGGTTGGGCGGGATCACCCGAGGAGGGCGTTCGAGGACGGCTGCCGGCTACTTAACTAACTTACCGTACCTAGCGGGCTCATAGCTGAGTCTGGTCTCCGGTCTCCTTAGCCATTGGTTAAGTGGCCCAAGTCTGTTTCTTACGCTTGGGCTATAATTTCTGACTTATAGCATCTACGCGTTATACTCCACATAGAAACCCGAACACAGCTCGATGTCGCTATCCCCGCGGGTTTCAAGTCTAGCCCCCAAGGCTAACTCGGCTGGGGCGGATGCGTCCGGTTATCCACACGTAACCATCGAGCATACGTCGAGTTGGTCCTGTATGGCACCAAAGGAACTTGGCGTTCTCCTAGATTAACTGCTTGCAGTAGTGTTACATTTCCATTCCCGGATAATAATAACGAGACACCTAGCTAGGAACCACGTCCCGACAATCCCATTTGCGCGAACGCGGAACTAGAACGGAATCTTCGATGGGCTTCATGGCGGTGACAGCTAGATCCCGCTAAGGCAACCTTATTTAAGTGTCGGGATCGTCCCAGGCGGCGCCGAGACGACGGGACGCTGTAACGAGGAAACGTGCCCCTTTACCTAAGGGGCCCTACATCCCAAAGGAGTCTAGGATTGCCCGAGGGGCGATGGCTCTGAGAGGTGGACGGCGACTATCGGCTACCTTTTATAGCCGCAGGATCGGGGATCTCACCTGGAGCCCCACATGCGGCGACCAGAAGGAAAACCGGGCAACTCCCTCTTGCCAATGAATCCTTGAGTGCGTGGCTCCTCGTCGACCACCGCCTTATGGGTAAGCGAATCAATGTCTCCGCTTTAGGGGGGGTGGGGCGCTCTCAACATACTTCAACACTATTTCATCATATGCGCCCCCTCGGGTCAGGAGACAACCTCCTACAAACCCACACCCGAACCACCCCGGACGTGCAGATACAAGGCCGAGCATTAAGCCAAGCCCCATACTAAGGTCCAGTGCTTTGTTGGCGCCTGCAAATTCAAGAGTTTGCAAGATTAAGAGGACCGCGACCGGGCAGCTCGTCCAAGAGCGGACTCAAGACATCAACAGAAACTCTCCAGGGTATCGGTATCATTGCTTACTTAGACATCTACCGCAAGCCGGTCATAGCGCTGTAAGACGGAAATAGGGAGCATCAGGACCCTCTCTGCCCTGGACGCTTACTTAAGTAGGGAACCGCATCTGATTATTACGCCCTGAGATGAAACACCTTCTCCCCAGTCCAGCGTAACCTGAATGGATAGCTCTAGGATGTAATCAAGCATATCTACTTGGGTATTACACTGTTGCGATTGTACATTTAAGTACGGGGTCGAGCGTGTCGCGGAGAATGCCGCGAAAATCCAAGAAACCGGCGGCCGAATCGGAAGGCGGTGATGGTGCCGTGCCGCTATGCCAAGTATGGCAGCTCATGAACTGGTAAGTAACGACAAGCCATTTAGCCCTACAAGGACAGCAGAATTCCTTTTGTCATGGTTTTGGTAAGGTATCGAACGTCGAGGCGTGCATATCATCACGAATGAGCGTATATACCGGTTGCGAGCTTCTTCATCAGTGACTTCGTTCCGTTCAGTGCGTTTGCGCAGATGCAAGTTATCATTATTGGAGCTGGCTTGAGCGGCCTCTGTACGGCCATCGCCCTTCGCAAATACATCCCCGCCAACCAAAACATCCAGGTCAAAATATACGACAACACAAACACTCACCACAGCTCAAACCGAGATGGGCCAAGTCCAAAGGTCAGTACGAGCCGGTTAGGAGCTGGACTAGGGCTCCAAGCGAATGGACTTCGCGTATTGGGCGACCTCGACCCCAGACTAAGGGAAATGGTCTACGGCTACGGGTTCCCCTGTGCGCATTTCACGTGGAAGACGGCGGGGAATTACTTGCTGGGGCGCGAGTACCTCGATGTCTTGCCCATCTCTCGCCCGCTCCTCATCAACTGCCTCCAGGAGCGCCTTCCCGAGGGTACGGTGATTTACAAGACCGTATCCAGAGTACTCGCGCGACAGGGACAAAAGCCCGTGGTGCAGTTCGAAGATGGCTCGCCAGATGAGATAGCGGATCTAGTGATAGGAGCGGATGGCATCCGTAGTATCGTCCGCCGTGGCCTTTTTGGTGAGAATGAGAAATATCAGCCCGAGTACTCGTAGGTGATCAGAATCCCACGGCCATCTAAGCAGTCGCATCTTCTCACGCTCCGCACAGCGGGATCTGCGCAGTGGGGGGTGTGCTCGACATGCCGCTGCCGCAACACCTCGTCGACGACCCCACGATGATATTCTTCACGGGACCCACGGGCGTCTTCGGCTACTCCGGGCTCACGCAGTCCGACAGGAACAAGCTGCTCTACTGGTCCGTCTACGAAACGGACCTGCCGGACAGGGGCGCCGAGCTCGACCGCAGCGTGATCACGAGGCAGCTCCGCGAGCGCCACGGCGACTGGGCCGATCCGCTCATTGGTCGCTGCCTACGGTCCGCCAGCATCGGCCACGTCTTCCCCATCTTCGTGATGCCCGACCTGCCGTACTGGGGTCGCGACGGGTGCGTGCTCGTCGGCGACGCGGCGCACGCGCTGCCCCCGCGGACAGGTCAGGGCGCCAGTCAGGCCTTCGAGGACGCCGAGGCCCTCGCGCTTCTTCTGGCGGGTTACCTCCAGAAGGGCGACGGCCGCCCTGACGAGGCGATCTCGCGGTCGATCCTCGGGCTGTTTGAGGTCAGGGCCCCGAGAGTCCGTGCCATCAGGGCGGACGGGCTGCGGTGGAAGCAGCCGAAGATGCCCATGTCGTGGCTGAAGACCTGCGGCCTGTACGCTGCGCTCTTCCTGCTGATACGGTTGAGGAATTTTATGAATCTCTTTAAGCGCCAGGACGCCTGGAATGTAAAGGAGGAGGTTACGAGATATTTGGATTACCAGGCCTTGAATGCTCTCGGTAAGGACAGCTTCTGATTCCGCGTTGACGGATCAGCCCCTTTTCGGGTTAGTGTATAGAGCGGTCGGTACTACTAAGCATGCCTTTGTAGCATCTAGATAAATATAAGATCTCAACTTACGAACCCCACCTCAACCACAAGGCTCAGGGCAGGTTAGAGCTTCACGATCCCGACGCGCGTAGGGTCCTTAGGTTACAAGCAGCTAGCAAGGACCACGGTCATAAACATCAACGCGCCAACCTCGATCTTCCTCTGCTCCTTGACAATCATGTGGATGAATTCCAATCTAATAGCTGGGTTTGGAACTCAGCCGGCATAACGGTAGTTGCGTTAGTTCTCGCAAAGTCCAAGAAATGCTTGCCGGCTGGTCCGCCGTTGGCTGAATTGGGAGGCTGCTTCTCCGTTCTCTCCTTTTCTGAAAAGCTCAATGTGCTCAGTAGCGAGCAGGTGGGTGCCTTCTAGAGTCGCAGAGTTCTGCGCATTCATAGCCATGCAATTTTAGCGCTTTGTTATCCTCGCTATGTCGTTCTGCTAGTCTAAGCTAAATGCCCTCTTAACCATTTGTTACCAAATGGTCCTCTCATGGACAGTACTCTGAGAACTACTTCGTGCCACTTCAGAGCCTCCCCTTTTGATTAGTGCCGAAGCCGAGGGTTTGAGCTGACCATTCATAGCCAAGGACAGCTAATGAGACCTGATATAGGCTTGGACAGTACGGTGGAAGAATAAGGAAAGATATACTAGCACTCCCAGAATATGTCATCACAAATCTATGTATCTTCAGCATTCAGGAACGTATCAGGATAAGCTTTTTAAGGGGGGAAAGTAGAAAGACCGCACTTTTCAGGCTCACCAGGGATTAAAAGATTATGTAGCCCAGCGTCGAGAAGTCATCATACGCATTAGCGAAAGAAGCACCGGGAAGCAGCTGCCTTGATTAGGTAATTAATTCGTCTCTTGACAATAGGATAATATGAGAATGCCGTGTCCGAATAGGCCTCGTAGGAAACCGAATTAAGACCGGCACATGAAAAAGGCTGGACTGCTAAGTGCACATAGTCCCCCAACTTGCCGTGTACAGGTAATGTTGCATTAGATAAAGCCCAACTACCGCCATGCGGAAGGCCTTAATAAGGGAAATGTGGCTATAAGGGGGTACTCGCCCATCAAAGTAAGTAATGATCTAGCTACCACACCAATTAGGACGTCTGTTCTTACCTAACGATATAACCACATCCTATGTGAATCTCATATATACCAGGAGAGGGACAAACTCGTATAATGGGCGTAGTCTTACGTGCTCTTATAAACCAATAAAATGTCTACAGTACGCAATAGCGGGGCGAGGGGCTCCTAAACTCGGAAGAGCCCCTAATGGGTTCCATACTTCAGCAACTGGGTCATCTCCTAGTCAGATATCTACACGGGCTTAGTGAATCTGTTGACCCAGAGTACACAGTAGCCGGTTCACCGGAAACTGGTCCATGGGATTCCAAAGGAACGAATTATGAATTATTCTACGGTGTGTAACTCAGGAGTCTCCCTAGCGATATATAATGCCAATCTATAGAAATTTTGAAAGCAACTCCTCTGCAAGGATGACTTTTTGTGTAGTAGTCTTCTTGCCGTCAACTCAATTCTCACTGGGGCGGTAGCTTGAGAGCTGCAATCCGTATTAGCTTGACCATTTCAATCTACTCCCCCTTCATCAGTTAAACTCACCCTGGTATGTGGGCGGGGGGATGCATTACATTCCCTCCGTCTCCCGCTTGTTTCTGCAAACATAGACTTCCCGGGAGGGATCTATAACTCATTAGCGTAATCCCCAACAGCGATCAGGTTGGTGCCTCACTTTTTAATATGATTTCCAAAAGCCCTTGCCGCTCTCATAGCCGCCTTCGCGGTCGTTCTTTGTGTCGTTCTTGTAGGTATTTTTGCGACCGCCCTTGTAGGCCTTCTCATGATCATCCTTGTGGTCATTGTGGTCGTCCTTGTTGTCGTCCTCGTGGTCGTTCTTGTGGCCGTCCTCGTGGTCGTCCTTGTAGGCCTTCTCATGATCGTCCTTGTGGTCGTCCTTATGATCATCCTTATAAGCCTTCTCGCGGTTGTACTTATAAATGTTTTGGCGGACGTTTGCGTAGCCGCCTTCGTAACCGCCCTTTTTGTAGCCGCCCTCGTTGCCCTTCTCATAGCCGGCTTCCTTGTCGGCGCCCTTATAGGCCTTCTCGTGGTCGTCCTTGTGATCGTCCTTCTGGTCGTTCTTGTAGGCCTTCTTATGGTCGTCTTTGTGGTCGTCCTTGTAAGACTTCTCGTAGCCGTTCTTGTAAGACTTCTCATGGTCGTCTTTGTGGTCGTCCTTGTGGTCGTTCTTGTAGGCCTTCTTATGGTCGTCCTTGCGGTTGTCCTTGCGGTATTCCTTGTAGTCCTTTTCGCGGTCTTCCTTGCGGTCCTCCTTGCGGTCCTCCTTGCGGTCCTCTTTGCGGTCCTCTTTGCGGTCTTCCTTGCGGTCCTTTTCGCGCTCGTCCTTGCGATCTTCCTTGCGGTCTTCTTTGTAAGACTTCTCGTGGTCGTCCTTGTAGGCCTTCTCGTAATTCTTTTCGTAGCTGGCTTCCTTGCTGGACTTCTTGTCCTTTTCGTAGCTATCCTTGTAGGCCTTCTCGTGGTCGTGCTTGCGGTCTTCCTTGCGGTCTTCCTTGTAGTCCTTTTCGTGGTCTTCCTTACGGTCTTCCTTGTAGTCCTTTTCGCGGTCTTCCTTGCGGTCTTCGTTGTAGTCCTTTTCGTGGTCTTCCTTGCGGTCTTCCTTGTAGTCCTTTTCGTGGTCTTCCTTGTAGTCCTTTTGACGGTCGTCCTTTTGACGGTTGTCCTTTTGACGGTTGTCCTTGCGGTCGTCCTTGCGGTCGTCCTTGCGGTCGTCCTTGCGGTCTTCCTTGTAGTCCCTTTCATGGTCGTCCTTGCGGTCGTCCTTGTAAACATTTTGGCGGACGTTTGCGTAGCCGCCTTCGTAGCCGCCGTTATTATGGCCGCCTTCGTTGCCCTTCTTATAGCCGGCTTCCTTTTCGCGGTCCTCCTTGCGGTCTTCTTTGTAAGACTTCTCGTAGCCGTTCTTGTAGGCCTTCTCATGGTCGTCCTTGTGATCATCCTTGTGGTCGTTCTTGTAGGCCTTCTTATGGTCGTCTTTGTGGTCGTCCTTGTAAGACTTCTCGTGGTCGTCCTTGTAAGACTTCTCGTAGCCGTTCTTGTAGGCCTTCTCATGGTCGTCCTTGTGATCGTCCTTGTGATCGTCCTTGTGATCGTCCTTGTGATCGTCCTTGTGATCGTCCTTGTGGTCGTTCTTGTAAGACTTCTCGTGGTCGTCCTTGTGGTCGTCCTTGCGGTCATCCTTGCGGTCCTTTTCGCGGTCATCCTTGTAGGCCTTGTCGTAGCCCTTTCCGTAACCGTCCTCATTGTCCTTTCTGTAACCGGCTTCCTGGTCGGCCTCCTTGCCCTTGCCGTAGCCGCTCTTATCGCCGGAAGAGCCACCTTCTATATAGTCCATGGGGCCGTGGCGGCCACGGCCGTGGCCTCGACCGTGGCCGTGGCCGTTGCCGAAGAAGAAGCCGACGCCGTCACTGTCGTCGCCATGGGAAGGGTTGTGTCCTTTATCAGGGGTCGGGATGGCGTCAACGAGCCCACCCAGAGCCATGATCATGGCGAGAGAGACGAGATCGATCTTCATGATGGGCTGTATTCTTTGCTTTTCTCTGCTGGTCTTGTCTCTGTAAGAAGGAAATAAAGTTGCGGGTGAGGAGAGCAAAAAAGGTTCTCGCTGATGAGGGGAGCGGAGGATGACTCTTATAGGGAGTGTTACTCCGGCGTTGACGAAATATCACTCCGTAATGCTTACAATGACGTGTATATCTGCTCTATGTTGTGCATGTCCTCCTCAAGGTGCTCAACAGCGTTCAGCGCTGGGCTGCGTTGGGTGGTGAGCCTACGCACTGCTCCATTCTAAGAGCGACATTCAGGGTCGGCCCTTGATTCAGGGCACGGAGTTCCGCATAGACTGAATTCCCGCAGTGAAGCTTATATACATCTTCATGTAAAGGAAGTACACGTATAGTCAATGATACCCTACTTAGAGAGAGTCCTGGCATGAGCCAACAAGCGATACATCCTGACCTGCATGGACTGTGGGACACGCTGCATATAGAGCACTAGTAGGATAATATCGTCAACGAGAGGCTCAAAGCACAACGCCAAGGAAGCCCTGAACGCCGTTCCTACGTCACGTATTTCCAATCTATAGGCTTTCTCGCATGCCACAACAAAAAACCATTAGCTAAAATCCTAGTTTAATCCAAGAGTGCGCACATCTTTAATTCATATGGAGGTATCTACTTACGAATCACCATGACGAGAGACTGTCCCTGCGCACGCCACTGGGAGTTATTAAGACTCTATACTGTACAAGTATGAATACCCTTCCAGCAGGCGGATTACCCCTGAGGCCCATCTTTTTGCCTTCGACCTGCTCCTTGTCCACATACCCCTTCGTGAGACGGGAAGAATACGAGAATCTTTACTTTTAGGTTCGTCGTCTTAGGGGTAGCGGCCCAGGCCGATTACGTTCCTGACGTTTTGCAGACTAACCAAGTCCGCTTCCCAGAGCATTCCCATAATTTAGGCTCTGTAGACGGGCGGAAACCGGTGACACTCCTGGAATCCCTGTATGATTCCGACCAGGTACCCGCATCGGAACGGCTGCCTAGCTCTCTACTAGACAACTATAGCGGTCCGAGAGTCCAGGGGCTATGGTTCCTCGGCCGAAGAATTATCAAGTACGTCGTAAAATCCGTTGCTTGCCCCTTTTTTGTTGCCCTCAAGATAACCCGTCCATACAGCGGAGCCGACGATGGCGAGTCCTATAAAGCCTTCAGCCTTGCTTATTCACATTGACGTCAGTGTTACGGTTCTAATCCACGATGGTTCCATAGAGTGTTAGCAAGACTTTGCTAGCAGTAGATTTAGAAGGCGATATGGTGCATTTGCCATGGCTCGATTCACGTCATCGGTCTCAAGCCCGTCTCCTGCTATTGTAGCTTGTCGAGGGCCCATCACTTTGCAGCCACAGAAACCCGTAGCCAACGTTTCGCAGTGGGAAAAGTTCGATGTCATGCCAAATAGTGACCATGTCAGCAAGGGGCTCCAGCTTGCAGGAGGGCAGGATGGGCTATAACCAGGCCGCAGCATCGTTCCAAAGGTAGTAAGAGTAGTGGAACAGTCCCGCCGGAAACATAGGCATAGCATAGACAAGCTAGTCTCTACATTACCCGAACCCCCTGGAGTTCAGTGCCTACTGCGTGGGTACTGTAGGCATACTAAATGAAAATAAGGTTATGAGCCCTGCAGCTTTGCCCGAACCATAATCTCGGCTCTCGGGATCATCCTCGCTGAGAAGTACTATCTATGTACGTACTTCTGATTCCACTCGGAGAAGACAATCTTGCCCCAAGAACGGGTCAGAATGTATCTCCAAGAATATCTCCAGCCTCTTGATCTTAAAGACATGTTTCCGAATATAATGCGCAAACCGACCCCTCTCTGGTCCCTTCCATCATCCGGAGTACGGCCAGATCTCAGCGCAGAATTGTCTGCGGGGAACGGGGTCTAGCTGAACTGGGCAGGTATGACGGAATTTACATAGGATAAACAACCCATTTCGTGGGTTCACCTTGTCCATGGCATTGAACTAGAGTGACAACGGTCGAGTGATCAGTCGGCTCGAAGAATGAGCAAGAAAATTTCAATTGTAGTTGGAATATTATCCCCAAGTTTCCTTTCCGTCACAGGAGTCGTGGGTACAAGTCCCTGGATGCGAATAGTGCAAGAGCACGAACTTGGCGTTTGTGTGCCCTTTTCTTCACCAACGCTGGAACAAACCTTGCTATATAGTCGTACTGTATCCATCCACCATTAGTGCGGGGCAGCAATTCCAACTTTATATTCGCAACGCGGGGCAGTAGCTGTAACATCTGCATTTGGTTTTCTCGGCTACTTAGCGAAGAGTAATAAGCAGTCTCTGCAGCGGGCGCAAAAATGTCAAGCTCTGTACCTACAGTTACTGCGCTGCAGGACATCTACAACGAGCAGGCCCTCGGCGACCAGACCGCGCGATGGAATAGCCTTTTGGACAAGTTCCAGGCGACGTACGGAGTCCCAGCGCAGTTCATCTCGCGGTCGCCGGGTCGCGTGAACATCATCGGTGAGCACATCGACTACTCCCTGTACTCGGTGCTGCCCATGGGCATGACCGCCGACGTCATCCTGGCGGTGTCCACCGACCTCGCGCCGCCGCGGGAGGGCACGTACAAGATCAAGCTGGCCAATGTCGACGACAAGCGGTTCCCGACTCGCGAGTTCGACGTACCCTTCTCCGAAGTGGAAATTGATGCGACGAAGCACGAATGGACCAACTACTTCAAGTCTGGCCTCAGGGGCGCCCTGGAGCTCCTGCGCAAGAAGCACGGCGCCGACTTCAGGCCCAGGAGCATGCAGGTGCTCATGGACGGGACGGTGCCGGCCGGCGGCGGTCTCAGCTCCAGCGCCGCCTTTGTGAGCGCGAGCGCGCTGGCTGTCATGGTCGCAAACGGGGAGACGGACGTGGACAAGAAAGACCTGACCGAGGTTGCCATTGTCAGTGAGAGAGCCGTTGGTGTCAACTCCGGAGGGTAAGATCAGTCCTACGTAGGTGCGTTTAAGCTTTGCACTCACATTTGTTCAGGATGGACCAGTCTGCTTCGGTCTTCTCGGAGAGGGGCTCCGCCTTATTGGTCTCCTTCACGCCGTCACTATCTGCGCGGCCAGTATTCTTCCCGAAAACGAATCCCGAGCTGTGCTTCCTGGTGGCACAGTCGTTCGTCACTTCTAACAAGCAGGAGACGGGCCCGATCCACTACAACCTCCGAGTGGTCGAGTGCAGTATGGCGGCCGCTTACTTGAACGCCAGGCTATGCCCACCAGGGACCGAGCTGCCCAAAGACGCCGGTCCCCTTGGCGTCTCGATCCGTGGGTTCCATCAGAACTACTTCAAAGACACGCAGAAGTCGATGCCCGAGCAGCTCTCGGAGCTGATCGAGTTAACCAACTCGACCCTCACCCAAGCGCAGGGGTACACTCTCGAGGAAGTTGCCGCTGGCATTGGCGCCTCGGTAGACAACGTGAAGGCTCGATTCATGTCCAGCTTCCCGGTGCGTGGGGAGCGCTTCAAGCTCCGCCAGCGGGCACTGCATGTGTTCAGCGAGGCCCTACGGGTCCTCAGGTTCCTGTCGCTGCTGGAAGACCCGTCACAGCGCCCTTCCTCTTCCTCGGACGGCGACACGACCGAAGAATACAACGCCATGCTCGGCGGCCTCATGAACGAGACCCAGGACTCGTGCCGTGACCTGTACGAATGCAGCTGCCCCGAGAACGACGAGATCTGCGCCATCGCGCGCGAGGCCGGCAGCTACGGCAGCCGGCAAACGGGGGCCGGGTGGGGCGGCTGCACCGTACACCTCGTGTCCGAGGGCAACATCGACGGGGTCAGGAAGGCTCTCATGGACAAGTACTACTCCAGGCTGCAACTGAGCGACAAGGACCTGGAAGCCGCCATCGTTGTCAGCCGGCCGATGAACGGAAGCGCGGTTGTCAAGCTCCAGGGTGGAAAGCTCTGATGTGATGGGGATGCCTTACCTAGCCTTGCTGTTCTCTGAACAGAGAGATATAAGGTTCGACCCGACATTTTAATCAGTTGTGCCCTGCACTACTCATAGCACCCTCGTCAATTAAATCCACTCCGCTTCTACAGCATGGACGGAAGTCGTTGTGTCGTTCTTACGACGCTAAGGGCCCAATTCGTGGTGGACTCAGCATATGCTTACACGCAGTTGCAATAGACGGATTTTTGGTTATAGTTCAATCATGCATCGTTTACTCAAAGCGTACCCGGGTCAGGAACCGTGCCGCTACTCGCTGCAGAAGCCCAGAGTCTATATTACGGGGCTTGGAATAGTGACATCTATGCCGGCCATCCGCATACAGGCCTTCTCCGCCCACTCCGCCACTCCTGCCGGCCTGAATCCTACATACACATGAACTGGATAGTTGCGCATGAGTATTCGGAAGTCCGTTGGGTGATAGTGGTCCCGTCTCGTATTTCATTTATGCACTCCCTGTCTCCTCGTGAAGATCGATAGAAACATACGCGAGACGCACATGCGGCCCCCCGTCCGTTGTTCCTTCCACGGTGCTGGTTGGTCCTAGATGGTCCTAGACGAGCTATCATACGCGGACATATCTTCTCCACAGCCGAGCAGCAGATGCCTATGTTGTCGTCCAATTTCAGGGGCGTCGAGGTAGACAGAATGCGAGAAGGCCAACGGCGGCTAGGATGGCACTTTGAAGGCGATTGTAAGGAATCCAAGTGCTGCTACGTTTCCATGTAGTAATTAGACGGTATTCATTGTGTAGATGTCCGGACGTTGGAGAGGAAGATATTTACCAAACCCCGTCCTCCCCACGCGGTCATGGATTGTGACGACAACCAGGCGTAAGAACGCCAAGGGGGCGTGTAACAGTAGAAGCACGAGAAACCTGCACCGGGTCCCACGAGGGCGGACATCCCACATTGTCCTCACTGTCTTTCTGTCCCCCTCTCCCTCTGTACGCCGGGCAGGAGGGATGGGACGGACGGGTTCCGTCCGTCAATGCTTTTTAACTTGGTTCAGTTACCTAGTCGCCCTACTCAGACCGCTATGGTGTTGGTGCTCTTGTCCGGCAGCGATGCCGCTGCCACCCGCTTCGGCCGGAAATGCCGCCGGATGAGCAAGAACGCGGCGGCGGCGCCGAGCAGCAGGAGCGCCAGGAACACGAGGATGCCGGTGAGGCCAAGCGACGGCGTGTGAGCGGGCGTTGTGTCCGTACTTGCTGACAAGGGCAGGCCGACGGTCGATGTGGTCTTGACGAGGGTTTCTCCTTCTTGTCCTTCCCGTTGTTCCCTGAGGGGGAGCGGCGGGAGGGGCATGGCTGTGACTGGCCGTAGTCTGGTCTAATGTCGTATCGTGTGGATATGATATAGTTGATGTGAGTGAAATAAGGCTTGGGCAATGCACGACCTTGCCTGGATGACTGTGCTGCTGGTTGGTGGTTGGCAGTTCAAGACCCGAGCACCGTGTTGGCGATGCAATATAGAATTCCGCTGCTCGACATGGATACTCTATTCATTCAATTGCTCGAGGATATCTACCCTATGTTTCTGCCACTTCTTCCGACCGTATCACGATTGCTTTGTTGCCATGGCCGGAAAAGGAAACTTCGTTGAATTGGTTCCTTCTCCTAGGTCTCGTCTCCTAGTAGCCGCTTTTATGGTAACTTTATGGTAGATGTAGATGGAGAGCTCTTTGTTTATCTTGACATATGCCCGACTTGTCCTCCAAAGCAGCTTCCTGACTTGTCAATGGCTTCTACCTCGCACTGAGTAGCTCACTCCCTGGAACTCCTGAATGTAGAGCAGGTGGCTGATCTTAGCGCGCGTGTTGCATCGACCAATAGCCGTCATGTGCATCGGATGGTTCCAAAGAATCAAATAGATGAATTTTGCGTTTCGTATTATGTAGCCCTACCCATTTCACTAGCACTTATGTACATAAACAGTGCAAGATCCAACGTGTCCCAGCACTTGGTTCGTGTTGGCGTCCTGATAACACCATACTCCAGCCGGCCATTGGAATCTTGATTACATTACATTATTGCCAACATCTATCGTTTATTCGTCCTTGCCTTATCCGCGTCAGCCATAGTACTCATACAGCCATCCCCCAACATCACGTTCGCATATGCACTCAAGGGTAAAGGACAGCCGGCTATTTCCCGCGAGAGTGACGTCGAACCATAGTCCCGTTCCATGGCGGATACGCCGTATGCCAGAATCCATCGTCGTAAGTTGTCGAAGTTGAGCTTGTGGAGGGCGGAGCCGGCGCCAGCGCCGTCGTGGTGGTCTCCACTAGAACAGTCGTCGGGCTCACGTAGGGCGAAGTCATCCAAGTAAATGAGGTGGATGAAGGAAGTACCGTGCTTGTTTGGCTCGTCTGTGTTGATACTGATGCGGTAGTGGAAAGGGTTGGTGGCAGGGTAGAGGATGTGATCTCCAGGGCAGGGGATGTGGTCTCCAGGGCAGGGGGTGTGGTCTCCAGGGCAGAGGATGTAGTCTCTAGGGTGCTGCTGGTTATAACGATCGAAGTTGGTTCTTCGTCATCTTCCGTCACAGTAGTTGTGGTTATGGCAGTCGTGGGCCTGACGTCAATGACCGAAATGGTCGTCGGCACAACATGCGTAAAGGTTGTGGGATTTGCCGAAACTGTTATTGTGCTGGTGACTGGCGGGGGAGATTCAATAACAGTTTTTGTCGGCGTATGAGTCGAGATGACAGTCTGTGTCTCGATGACTGTGACAGGGGGCTCGTCATCTGGGCCATCGCCATCGCCTTCACCTCCACTGCCGTCAATAGGGACAATAGAATACGTGGCGCGAGGCACATTAGATACTGTCGGCGTCCTTCTCCATTTGAGGAATGGTAAAGCCGAGGAAGAATTATAAAAGGCTAAGAGGGCACAGAGAAGAGAGATTGGCAGTTTGAGGTGCATCTTAAACGGGAGCTTGTTCGAGATGTTCGGGTGATTTCCGAGACGTCCAGACCAGCGAACTTGGATTCCCGAATTGACAGGCAGACAGACAGACCAGATCTGTAGAACAGAGAAAAGAAGAGGGAAATTGTGGACCTACATTTTATATAGCGAAGAGGATTTTATCCCAACCCAGGTTGAGTGAGTCGACGTTAATTAGAAGGTTGGGATGCTGGTTAGCTCTGAAGGCCATAGGCAATACAATTGACGATGGCTGGGATGTGGGGGGGTCTTGCCATTCTAGCCGCAACTGCGACAGTACATTTTCCGCTTCCGGTAGTGCTTTGATACACAGTCATCCGGGCGGGCTTGGCAGCCTCCAAGGTTGTTTCGCTGTCTGGTCCGATGGAACTTCCGGAGGTGTGGCTTATGTGGCTTCCGTGGATTGTGGCTGAAGGTTTCTTTGGGTTCCACATAATAGACGAGCATAAGACTGAGGTTTGGTGGGGGACCTTACTTACAGCATTAAACGATTCAACTTTATAGAAATAAACCGTGAAGGTCGATGTCCTGTGCTTGGGTTCGTTGTTTGTGGGTCTTTTTGAACTCCTCGTAGTGGTAGGAACTGTACCCTGAACTGTAACTAACAGCGATGAAATAGACATACAAATACTTCCCTAAGAACGACGTTCCAGTCCTTTGTTCGACCCTACCTTTGATCCTACCTAGTACCTTAGGGAGGTAGGTAGGTAGGTAGGCATACAGTTGACAGCTACACAATGGTGGCGCAATCAAATGAGCAGGTTGAATGATGACGAAGAGGGGCGCACCTCTTTCGTCAGTCACCACCTACTTATCAGGCATCAAGTTATGCTCCGCCACTATCATCTACCGGCCTGGTTCACTCTCACTGCTCGCGCGGTTCGTATGGCCTATGATGCCTATTCACTGCCCCAAACTAAACTCGAGACGCTGGGACACGCCAGTCAATAAATACTAATTGATCCTCTCCGACCAGTGAACTTTCAAATGTTCCATCCTGTGAACTTTACGTTTGGCAGATAACCTTAAACATTTGTTGAGCCCTCTCCCTAGAACCCCACTTGGGAACACGCGATCAAAAATTGTGGCACTCTACCTATCCGTCCCATCAAGCAGCAGATTGACTAGGTTTCACTCAAACCACGAATTTACAGACAGATATCCTCGTGCCTAGACGATTCATTCTTACGCTTGGCCCAGTCTCTGGTACGGCCCTAAATCGCTAATGTCTTACGCCTATAACCAGCAAGGCTATCCGGGCCAGTACGGTCAACCTCCTCCCCAGCAATATCCACCTCAGGGCAACTACTCGGCCCCACAAGGACAGCACCTTCCTCCAGGAGGTCACTATCCGCCTCCGGCAGGACAATATCCGCCTCCAGCAGGCCATTATCCACCGCCTCAAGGTCAATATCCTCCCCCACACAGCCCTTACCCCCCTCAACAGGGAGGCTATACCCAATCCTACGGCGTACCCCCGCCAAACCAAGGATATGGAGCGGCACCACCCGGACCGCCTCCGGGGCAATACGGCGCGCCTCCACCCGGATATGGAGGCCCCCAGTATGGAGCTCCCCAGTATGGAGCCCCCCAGTACGGCGCCCCTCAGCACGGTGCTCCCCCGAGTGCAGGGCCTCCGACCCCAGCGAGTCTAGGATATGGACAACCGCAGATCATACAATGGGATGCACGACCCGACGCGCAAGCACTTCGTGGCGCCATGAAAGGCTTTGGCACGGACGAGAAGACACTCATACGCGTCCTAGCTACCAAGGACCCCTTGCAGATCGAAGCTATAAAGGACGCTTATTCCCGACACATTGGCCGGAATCTCCAGAAGGACATCGAGTCGGAGACGAGAGGCTGGTTTGAGACGGGTCTGGTAGCGTTGGTGAGGGGCCCGCTACTCCACGACGTGCACCTGCTTCGGGAAGCGATTAGCGGGCCGGGGACGAATGAAGACGTACTGAATGATGTCTTGCTCGGACGCAGTAACGCCGACATGCACGCTATCAAGAGCATGTATCAGCGTGAATTCGGCCGGTCGCTGGAGGCCGATGTGAAGGGCGACCTGAGCTTGAAGACGGAGCAACACTTTATGATCGTCCTTGGTGCCAGCAGAGCAGAGGAGAGCGCGCCCGTCATACCGCAAGCTATCGATCAGGAAGTTCAAGAAATCTACCGCGCTACAGATGGGAAAATGGGCACCGATGAGATACTCGTCTGCTCGATCTTGAGTACGAGAAGCGACAGCCAAATCCGTGCTATCAACCACTCGTACGAGCGCCAGTTCAGAAAACGGCTCGAGGACGTGATACGTAAGGTAAGAGGCCTTACTGCATTCCCTATTAGTCTATCCGACGCTAATTTATTGGTGTAGGAATTTAGTGGCCATATGAAAGATGCCCTCCTGTATCAATTGCAGAGTGCAATCAACAAACCTGCCCACGCAGCGAAAATGTTGGAGGATGCAATGGCCGGCTTGGGCACCAAGGATCATCTACTTGTGTCGCGAGTCGTTCGTTATCATTGGGATCAGCGATTCATGGCAGATGTGAAGCGCGCTTAGTAAGTGATTTCCACGTATTGTTCCACGTCTCCGAGTCTGCTCCAGGAGACATAACTGCCGGATCCAGGACCCTACTAACTGTATACTCTTTTTGCAGCCAAGACCGCTACCGGAAGAGTCTCGCTAGTCGTATCAAGGGTGAAACAAGTGGTTATTACGAGAAACTCATGCTCGCCTGCCTAGGGGAACTTGTCTAAGAAGCACAGACTGCCCGGCATCGCGAAAGCAGCCCTGGCTTGGGTGGTCATGGGAGGTCTAGCTTGCCCGATATCCGTTCGCCGCGAGGAGTAAAACAGGTAGGCGCACGGGCGTAGATATTGGCACCACCATTCGGAACCTGCACGCTTGCTACCAAATATACCCCCAGATACCATTAAGAAGAAGAAGCCGTTTCACTTCATCATGGATGAAGCCTTGTCGTGAACGTGTAGACTGTTATGTGTGCGTGTCTGTACCAACTGCATATGTACTTATGCATGTATGTAACCAACAGATCGCATTTAAGTCGATGCTGTGGTGTATAAATTTAGAAAATCGTGGGTAAGATATTGGTAAGCGCTCTGATGAATGCCCCGACAGCAATGGAGATAGTAAGCTGTGAATTGAATGTTACTGCCTACTTAAAACAATATGGTCAATTCTACCATCCTAGTGGTAAATTGCTGACCCGAGTTACGAAAATCTAGAGAGCTAGTAGAGAAGCTGAATACGACGGGGGTACAGTACCCGAATCAATACGAGCTATTGAGATGTTCCCTGCTGTAGGACACTATTTATGTTTCCCGGCTTCCCTATATTCAGCTGCGTGGCATATAGCGGCGAAATTTACAATATATAGCTGCGAGCTGGCTCTTGTCGTCCTGTTCCTTTGTTCACGTGGATCATTGCTGTTGGATGTGTTCCTCTTGAACTAAGGGGGTTGGTTGTCGAGCGTCAACAATTTTGGGAATATGATTAATATTAATCCGAGCACGAGGCGGTGAAAGCACCATCCCTATTATGCGTGAGAGGATTTACCGACAGAAAAAAAGGTCAGCCACCTCTCCATCCAGCTGAATACCTACTTATTATATTTCAATAGTTTCAGAGGCAACAAAGTATATCCTACCGGCCAGCTGGGTGGTGGGCGCAATTTACCTTTCTATTTTTTGGCCATAAAGAATGACGCTGTCGCACCAAGATGGGTCTCTTCTCGAGCTTAGCTTTTCACTTTTCGCTTCTCAAAAAACGCGGCATGCGCCTTTTGGGGTCTCACACGACGTGGCGGATGTCACGTTAACCTGCGCTATCGTCCAAACAGCCATAGCTGGATGCTGTCTCCTGACCTACTTCGCACGACCATTCTTACGGAAGGGGCCCCAATGGGCTCGGCCCTTCGCGAACGAGGCAAATGAGGAGCCAACTCGAATAGTCTACAGAAGACTATGGACTCTCCATTCCTTTGCCCTATTAATATTAACCATCGTCGGAAATGCTTTGGCTGCTCTGGCGGCTGTCATACCGTCGCAATTCAGCCTGGGCAGACTCCTAACGCAAATCCCCTGGCTCGTGGTTCTTTTTCTCGCGGTCGTAGACCGACCGCGGAAGACCCCGAAAACCCTGCTTGCGGTCTTCACCGCAGTATTAACCTGCGAGCTCATCACGCTAGCCGCTCGATACAATGGAGGCGAAAGGGTTGACCTATTACACGTTGCCATTAGCGGCACTTCCTTTGCCGCGCTATTTATCATTCTGGGGATGCCCATGCGAGATCCGTCTTTGCCCCTACGATCCGCGGAGCCGGATACCGCTGATATTGCTAAAATCCATAATCCCCCTAACTCCGATTTCCGGAGCCCGGAGGACAATCTTACACTGTGGCAGTTTATGTCCGTTTCGTGGCTGGCGCCACTAATTAGCCTCGGCTATGATAAACAGCTCAGCGACTGTGACGTTTGGAAGCTCCCATACGAATTTCAGCATAATAGGCTTCATCAGCGCTTCCAATACCTCGAGGGCTCTTTAACCAGAAGACTCCTATTGGCAAATGGCCTAGATTTGATGATCATTACATTACTGGGAGTTATCGAGGCCCTTGTAAAACTCTCGCTCCCTGTGCTTTTGCAGCTGTTGTTACAGTCAATCAAGAAGGGGCCCGCCTACCGACATGAGTCACTTTATTACGCGGCGGTGACCATGATTGTGCGTCTTGTAGCGGCTCAGTCAGGCGTGCTAAGTACATGGTTCAGTCGTCGCGCGTACGAGAGGGCGCGCGGAGAGATGCTGACCACCATATACCATAAGACCCTGTCCCGGAAATCCGTGGGGACCGTTGTCGAGAACGAGGAGCCCATCCGCGAGAACGGGGTTGAGGATTCTGACGAGCCAGATTTGCCATTACTGGGCACTAAGCCCCGCACCCCAAGGGGCTGTCTGGGTCGGCTACTTGATTTTCTGCGGCTGCGCAGATCTCGCACTGTAAAAATTAAGAGGCCGGCTGAGCAGCCGGCCACGATAGGAAAAATCCTCAACTTGATGAAGAATGACGTCTATCAGGTCGCTCAGCGGTTCTGGGAGTTTGCCAGTATCGTCACCAAACCGCTGCAACTGGTACTGTCTCTCTTTCTGGTCTGGAAGCTGCTCGGCTGGGCCTGTCTCTTTGGTATAGCCTGGGTTGTCCTCATCCAGTTAGCGAACGCGGCCTGCGTTCGCTCATTGATTGCGAATGAAAAGCTTCGGCGAGTCGCAACGGATGTGAGACTACAGGTTACCTCTCAATTCGTCGAAGCTATCCGGCACCTTAGATGGTATGATTGGCAGCCTAAATGGCTTGAAAATATCATGGAGGCACGGGGGAAAGAGCTCCGTATGCGGATCGTGACGGGGCTATGGGCAGTCGGTATTGGCGCAACTAACTTCTCTGCCGCTGCTCTTTTCCCCGTCTTTACATTTTTTGGCTATACTTATATAGCTGGCAACCCGTTGCCAGTCGATATTGCTTTCCCCGCGCTGCAGCTGTTCACGATGCTCGAGCAGAGCTTGAAGGAAGTCCCCTCACTTATCACAACGCTTCTCAACGCCAGCGTTGCAATGGGGCGCCTCGACGCCTTCATGGCGGAACCAGATAAGGAGGAGGGCAGTTACACCGATGCTCAAACTGAAATCAGGTTTGACGGTGCTACACTCGCATGGCCTGGCCATCATAAGCCCGTTCTAAAGGATCTGAATTTGAACTTCTCCACCGGTCTAACGGTCGTCTGCGGCAGAGTCGGGTCAGGAAAGACGGCCCTGTTACAAGGCATACTCGGTGAACTGGACCAACTGGGCGGATTCTGTCTCCTCCCTAATGAAATGATTGGTTACTGCGCGCAGTCCCCATGGCTTCAAAATATGAGTATCCGAGACAACATCCTTTTTAATTTCCCTATGGATCCCATCAGGTACAAGAAAGTTTTAGATGCCTGCGCACTTACACCGGATCTGATGAATTTTAAACATGGCGACCTGACCAATATCGGAGAAAATGGTGTAGGTCTTTCCGGGGGTCAAAAGGCACGAGTAGCACTAGCGAGAGCCGTGTATAGCCAGTCCCGTATTTTGTTGCTGGACGATCCGCTTGCTGCGCTTGACCATCACACGGCCGAGTCGATCGTCCGCAAGTTGTTCAAGGGGCCGGGACCCCTCATTAGAGACCGCACGGTGATCCTTGTTACTCATCGAGTCGATCTGTGTACCCACCTAGCAAACAAGGTGATCGAGATCGATGAGGGGCGGGCCCGTGAACTCGAGGCGGATGAAATTGATAGGGAAATCGAAATGCTGTCGCAGCACCAGGGTGCCCCAGGCACTTCCCGCGAAGAGGAGGCACATCTTGCACTTGAGGAACAGGAGTGTTCTGTGATTCCCGACAAATTTATCGAAGATGAGGTTCCGGCTTCCGGGGGCGTCGTCGCCAGAGTCTACTGGACATACATCAGGGCTGGTAAACTAAAATCATGGGCGCTCCTCATTGGGATGTATGCACTGTTTCGATTCATTATGGTGTTCAACTCCTGGTTCCTAAAGGCGTGGGGTGAGGCGTACGAAAGTGTCGAGGCTCAGCTGGGGACAAGCT
This sequence comes from Monosporascus sp. 5C6A, assembly GCA_004155035.1. Taxonomy (NCBI): domain Eukaryota; kingdom Fungi; phylum Ascomycota; class Sordariomycetes; order Xylariales; genus Monosporascus; species Monosporascus sp. 5C6A. The sequence goes on from QJOB01000022.1 coordinate 145,019, forward strand.
TGTCGAACCTGTTAATCACGGCGAATCCCACCGCTGCCATGGCAAACACCACTGCCGCCGGAAGCCAGTTATTTAGCGGACTCCCAAGCCCAGAGAGCGACGTCAAACCGTGGCTGATATGGTATGCCGCCATTGGCCTCGTAACTATGTTTTTATCCACTCTCAGTCAGTGCGGTTTGCTACTCATCCTGTATGTAGCTGCCAAGGATCTGTTTGCCCGGGTCATCAGAAAAGTGAGCAACGCTACGTTCCGGTTCTACGACGTTACACCGATCGGGCGGCTGATGAACCGTCTTACCTCGGACATTGGCATGATAGACGGTGGCATAATCCAGCCTCTGCAGGACGTCGCGTTCCACGCTATCACCTGGGCAAGCAGCATGGCGGTCGTCGCCCTGGCGACCCCCGTGTTCTTCGTTTTTGCCCTCGCGATGACCCTTGGCTTTATTCTGATATTTAGGCATTTCTTGCCAACGTCTCAGAGCCTCCGGAGACTCGAGATGGTCTCTCTTAGCCCGCTCATGTCGAACTTTGGGATTCTCGTCGATGGCCTGGCGACTATTCGCGCGTTCAAGGCACAGTTGTACTTCCAGTCCCGTAACATCGAGGTCACCGATGCCTTCCAGAAGATGGACCATTTCTTCTGGAGCCTGCAGGCATGGCTCATGTACCGGTTCGATGCCCTGTCGGCGTTGTCAACGTTCGTCCTGACGCTGTTAGCGTTGTACCAAGGCTTGTCGCCTGGTCTGACAGCCTTTGTCCTGACGACTGCTTCGCTGTTCGTCGATGCGACGCACTCGCTGTGCAAAGTCTATGGCCAGCTACAAATGGACTTCGTATCCGTGGAGAGGGTGGTTGAGCTGCTGGACATCGAGGAGGAGCCCAGCGGGGACTTAGTGCCCCCGGCGGCCTGGCCCTCGTCCCGCGATGACATCACGTTTGACTCGGTGACACTGAGGTACGCGCCGCACCTCGAGCCCTCGCTGCGGGACGTGTCCTTCATCATTCCGGGGGGCTCGACGTGCGCCGTGATCGGGCGGACGGGGTCTGGCAAGTCGACGCTCGCGCTAGCGCTGCTGGCGACAATGCACCCAGAGCGGGGCGTCGTCCGCGTGGGCAGCGTGGACATATCGCGCGTCGATGTGCACGCATGGCGGCAACGCATCAGCTTCGTGGCGCAGGACCCCGTGCTGTTCCCGGGCACGCTGCGGCAGAACCTGGACCCGCTCGGCGAGCACTCGAAGGCCGAGTGCGAGGGCGTGCTGCGGCGCGTACTGGGCGAGGGCGGCCAGTGGACCCCAGACTCGCACGTCGACGGCGGCGGGCGCAACCTTAGCCAGGGCCAGCGCCAGCTCGTCGGCATTGGCCGCGCCGTGCTGCGCCGCAGCCCAGTCGTCGTCCTCGACGAGGCCACCGCCTCCATCGACAAGGAGACCGCCGCTGCCATCCACGAAGTCCTCCGCGAGGAGCTCCGTTGCAGCACCGTCATTACCATCGCCCACCGCCTCGAGGCCGTCAAGGGCGCCGACTACTTCATCCGCCTCGACGCCGGGCGGGTCGTCGAGGCGGGCCCCGCGCCGGGGCGAAGGCAGTCGCCTGGGGGCCACGTGGGCTGGGTAAACGGATTCGGTTCTGGAGGAAACGGCCAGAATCGACGAGGGGCCGTTTGAAGTGTATTTTGTTACGAAAAGTGTAAGGGAGCTGGGAGTGTGACTTTGTGGCAAAAGTTGGTTGATATATCTGCCCGTTTCTGATTTGAGCGGGTGTTACTGATTGTTTTGGTTATAAAAAGACTCGTTTCCCTGGGCAGTGACGTTGAATAGGTGCTTGAAACGTACACCGAAGGATAGATCCTAGGGAATCGAGCCATGCGTCTCCACGGGTGCCTCCTCATTTGAGGGTGGCTACCTTTACCCATGAAGGAGACTTTCTATTAGGTACTTGGGCAGGCGGTCTGTGTGTGTTAAAGTTCTGTTATACAAGGAATAGTAATTACAGATCGCCTGGAATATCTTGGCAGGGGCCACCGTATCTAGAATTTCCGGCGACATTCGTTTCGTCAACACACTGAAGGAGATCCCAAAGCACTCGGAGGATGACCGGATTGCCCACCGCTTGTTGCCAAAGCGATATGATAGTCCGCAGCACCCCCCGGTGCCCAGGTTAATCAGCAGTCCTACAGCTCGTTCCTCACCGCCATAAGCAAAGCTTCGTTCCCCAGACTGCCTTTAATGATTATATCAATAAGTCGAAAATCTTTCCGTAATTTAACTTTCATTAGAACCTACGAAACCACATTACCAGCTTTTTAATTGCCTCCAGCCGCCCTCCAAAGGCCCTCCAGAGGCATCTGCAGTAAGCTGCTTCCCTTCGTTCGAAAGGAAATACAAGTGGATTCCAGCAGGACCGTCTTTTGCTGCTTTATTCGATTGTTTTTAAGGTATCTTTAAATGGATGCAAGTAAAAGAAAACGGAAATTCCAGAGGGAAACCCCTTAGGGTCCGCTGGATTTGCCCGCACCCCATTGATGGTTATCAGTCGTTAACCGCTCTTCAATTTGGTAGACGTCAGAGGTATGTGACATGTCAGTGAGCCGGGGTCCTAGTGACGGCTACAGCTACTCGGAAACATAGATACATGAGATTTATCCGTGGCAAGGGAGCCATCTAAACGCTGGTTGCTTGACTACTAATTGCCCGACCACATAGGCTCTCTAAAACCTGCTCCAAAGGCACCTGCTGGGGCCGGTCCCGTCTCCTATATATTCTCTCCTTCTTCGTCCTGCTCCCTTTCTTACTTCCTTTTCCTTCGCTCCTATCCAGTAAGCGTTAGGACACTTCAGATTGGAGGCGTATCGAATACTCGGTGCAGTCACTTCCCATTAACACTCTAGACACCTCATGGAGCTTTCTTGCGAATGAAAAGAATCCATTGACATACTCTTGCGCTACCACTTATGTCCCAACATATAATCTTCAATACATGCCCCAGGGGTTCCTGCTTTGTCCTCAGCTATTCAGGCTTACCACATGGACTGCAACTCTTAATGAATCACATCAAAGGCCTTAACGGAAGTTTGAAACGTGATATTAAGCACGGAATTCGGATCCATAATCGGGGCCACCAGTAAAAAGGCCTTTCGGCCATCGTTTCTCAGTCCTGATATTTCTCACCTGTGTCTACGGCTGTTATTTTGGCCGACATTATGCCGTTTTATTCTGTATGGATCATATTGAAGATATTATCAGAAAGGGTTTCATATTTTTATACTATTTGAATTAACTAATGCTATATTTTAATGAGTTGTAAATAAATTTCAACCAACTTTCTGTTATTATGTCCAAATTTTTGCTTTAGTTATTACCCATAATATTCTTTTTAAACCAGTCTTAGTTTATTACAAATAGTATTACAAAAAATATTTTGATTATTACGTAAAATGGCCGTTATACCTAACCATGGTAAAGGCAAAGCACATCATCGTTTACTGTCTTTTGCCTCCGTAGGTGTTCGGCACGACTAAGGAAGCCGGGCTGCTATTGATCGAGTAAAAACTGAATTGCTTGGCTTCATTGCGGCTACCGACGTTGGCCGCTGTATTCTGCCAAATTCCAACCGGGACTCACTAAATATCTGACATCACTCGCGTAATCTCATGCATCTTGGGCCAATGAGAACCGACTTAATATTATAGCCGTGGGTCATTTAGGTTGGTTAAAAAGCAAAATTGGGTGCACTTTCCCTTAGTTAATATGGCGCTAATTAAATATTAAAAAAGCCGAGCGTTAAAATATGCACCTTCCCCCCCAGCTCGGACCGACCCTCATCCTTCTTTATTCTACAAGTTAACCGGGATATTTTCTCGCAAGAAGTACGATACAAACGCATTGAACGGCCGATTCTGCGAGAACCGTCCATCATTTTGGCTGCATCTTCGCGCATGCAATTGGTACGAACTGGTTGGGAGCATTCTTCTGCATTCACGCGTCAGAGTAGATGCGAGTAATTTTCTCAGGTACCTACTTCGTTGTACGCGAGCATCAATTGCTGTCTGCCAAGTTGCGCTCGGATTAACCACGAGGCGGTTGGCGAAAGAGCCGTGATTTGTGGGGTGTCCGTCTGAGATCGTTCGCATCTACAGTCCCTAGTATTGTCAGCCAGGGCTGGGTAAACCAACCGGCTTACAATGGAGCCGCCAATGGAAGCGGCTAATACGCCCTCCCATACATCACCATCACCACCAATTGCGCCTCCAGGTACTAGCACTACCGGCCCTACCACTGCAGGCGCTAGTACTACTACAGCCGACGCCAGTACCACTGATCATCCCGTACCCAGTTCCCAACTTCCCAATGACAATACGCCCAATACCGTTAATGGCCTCCGCCGCGCGAACGGTATCAACGGTGTCAACGATGCTGGTGCTAATAATCCAGCTGCTGCACCACCTGCTGCCGCCACAAATGGAAATGAAACTCCAACAGCATCCGGTAGCTCTGCCCCGGTCTCTCGGACACCTTCCTTGACGCAAGTTCATATAGAGAAGACGAAACCAATGCGCCCGTCTCCCTCTTCAACCATGCCGGCTCATGTCCCTGCCACTCCACCGCCTGGAAGTCAGCAACATCAATTTCAGCGACCCCAGATGCAGCGGTATTCGTCGGCAAGTTCTTCGCACGGGAAAGTGCCCATAGTAGAGCCACCGGGACCTTACTCGAGGCAGTCCAGTCAGTACAACAGCCCAAAGGGGTTCCCGTCTCCCAACCAGGAGTACCTTAAGGACAATCCTAAATTCATCGATGACAAGGCGCGCCTTACCTTTGCAATCCAGCAGTCTATCCCCGAAGCTGTGAGAAGGGTGATTAGGGATAATTGGGAGAAAGTTATTCTCGGCTCCGAATTCCACCACGCATTCCTGGTAAGTCACATCCTATTGTGGTTCAAGTCTCCCCTCCGTAGAGTGCGACCAGGCATATATCCCTCCTACGGCTCGCCATGCCGATTTGGTTGCCAGACGCTACTCTGCACAGGAAGCTATATGATAGTGTGTTTCTATTTACCGAATGGAACTTCCCGTCATTACCATGAACGATTTCACACTGCCTACCGCGGTTCAACGCCGCCGTTTCTACAACCCCTTGCTAATCCGTCGAGTAGTTAAATGCCGTGATACATCATGCAAACGGGACCATCATTCGTCGTGCCATCAAAGAATTCGGTGGCAAGATGGTATCCGAATCAAAGAACGAGATCATTGAACAATTCAAGTCCAATGACTTGGATGAAGTTTCCGATTTAATACTTAGCCGATGTAGCAACTACTTCCTCGACAAAGCAATGGAGAAGCGCCTCAAGACTATCGATGCTCGGTCCTTGATTAACGCTCTCGCCCGAGCAGAGCGTCTTGGCTATGAGAATAGCGACGTCCTTGATGACCAGAGGGAGAGAGTCATGCCCACAGTGGCCCCCATGAACCAGGGTCAACGCATCAGCAATATGCCGCCGCAGCATCCCCGGCACATCACACAAGCCACACCAGGTAGCCGTGTTGCGGACTTACAATGTCGCATGTGTTGGCGCAAATTTACTAGCAATGCTCCTTACGAATATGTCAGTCTCCTTTCCAGTTCATGTCGTCGAATCTTTGCTAAACTGTTGCATAGCACGTCCAAAAGCAGGTTTGCACCAAACCGCCCCCGAATGCGAATGGGTTCCCCTTCTCATGTGCAGCTTGCGGCACCGGCTTCATCACCAAAGTTGGCCAACAATATGTAAGTGATATCTTCCACAAGGCAGGGTACTCGGGCCCCATCTGATACCGAATAGCATCAAGCAAACAATGTCTGCGGAGAACATGGCATGGCCCCAGCGACCCCTAGTCCTGCAATGGATACAGGGTCACCTATTCTCCTCTCATCGGGGAACAACAGCCCCATGCCTGCGTCCGCTATGCCAGCACCGCCTGCTGTCGCATCTTCGTCTTATTATGCCTCGACCCCGGTCCAGCAAAGTTCTACAACTGGAGTGATCTCTTCGAAGGACTTCGATCCCTATGCTCACCTGAACGAGGCGACGTTGGCGAGACTGAATGAGGAGCTTCGTCAAGCTGAGATCAGTTTCGCCGCTCGATTCAAAGAAGCGGAAGGGATTCCCGATCCTACTGAGAGGAAGACGAAGCTCGATGGCCTTCAGAACAGTTTCAGCACGAAACAGAGCATTATACGAAAGAAGTATGGAGTACGCCTCCGTAATCGACGTACAAGAGCCGAAATCGAGGGAGAACGCCAGCGGATGGGACTGAAGCATACCCCACCCAGTCAACCGGATGACACGCCGAGCTACAAACGCCAGCGTACGGGTCAAGGAATATATTTATTGGGCACTCAACAATCCCCCCTCCCGAGTAGCGTGCCGAATAGCCCTAGCAAGCATCTAGCAGTTTCCGACATTAACACTGGGTTGGGAGGTTCTAGTGCCACAGCTGCATTGACCGACCCCACGCTTCCTGCCCAATCACAGCAGCAGACGCCAGCGAGTCAGCATCCCGCAAACCAGCCTCCGCCTCATAACAGCTTATCTTCGCTCCAGCGCAAGGGTTACCGGGTTTCGTCGCACGTCACTCAGCCAGGCCAACCGTCGCCCACTAGAGCTACGCAAACCCAGTCACCCCCCGACCAACGTAGTGGGTCAGCTTCCGCACCGGTTGTTCTCGACGACGATGGCGATTCATCGGACAGCGATTCCGACTCTGACGAGGAGATCCCAGCTTCCCTCCCTCCGGGCGCTAGAAAACCCAACGGCACGCCTCAGAAGGGCCTCGCCGGATAATCGTGGTTCAGGCGATTATTAGCGATTGGCCGGTTCCCGGGTTGCATCAGGCCCTCCAAATAAGGATTCCGAGTATGCCTTCAGTAATCCTAAGTTATCGAAACAATTTACCCGGTGTCTTCCTGGGAATAAAGATGATAGCCTGGCTTTTAAAGGGGTTACTCTACTCGGGAACTCTGGCGTTCTTTTACACGGCATGCTACCCCGTCAACAGAAAAAGCTTATTGCGTTTGTTGGTGGCTGGTTCATTCATGGCTATTTCAGAAGTACTTGGTTTTAATTTTGCACTTTTGCCAGGGGCATCACGATAAACATCGCAGGTCTGAACCCTATGATGAGCTCTTATTTTCTCTTAGGACGACAGAACAAACGAGGCTGTATACCATCTAATTACCTACTTAGTTAATAGCGCTAGCGCGGCTTTTTTTACCGAATACCCCTGTTTCCCTATGTACGTATGTGTAACTTGTGGTCTCTCCGATAAGCACTTAATCGGAACTCTCCCCTGGTGTTGGGATAATACATTTAGGTCTATATTAGGCCGGCATGATGCTATGTATCTCTTTCACTTCCTGACCGATAAACGCCCCAACCAGCCTACTCGCTCGCTCTGTAGGATAGATACCCAGAATCCCGTATGATGATCCGGCCTCTGCTCCGTCACTTGCTGTCTAGAAAGAAAAGAAACAGAAAAAGAAAGGCGCCAAATGCCTCAGAGGTATCGTCCTGATCTAGCAACAGTCTTTCAACGTACACACAGACGTACAGAGCTTCGACAATTATCGATATAACATCTCCCTGGATATCCCCGTCTCGCCCTCCTTTCTCTACTGTGCCCCTTCCTCTTCTCTTAAGCGCAACGCAACTCGCCACGTATGTAGACGAGTAGAAAAACCAGCGGGTGGGTAGGTGGGCAGCGCTAGACAAAGCGCAAAACGCAGAACAGGCGAAATAGAAAATTTCAAGCAGCCCGCCCTTCCCCCTTTAAAACTCCGCGCTTCCGGTGCCCATGAAACTGTACCTAACACGGTCGGATTCCCGACCAAGGGAGACGAACGTCGCGTCTGAAAACGGACCAGTACGTTCAACAACAAACCTCTTCTTCTCCATCGCATCTCGTCGCCCAGCGGCTCGCTCATGGACTCTCGGCGAACCATCTCGTTCAGATAGGCATGTAGGGTAAGAGAGATATATGCATATCTCAACCAGTAACGCGGCGGACCCACAGCGTGGTGGGTTCGTAGTCGGCGCCGCGGTCGAGGCGCTTGTAGGCGCGGTGAAGCTTGAGGCCGATCTCGTACGACTCGCGCTCGACGTCGGCGAGCTCGCGGCGCAGGACGTCGACCTTGCGCTTCTCCTGCTCGCGCTTGCGCGCGACGGCGTCGCTCGCGAGCACGCGGTCCGCTGGCATGAGCTCCGTCATCTGCCGGATCGCCGTGTTAATGTTGATGCGCCGGTTGCCGAGTGCCTCGAGCCGCGCGTTGAGCTGCGCCACCCGGTCCCCCGCCGTCACCGACTCCGCCTCGGGGGGTGCCGGCGGCAGCTCCTTCTCCGTGCTGCCGCCGCTGCCCGCCGACGAGGAAGTCGCCGGCCGCCGTTTCGCGTCGCTGCTGGTGACTGGTCTGACTTTGAGCATCGCTTGCCTTTCCGCCGCCGTGGTGGAGCTGCTGGTAGGTCTCGACGTGCCTCTTGTCTCGGAGGGTGAGAGGTAAGTCGAGTCGAGGCTGATCTTGACTGGTTCCGCGGACCTGAGCCGCGGGCTCTTCTCGTAGCCAGCTACCATAGGACGCCCTCTGTCCATGACTGAACTCCCTGAAGCGCCCGAAGCACCTGAAGCGCCCGAGGCGGCTGAAGAGGGCCTTAGCGTTGGCGTCAACTGTCGGGATGGAGCTTCCTCGTCCATGCTTGCTCGGCCGGACTCGGGTAGGTCGGACGTTGCGTAAGTCGTCACGCTGAACCGAGAAGGTGGCTGGACCCAATTGTCTTGGGCCTCGCTAGTAACGGCGAGCTTGGGTTGGTTGCCCTGTTGGAATAATGGGTGTGGCTTGGCGGCCGCCGCCGCTCTCCCGATGGTTTTTCTTTTGATAGCCTTTTCGTTTGAAGGAACTTGTAAAACCGGCAGGGAAAGCTGAGGCTGAGTTGCCGATTGAGACGGTTGGGACGGGGTGGTATCTTTCACTGTTTGAAGGGTGTTATTGTTTGAAAGAGAATGGCTTGGATAAGGCTGGGCGCTCGGACCGGGAGTTGTCTTTGATGCGGCAGGCGACTGTGGTAGCTGTCCCCCGGCAGACACCTTGTCCGTTCGTATTGTGCTCGAGGCCGCTCCGTCGTCGTTGCTGTTCCCAGCGCCCCTATTCCGAGGCAGAGGTGACGACACGCTTCTAGATTCAGCCGGACTGGCCGGGGTCGTAGCACCAGCACCACGGCTGGGTAGCCCTCCCCGCCTGTCGTCTCTAGGCGGGATCTTTAACGGAGCCACACGGAGGGAAGCCGGTGCCGGTATATTTAGAGGCGGAATGATCGGTGTTCGACCGCTTGCGCCTCGCCACTCGGGCCGGGGCGCAGGCTCTGGTTCAGGGCTACTGCCGCGAATGCGGCGCACACGGTCACCGATGGCACTCTGATCTTGCTGAGCTTGTTTCACATGGCGCGGAGAAACCAAAGTATTCCGCGTAGTATTCCGGGTCCCAAGTGCCTGGGTGAACTCTCGCGGATCTATCTGTGATCGCCAGCCTTTCTCGCTCGTCGTCGGTTCGCCGGTATTTGGATCCCATCGAACATCGTTACCGTATGGCCGCGGCTTCTTGAGGCTGTTACTGGACGTTTGCTGACGGAGGGCATGGGCTGCGGCATCCGAATTCTTCCGTCGCTCGCGGCGCAGCGTGGGGATATTGCTGCGAGGCTCTGGCTTCGGAGGGTCTGGACGGCCCCTGCTCGTGCCGAGTTGAGACATGTCCGGCATGTCGTCGATTGGAGAAACAGAATGTATCCTGAAATAGCAGCACACTGTTAGTTATATGGTGCTCAGGCGCAGTACAATCCCCTAGTCACCCCTCTTGTGTGCTTGTAGGTATCGGCCCAGACGCTTAGACTAGAGCCCACGTTTCTTCCTTCTTTGAACAACCACTGCCGTATTCAACCAAGGCTATCCCTGGCGACAAAGCAGCCGCAACGCAGTCATGAGCCAGAAGGAAACCGTCCTACACAATCGTCCAAGTCATGACTCCTTTGTCATTTGGCTTATGACCTATGTCCTTGAGTCCTGAGCCGTTCCTAGTCCCCGTCCCCTCCTGAACTGACAACGAAGTTGAAACAAACCGACTTACCCGTCCCTTGGATCCAAGGCATCTGGTGAGCTCGGCGGGGAAACTTCATTGACGTTGTTCCGGATCATATCATTTCTCAACTGCTGGGCGGCATAGGTAGCAGCATCTGGCGAAGCCTCCGAATAGACCGAGGAGGCAGGACGGTTGTATTCCGAATCGTGATACGCATTTCTCGACCCTGGCGGAGTCCGCACAGGAGGGGCGAGTGTGCTGCTGGGGAGGCGCGGGGTCAGCATCTCATCTCAACCGCGTGTGGATGACGAAGGAGGTATGGAGAGGAATATAAAATGGAAATAGAATTTTTCAGTCATGAACATGCTGCAGTGAAAGCGACCCAAAATTCTAGTTGAGGGCTTCATGTAGGTCAGGTATGGCTTTGTGAGTTCAGGAAAAGGTGATTGTCGCATCCATTCAGCGGCATCGTCTTTAGCTGATGCGAGGACCCTGCAGGATGCCGGCGTTGCTGGTTGCTTTTGTGTGCCTAGCACTCCTCCGCCCCCGGCCTGGCTGAAACTGGACACATGGTACTAGACAGGCTGACAGGTAACATCCCACTCGCATATATGTATGTAATGTCTGCATGTAGCAAGCCATCTCAATCAAATGGTCGGGTATTTGACACAGCCATCCTTAGGTCGCAACGCCATGCGATATGCGCGCTTCCGTCAGGCGCGCTCAAGGATTCGACCACTGTCACATAGAAGTCATCTGAGCGTGTGATTCGCTCAGATTAATTGACAGATTGCCCACTGACTGCAGGCAGAAGCAATTCAACGCCCCCGATGCTGGGACCGCGGGGATGGCGCAGAAAGGAGACCGGGCTTTGCAGGGAAGTATGCGACGATAAGACTGCAAATTGCAACTCACCTTGGAGATTCCTTTGGTGGCTCTTTCGGGGCATGGCCGCCTACCACGGCATATTGATACTGGCCATTGCCTCCGCGAATGCCGTTTCCCATCGCCGTGCTCTTTCGTCTTCCCGATGACGACGACGAATGCGCATTTTGCCAGGCTTCCAACTTTGCCCTTGACGGTGTCGGAGCCCCGCCATTTTTTGGCCCCCCTAGAAATCGATCCCACACAGGCATGCTCCCCACAGAGAATTACTGTATCGATTCTTGCGCGCTCCCTTGAATTGTGTACTTCTCCGGCTTCCGGCTTCCTCAACCGTGGCAGTCGGAGGTCTGTAGGATCGTCCGCCGGTGTCTCGAGCTTATATCTCGGGATTAAGCTCCTCCTGATGTAAGTGGCCGGTTGTTTGGTCGTGATCGAATTGTATCCTGCTGAATATCGAAAATCTGGGTATTGGTAAGGAAAAGAACGAAAGGAATGTGCCAGCTTATAGCCTGTAGAAAAGGTATTATTCCAAGGGAATGACCATTGACCTCTCGTCCGGCAGCCGACAGTTTGACTGGCTATTATTGCCACCTCGAGAAAGTTGGGTCAGCCTATTAAACGAAAGTTATTTGGAAGAATATGCCGAGCAAGCGGTTCCTAAGGATAACGGCTGCTTAAAAGAAATCAATTTGTAAAGGGAGTGGCAACGGCAGAGCGCTACACGTTTCACCACATTAAGCCTATCATTCTAGCCAGGTAAAAGCGGACAACGTCCTCTGAGACTCGATAATTGCTCGACTCGAGAAGTTTTCTCCTGCGGGCAAAGTTGGATAATGTCGCGTCTATCAGTTGAAATCTATCAACAAGCGGCCCACTTCCATCGTCAAACTCCCCAAGTAGCGCTCTTTACCCCTGAGCTGCCCTGAGAGTCGGCTCCGTCCGGCTGGGCTGGATAGATCACATCCAATTTAAAAAGGCACACGCCACCGCCATAGTACCTAGTTCTCGCTCATTGTGGGACGGCGCTTGTTGGATGGACCTTAAACGACGCTTGTTGAAGCAGATGATGCCGCAAATACATGCCTGTATCAATGCATTCAAAACTGCGCGGCCGTGAGAGGACATATAATTGGAGACATATAGTCACTTTTGATCCGGTCCCTTGAGCGGATCACGGGAGGTGGGTGTCTTGCCACGGAGCATGTCTCCAGATCCCTGGTAATTGATACAGAATGAGTGTGGAGAAGCATCGTAACGTATGCACGAGCTTTAATTTACAGTTATTAAACTAGCTACCCCCACAGAACAAACATTAACCGCATTTGGACGTATACATAACAAGTCTATTTACCTACTAAGCTATATACGTACCGATTGTAAGCAACCTAGGTACCTTACTATTCGAGTTGCCTACTTACTACTTTAACGGTTATTCCTAACAGTCGCGCCAGCTTGGAACGAATAACGTACGGCATATTGCGCGGTTAGGATCAAATCATTTAAATCTGCGGCGGGGTTTAGGATACAGCGAAAGGTCGCTTATTAAGTATGTTACCTTTGGCCGTACGGTGATGGTAATAAGTGTTCGTAAAGTGAAGTTGGGGTATAATTACCCCAGCTCAACTCGAAACCGACTCACACGACCCAGTCAATTGCCATATCCCGAATTGATCCGTGACCTCAGGGAACCAATAACGCCAACCTATTGGATTGGAAAGTCCAAGATGGGCCGCAACTTGGCTGAATATCAACGCGGTAAAAGAATCGCTCTGCTCGGCTACATTGCCGCGTTATCATCCAATCATCGCGTCTTGCAGTATGCCTAGCGATGAGGCTCGATCAGAAGTGAGTTGGGCTAACGAAATTCAGGAGACCCCACAGAGAGGATGCATGAAGCTTAACGGGGCCTGAGCCGCAATGCTTGAAGCCGGAGCCTAGCCTGGTTTCTGCCCCCAGCTGAGCGCAAAACGAAAAGAGATATATGCATAAAAATTTATGTAACACTGGCGTTACGGTCACGAATAGCCGTTCGCTAAGAGATCATCATTCCCCTCCGTCGATAGTCTTCATAGAGTTCCATGCTTGCGTTGCTTAGACCCTTGGCAGGCTCCGGGTACGCATAGGGATGACTATATCTTTAAAGGAACTGCGATAATAAACCTGTAATGCGAGCACTCTGATTTATACGTAGAATTTCGGTTAGCGAGTCATACTTATTAGGTAGATATCAGCGTTTGTAAGTCAGGCTTCACAATAGCCATATGCTGCTTTCCAAACGAGAGTAACCAGACCTAAAAATATAGCCGTGTCTTTATCGCTGGCAGGACAAATCCTGCTGCCCGTAAGCTGAATCCCAAGAACGAATTCTGTACTAGCTTATACGAACATATAGTTGATGGCAATTCGGATATCTTGGCAATAAGAGCTCCACGTGTACCGGCAAGGATGGCAGGTATCTCTCGCTAAAAACAATGCAGGAGATTTGGACACAGCCTTATGTCTTATAGTGTCCCACAGCTGCTTGTAGCAGCCTATATATAGACATATAGAGATCGATAAAAAGTGCTTGAGAGACAAGGCCATGGCCAAGTGGGGACGGTTCTATGACAACAAGCGTGTCCCATTGCCAGGAGAGAATCAAAGCGGGTTCAGAGCACAGTTATCAACCTTATATACTTTAGTAATCAACCTCCAAGATTCGATCACGCAGGTGTTCCTTATCAGACTTTCCTTCACAAACTTACCTACATATCCGTAACACAGCTTGTTGACAAAAACATGAGGACCTGCGTGTCTTTGATAGGTGCGCCGTTTTCTTATGAAATCGTCATGGCCCTCAGTACAGACATAGATAATCGTTCCTACGGGGTGCCCATCCACATGCCTCCAGCGCACCGGGCCGTCTTTAGGAGGTACAATAGGTACCTAGGTACATACAAGGACCCACTACAGCCCGTAATGAGGGGCAAGGGAACATCCAACCGGATCTACTAAGTTCCGACCCAAGCGTCAGCCGGCTAATCACCGGCCCTTTAAAACATCCCACCAGCTAGCGATTTCCAAAATGTCATCTAGAGTGGCCGGGCGTGCCCCTCCTCAGGGACCTGGCAAAATAGTCTCCTCCTCAAGGGTGAAACAATAAATCTCCGTTTGTTGCCCAGCTCCAGGATACCGAGGAGGTATCTGAGCCGGAAACAGTTAAGCAGGACCAGCGGGTCGCACCTCATTCGCACGATTCGAATAGTCTTACCACCTCCGACGGGACCAGAGAATTAATTGAGGCCGCGATCAGCATTCTCCAGAAAATGGCGGCTCCTTACCAGCCGCAGCTCGTCTTCGTCGACGGCTCCTTTGCGGATCTGGCGCAGGAGATGGCCGATTATTTGCAGATCGGCGACGAAGCACGACCTCTGCTCGAGAAGGATGACAAAGATGAAGTTCTTAAGAAGATCATCATGGCGTCTCCGGCATTGAATGCCAGACCCGAGAAAGAGTTTACTTCCGCCTACAACCTCCTCGTCTACCTAGTCCTTCAATCCGAGAATATCGACAAGCTCCTCCCGCGCGTCGCCGACAATCTGACCAAGCCCGTCACTTCCTCCCCAGTGAATGGCCCTGGCTTGGCCTTGAATGCTCTTTCCAACATCTTTAACCTGCTGCAGCCCGACAACCGCTTGCGGTACAATGTCTTCGGGGCGATAATGCGATTCGTTAAGCAGAATGGGTTTTTCGACAATATCAAGCGGTATCTACCTAACCTGGACGTGTGGTTCCAGCAGTGGGAAACAAGTGTGGAGGACCAGCGGAAACTGTACGAACTTATTGCCGATGCGGCACATGAGTCGGGTGATGAGAAGTAAGCAGCTATTCTTATGAAACTTGGATTTGACAGTGTGCTAACGGTATTGCGTCGTAGGGCCTCATATGAATACCTTCTTAAGGCTCTTCGTCTCTTTGAAGAGGGCGAACTGAAGTCAGAGGACGCACAACGGCTTTCTCTCCGCGCCGTTAAGATGGCTCTCCTTTCCCCCACTCATTTCGACTTCCAAGACCTCCTGGTCTTACCCGCTGTGCAAGCCCTCTCCGACTCTCACCCCGTCTACTTCGAGCTCCTAGAGATCTTCGCCGAAAAGGACTTGGAAGATTACAACGATTTCAGAGAGGAACACGAGGGTTTTGTTGAGAAAGAGCACCTTGATGGTGAAAGACTACACCGCAAGATGCGCCTCCTCACTTTCGCGAGCTTAGCAGCCAGCATCTCTAGCCGCGAAATACCCTACAACAGCATTGCCAAGGCATTACAGATACCCACGGAAGAGGTCGAGTTGTGGACTATTGACGTCATCCGCTCCGGACTGGTCGAGGGCAAGCTGTCACAACAGAAGCAGGTTTTCTTGGTTCACCGGACAACGTATCGGGTCTTTGGCGAGAAGCAGTGGCGCGAGCTGGGCGACCGCATCGACAGCTGGAGGTCAGTACTTCGCAACGTTGCGACCACTCTCCGCAAGGAGCAGGCCAACGCCGACGCGCAAAGGAAGCGTGAGCAGGACGAGCTGGACCGCAAGATGGCGAACCTCGGAGTCAGCAGTGGCCAAGGGGGCTCCGGAGGTGGACGGCGTGGCGCCGGTGAGCGGGCTCCGAGAAGGGAGCGGACAGAAGACGACGATTAGACTCCCTCGGAGCGTAATAACCCCCACACTCTCCGACTTTCGACCAGTTCATTGAAAAGGTCATATGGCGCACGGCATGGCGATGTGAGAGAATTGCGTGCGATGTTTTAATACTGAGGCGAGCCAGGCCGGTTGAGGAGAGATATAGGACACTCCTCATGATGAATACGACCGCATCCCCAGGTTACGAGCACCCGGTTGAAGGGTACTCGATAGCATAGATGAGGCTATAGATAAAAAATATTGAGGGAATGCACCCGGATTGACCATGGATAACTTCTTTACGGAGAGAATACAATGATGGGGGGAAAGGGAAAGGAAATTACAGGTATTAAGCCTAGAAACTTATCTCCAAATGCGGACAGCATCATTGTGCACAGTTCTAGTCGCAGCTATACGTGGTAAGAGGCCGAAATAAAACTACCCTGTCAAGTAGCCGTGGGGCGTGCTAGACCACTACACCATACTAATCTGGGTATAAGCTGTCCATTCTCAGGAAGCGGAGGACGACACAATAACCCTTCGTTCCACTCCCTTGGTTCCTCAGTACGTTAAAACGAGGGCACTTTAAGTACCAGATCTTTTTCGGCCCGGTTGGTTAAGGAATATACGAACATACGTATATGTACTTACGTACATAATACCAATAAATTCCACCCTTAGTAGGACTCCCAGCAGGATGCAGGCTAATACTACCGTCGTACGCAGGAGTTTCTAAGAACAAGATCATGTTGGATTCGCTAGATTCAAAAGTTAAAGGTGTGCTTCCGCACCATCGCGTATAACTCGGTTTGTATGATGAACTCGAAACGGCCTATCTAATCAATAAGCCCAGTCAGTCCATGAAGCGATGACCGAGCAGTCGCCCTTGAATGAATCCGGGCCAGGAAGGAGGAAGTAAGTGATGGGACACGTCGGAGAAGCAGCCGAATCACGATGCCCGATGTCGAACCAGAATGTGCTGAGTTTCCGGGCGGGGTACGGCCGACCTCGAATTCCGGGAACGTAGGCCTGGTTGAGGAATACTATCCCTCTGATCTCGGATACCTCGGAGGATCTATTGTATGCAGTGCTAGGAGATCCCGTAGGGGTGGGCCCCTTTAAGGCAGCGCTAAATCATGCGTCAAATTGGAGTGGTGTCACGTTCCAAGTGTAGGCGATGGACGCAATACAAAGCAAAGCTAGAAGGAGTTTTGAAAAGGGGTCAATTTTGATTCTCGTCGAGACTACTTCACAGCAGTGGTAGTGAGTAGGGGCATCATAATTACTTGAGACGTAAACGAGCGCTCCCTCAGTAGTCATTTTACTCTCGACAAAGTAAACGACAAATAAAACAAAATAAATAAATAAAGTCTGGAAAAAAGTCCGCCCAGGAGGTATATAGGGTAATTTGTCCCAAAAGAGTTTCCCGCCCAACCGTGTTTAAACGCCCCGATATATCAGATATATACCATCTCCGTAAATTCGGATCGATGCGGCGGATGGAGACGGAATGGTGTGTCTCATCATCCGTTGATCCATCAGTCCAGCTGAACAAAAGAAAAAGAACAGAATCATTTACTTTCTTCGCCTCCACGTCACCGTGCCTGTCCGAAGCTCGTCTGGTCGGGTGGCGGGCTCTTGACTGCCGCGTCGGCGTACGCGCCAGGTATGGGCACGGCGTCGTACTGCTGCTCTCCGGGCGCCACGGGCCCGTGCTGGTGGAAGGTGGCGGCGCCGGTGGGGGGCGGGGGGGGGGGGGGGCTCGGCGACGCCGACGCGGGTGGCGTCCGGAAGGCGCCCTGGCCGAGCTTGGGGGTGGCGGACGGCGCCTTGGGCGGCGGCGGCTGCAGCACAAAGGGTTTCGCGGCGGGCATGTTGTTGTTCTGCGAGGAGGCGGCGGCGGCAAAGGCCGACGGCGGCTCCGCGACGGCGGCCGGCGTGAAAGTCGGCGGCGGGGACTCCGAGATGTCGGAGAGCGACTTGAACTGCGACGGCGGAAAGCGCGGTGACAGCGCGTACTGCGAGAAGGCGGGCGACTTGGGGCCGAAGCCGGGTGTATTGGGCGCCGACTGTGAGCGCAGCTGCGCGAGGTACAGGTCCGAGCGGGCGCGGTCGCGCATGTCCATCGACTTGGTCAGCCGCCGCTTGGTGTAGTAGCGGTAGAAGACGACGCTGTACAAGATGATGCTGATCACGTCGATGACGATCTCGATGATGATGCAGATCAGGGTCCAGTTCTGGACGGCGGCGCAGTTAGCAATCAGTGAACCGGAATAATCGTGCTGGCGGAGGCGTTTAGAAAGAAGCAAGTGGAACCTACCTGAAGTCTGCAGACGAGACCGTAGTCGACCTTGTCTGCGTAGAGCTTGGCTCGGTGGTTCTCGACGCAGGCCCATCCCCACATGTCCTTGTTGTCGCTGTTGTTGCGGGTGACCTGCAGGACGCCGGCCGACGCCGCCCACATGAACATGGAGAAGATGAACCAGCCGCAGGCGAAGAGCGTGTAGTAAACGCCGACCTTCTCGGCCCTCGCGTGGCCGCCGCGGCAGTACCCGATGAAGATGATGATGCAGGCTGCCAGCGAGATGCAAGCAGCGCAGAGCACAGTGATTTGCGGCCAGGTCGGCGTGTTCGATGACCACGGCGGCAGTCCGTTTTGCGGCGCCAAGGTCGCTGTAGCTCTGAAGATTTGGAACGAGGCTGCGAGCATGGCGATGATGATCAGGGAGCAGCTGAAACCAACACCTCGGAGTGCGAACTTAGCCATCCGTACCCTCATCTTCATGCCCTATAGAGCGTGTCAATACGCCGCTTCCTACCAGTGAACTATAGCAAAAAACCTACCAGGTCCCGTGCCTGCTCCTTCTCGGTGTCTTGCTCTCGCTTCTCCAGGATGTCCTCTTCTCTGAATGTCGGACTCAGAGGGTTGTCGAACCTCCTTGCAGGTGTGCCGGGTACCCTCATCGCGCTCTTGAGGGGAGTCTTTGGCGTCATTGGCATGTTTACCGACTCCCCGTTCCTACTTGAGTCGTCATTGATGTATCCAAATCCGACATCCGCAGGCTGTGCCTGGGCCACTTGTGATCTCTCGCTGAACGGCATGTTCCCTTGGTCGATTGGTGAGTAAACCGTGGTCGCCTCTGCGAATCTCGGCGTCCTCGGTTGCTTGAGCGATAATTCCGTACTTGAAGAACCGGATGATGATGAGCGGGTCGGAGCCAGGTTGAGGGCCGCAGGGCGCCTCCTCTCGTCTTGCGGTGCCATTGTGATATAGTACGGGAGCGACAGTAAGAGGAAGGGAACACAATACGCTCTACGGGGGATGGAATTTCCAGACGACGTATATAGGCTCCAGAAGCTAAACTTGTATGGTGTTCAAGATAGCAATGAAGCAATGTGAGAACGAAATTAGAGAGACCAGCTATCGAGGAAAGAAGGCCACCTAGAGTCGGGTAGCCGGGGAAGGTGGTGGTTTTGAGTAGGCGCCGTGCTTGTCAATGGCACAGTCCCATTCGACGTCTCTCAAGACTCTTCTGCATGGGCCGTTGGCGGATAATCGCCTTGAACATGCAATGGGGTGGCTCACGGTGGGCCAGAGCCTGTCGAGAACGTTGGGAACCTCCCTCTGATAGGGCAGGCTATGGGATGTCAATTTCAAGTGGGCGATTCGTTGTGGAAATAGACGCCCATTTGCGACAGAGAGACGCCAGGCTGTAGCAAAACCCTCAATCCACGTGGAACTGGAAATCCTCCTGGCCTAGGGGGCAATATACATCACACAAGCCCGGGGAAATATCGCAGTCTGTAGAGGAGAAGTGGGAGTTGCTCAAGGCCAGCACACAGAAAATTGACACGGAGAGCCAGACAGGCTGGGTATGTGAGAGGGGAGGAGGGACTATGGTGACCATGACGAAGCCCGGTTGAATTCTCAAACCATGGACGATGAGAATATACATGGCCCAAGATAGTCGAGGAGCGCATTTCCTAGTGATACCCCACTATCCCGCATCAGGATCCAAGTATATCCTCTTGCGCGTAATATTGATTGCTCTAGATTGCCGCCCTGGTTGCAGCCAAAAGCGTCTTGGAAATGGGAGGGAACCACGATTGGACATGTTGGACCTCGAGGTCGAGTTAGCACCAGGGGGTCGTCTAGGCTTGAGCGGGGAGAGCGACGTGATTGGGCGCTAGGAATGACCCGGCGCTATTGTTTAATTCCTCCTTGTCAGTGGCTCTCGGCCGTGATAGGCAGATGAGCTTGGGGCCAAATGCATGAGCGGCAGCACTGCCCAATGGCAATCCAACTTTGTGTGACGCCACTGAGGAGTGTGCAGGTTTGTCATCCGGGCGGTAAAAAGCCAGGGTGAGACTTGGGTTGCGTCCTTGGCGACACGGGATTTGACCCGAGCTTCATTTTTCCACCACGGGAAGACACTCATGACGGTGCTGATATTTTTGGCTTTTCATTCCCGCATGATCCGGATATATCTGAAAAGGTTACATTTGTATTTTTGAAGCTTTTGTGTGTGCATGTGCGTGCGTGTGTGTGCGTGTGTGTGTGTGTGTGTGTGTGAAGGTCGCAGCCAAGTAGACATACTAGCCGAGAATACGTAGGTCAGCAAATATACTGAGCTCAGCAAGCAGACCACGCGGCTTCGTCTTCCAACACCTTGGTGTTTGTTTGGTCTGGGTGGATTGAGAATGGCCCGCCCAGGATGTGTCCAAGTCTGTGCCAAGCATGTGTTCGGTTACCGGCCGGGCGTTACGGGCGACAGGAAAGCGGGAATCTTCGCAAGCCAAAACGGCAGACTTATCGGCATTGTGACCAGACTAATTGGCCCGTGTAACCGGACCAGAGTCTCTTGGCTGAGTTATTTTTAGGTTCGAGTAGTAGAGAAGCATCGGACTAGTGGGTCAAGACAACCTCCGGCCAAAGGTCCGGAGAGGGTGTAGCTTCCTCGTCAGATTACGTTTTGGGTAAGCATCTTGACGGCCGAAGTTCCGAATTGGCCCAACCAACAGCAGGGCTGCAGGTTGGGGCTATATGGCTACAACGGTAGAAACAAGTAATGTATGCAACCATAAGAACCACAACACCATGAGGCTTGCATGGGTGGCGAAAGGCCGGGCTATATCACACCCAGTATATATATTCTCAGATCTATTGTGTAGCGCTTGCTCCTACACTGACTATCAGACGGCTCTATAGGCAAATGGGATCGTAGAGATAGTTTCCATAAGTATCTGGAAATAGCTCTGCCCCAGTAGAACTCTATGTCAACGCCGGTTTGGCTTCATTACGGATCGGCAACAAGATGCACGAAGCTGACCATACTTGAGATGTTGGGGTTGTACGACACGTTTCCGGGCATAAGTCTGTGGCGAGAAACGGCGAATTTAGGACCAAGTCAAAGATGTCGCCAACTGCTGATCGTCTTGCCTCGTAAACTCCGCATCGTCCTATGGATGATTACCGAGTCGGCAGGCAAGACGCTAGGTGGACGAAGTCAATGGACAAGCGTCGTTCGATTTTCAGTATAAACAACCGGAAGAATCTTGGCACAAAAAAGAGCACTATCTCTGTTGTAGACGCAGTAGATTTGTAAATGTCTGCAGTCCGACGGAGCCGACGAGGCGGAGTCTGAGAGCAGAGAAACATGAGACCTAAGACGAGGCTACCTACCTTAGTAGTCATTGTAGGTAGACCATCCACGGTAGGTATATGTAGGCACACCTACCTAGGTATGCAATACCCTCATGATGGCCCGAATGTAAAGATTAGCGGCATTCCCAGTTATTACTTCGAATACGGGGTAGGACTGCTTCGTAAGCAGGCAAGTACTTGCTCTGGCGAAGTTATTTTGGACTGATGTGGGTACTACGTGTATCCGATAACCGGGCATAAGTCGCCGCTTTCAACAAATTCCCTGGAGGCCCTACTGTCGTGTTGCTCTGGTTATTTTAAGAGGCGAAGTGAGAGTGATTTACTTTTCTCCCCATTGGCGCTATTTTGCTACGATCAGTGCTAGTACTGTACAAGGTTTTCACACCTTCGAAGGTTGCAGTTTTGCTGTCCTGGGGCCGTCTATAGGAAAGAGGAAGAAGAGCGAGGTAGGCGGTTGTTATATGCCCAGTGAGAAAGAGAAACACTACACTGGGTTGCATACCTTCACTGTAATAAGTCTTTTCATTTCCACACTCTGGTTGTTGCCCCTCATTCCTTATCTTATCGGACAGCTGCAAAAAAAGAGTCATAGCCATAGCCGACTCGCCCGCCAGCGAGCCTGTACCTGCACTGTGGATGACTGTGAAGAACCCCACACGAATTTTTGATTTTAACCATTACCTCGAATAATTCAACGTCACTGAACAGAGGCGTATAGCGCATCCTGTGCACCACCCCAAGGCCGATATATCAAACTACCCAATACCACACAAGTTCCCTTGCCCTGGTTGATAGAGACCGCCATCATGGACAAGTTTGGAAACGACATCGAATCCGAGTCCGACTCCGGCAACGAGTCTCCCGTTAACGACATCGACGACGGCGCCGAGGAACTGCCCGAGAGGCCCGTCAAGTCCGCTCTGAAGAAGTCGCCTCTGTCTCAGCCGCCTGAGGTCCAAAGACCGCCTCTACCTCCCCAGACCGATGCGAAAGACCTCGATGCCAGCACACTTACACCCTTAACGCCAGAAATCATCGCAAGACAGGCCACCATCAACATCGGTACCATCGGCCACGTCGCTCACGGAAAGTCTACCGTCGTCAAGGCTATTTCCGGTGTTCAGACGGTTAGGTTTAAGAATGAGCTGATCCGGAATATTACCATCAAGCTGGGTTACGCCAATGCCAAGATCTACAAGTGCGACAACAAGGAATGTCCCAGGCCGACATGCTTCAGGAGTTACAAGAGTGACAAGGAGGTTGATCCCCCTTGCGAGAGAGAAGACTGCGGTGGTACCTACAGATTATTGCGCCATGTCTCGTGAGTGTGCTCCAGCATCGTTTTCAACCTCGACCCAAGTCCTAACAACTGTCAGTTTCGTCGACTGCCCTGGCCACGATATTCTCATGAGCACTATGTTGTCTGGGGCTGCAGTCATGGATGCCGCGCTTCTTCTCATTGCCGGCAACGAATCCGTACCCCAGCCCCAGACTTCGGAGCACTTGGCAGCCATCGAGATCATGAAGCTCGACAAGATCATCATCCTTCAGAATAAGGTCGATCTGATGCGAGAAGAGTCTGCCCTGCAACACTACGAGTCCATTGCCAAGTTTGTCCGAGGGACACCGGCTGCCAAGTCACCAATCATCCCCATTTCCGCCCAGCACAAGCTGAACATCGATGCCGTTCTTGACGCTCTGGTACACACGATCCCGGTCCCTTCCCGAGATTTTACGCAGCGTCCTTACATGATGATCATTCGATCGTTTGATGTTAACAAGCCGGGTGCCGGTATCGATGAGCTTAAGGGCGGTGTTGCTGGTGGCAGTATCTTGCATGGTGTCCTGAAGTTGGGTGACGAGATCGAGATCCGACCGGGAATTATCACCCGTGATGACAAGGGCGCACTCCAGTGCAAGCCTATCTTCAGTCGTATCGTTTCCCTGAACTCGGAGTCCAATGAACTGAATTATGCGGTTCCGGGAGGTCTTATCGGTGTTGGCACGCGAATTGATCCGACTCTGTGCAGAGCTGATCGTCTGGTCGGCCAAGTTCTTGGTCTCAAGGGCCATCTCCCTGCTATATACAGCGAGATCGAGGTCAACTTCTATCTCCTCAAGAGATTGCTCGGTGTCAGGACCGCTGATGGCAAGCAAGCCAAGGTTGCTAAGCTTACGAAGAACGAGATTCTCATGGTCAACATCGGGTCCACGTCGACGGGTGCGAAGGTCTCGGCCATAAAGCAGGATGCCGCCAAGCTGTCATTGACGAGTCCTGCTTGCACAAACATAGGCGAGAAGATCGCTCTTAGCCGGCGCATCGAGAAGCATTGGCGACTGATCGGCTGGGCCACCATCACGGCGTAAGTCTCCATCGTACTTCTAATTCGAGACACCAACTAACGTACTCCTTTTAGCGGTGTTACGCTGAATCCTATTGAAGAATCTTGACCTAGCCCTGAGTGTGTAGATCCCAAAGTGGGAAGTACGCCTTCCCCTGGGCATGAAGTGGATAGCCGAACGCTCAGCCACTGCGAGCATGGGGGTTAGGCAATATGCGGAGCATTTAGAGCTCTTATGACATATACCCGACCTCATGACGCTTCGACTACATTTGTCGGAGGGGTGCCGTCAAACGCCATAATCCTGAGGGGCGTTTGAAGTATGTATTTACATAGGGAGTTCAGATTAGCCAGCCAAAACAAAAAGCATGCATGCCGTTATAGATAAACATCGCCCTTTATCTCGCTAAGAAGGGAAAGTGGACCATACGCTGCTCTATTTACGGCACGATGATAAAATATATTCTTGGCTCACTTTTGAGTTATCTCGCTATTTTCCCTTACTGGATATAGGGGTAGCTCAGTTATGTGTTACGGCCAGAGCCTGCTTGTCTTACTTACACTTGCCATTCCGATCGAATCATAATCGAATATGCCCAGATTTAATACTAAGTGGGAACAGTGGCCGTGTTGGGGTCAAAAGTAATGGGTTCCCTTTCGGCGTCCGCCAACCTAGGTTCGACGCTGCCTCGACAGCGAGACCCCCTTGGCCACACTTTACGAAGGATAGATCTTTGGGTATAACCAAACAGGGTCCCTCATAAATGGTTGACGGCGGTAGCTCTCTCATACGCACGCCCAGGCCCCTGACCCCTTCCGCGCGCGCGGGGTTTGGTCGCCCGGGAGAGAAGCCTCGCCTGTCGCCTAGGTACGCACGGGCGGCCTAGAAAGGGGGCTAAGAGACCGAGACGGATATGACAAGGGGCACGGTTAGCTACTTAAAGGTAGGTACGGTAGGACTCGGCGACTCCGGACGGAAAGGAAGAAAAATCTATCGGGATGGGATAGGGACACGGAATGTCACGATATGCTTGCTGTCTGTTGACAACTGTAGCCGGCAAGGGGGTGGGTAGGTGGTTAGGAGTTGCAATTTTTCTTCCATCTCTGCCCATCTACCCGGGCCGTGGAGATAGGTATATGCATGTGTGTGTGCGAGAGTGAGTATGTGCGTGCGAGTGAGTGTGTGTGTCTGTGTGTGTGTTGATGGTGTTCATCCGCTTAAAAGGGCAAGGGTACTTGTTATGCCAGCTATGAGGCTCGCTCGCACCTGGTAGTCATTCATCTTCCCTCATCATTTCTCGTTATATCTCGTGCCTAGTCGACTTTATTTTACATCCAGAAGAGGGTAGCAGGCGGTAATGAGCAGGACCCTCTTTTCGGGGAGATGGCCTCGCTAGAACTGGGCATTCTGAGGATTGCTTCGGAGCTGTACGGAAGATGATTTGGGGTTCTGATGTTTGGTTAAGCGCTTCTTCGTTCACAGTTCACTTCGTCATATCGGCTCGTTCACATTGCAGAAACATCTGCGCTGGAAACAGCTGATGTGTGCTTGGAAATGGCGATGTACTCAAGCCGTCTGAATGCTAGCGGACTGCAACTGTACAACCTGGGTACCCCTTTTTGGTCGGGACCAGTGACCTTGTTGGCTGGAGAACTCCATACTCCTGGGTTGATAACGATTACACCGCAGATTCACCAGAACGCATGTGGGAATAACTCCTGTTAATCTTAGAAGACCATGTCCCTTGTGCACAGAGACATGGTCATCACAGCAACACGTATGCATATATGTACAGACCAGCATAACGACCACCACGCGGGATCTTATATACCGCGCACCTCCCCACCCCTCGCCGCGACGAGCTTTACCTAATTCTCGATCTTCCTGTTGCCCCTGTTGGACTTCTGCTGGGCGGCCTCGTGGCGGCGCAGCTCCTCGGGGACACGGGAGATAGAGCTCTTGGAGAGCATCTGGCGGAGATCGTAGAGGACGTCGGCATCCTCGTTGCCGAGGAAGGTGATGGCGACGCCGCTCTTTCCCGCACGGCCGGTACGGCCAATACGATGCGTGTAGCTCTCGATGCTGCTGGACATGTTGAAGTTGACGACGAGCGAGACGTCCGGAACGTCAATTCCGCGGCCCGCGAGGTCCGTGGCCACGAGCACGTCCGTGGCACCGCTGCGCACTGACGCCAGCGCCTGCTCGCGCTGCTCCTGCGTCTTGCTGCCGTGCAGCGTCACCGCCGAGAACCCCATATGCTTGATCTCGCGCGCCACGGCGTCGCAGTTGCGCTTGATGTTGACGAAGACGATGATGGGCGGCGCGAAGTCGCCCGACGAGAGGATCTCCTGCAGCCGCTTCTTGCGGCGGTCCTCTCCGGCTATGAATTCGACCCGCTGCTCTACCGTGTCGACGGCCTCGCCGACGTTGCCTATCGTCACGATGGCGGGGCGGCGGAGGTACTTCTTCGCGATCTTCTCGACCGCCGGAGGCATCGTCGCCGTGTACATCATCGTCTGACGATATCGGTCCTTTCCACCCAGATGCCTGCTCATCAGCTGGGCGTTCTCGGCCTCTTCTGTATCCGGCTTCTCGTTCGTAACGGGCAACGCGTCGAGGATCTTGTTGACCGACTCTTCGAAACCCATGTCAATCATACGATCTGCTTCATCCATGATGATGTAACAACACTGTGATAGAACAACGAGCCGGCGTTCAATACAGTCGACCAGACGTCCAGGCGTGGCGACGATGATCTCAGCACCGTTCCGCAGAGCAAAAGCTTGCTCTTCCAGGGCATGTCCACCAACGAGACTGACGACAGTGAAACCTAGACGGTCTGCGAATTTCCTGGCCTCCGTTTCGATCTGCTGAACCAGTTCTCTGGTCGGTGCCAGGATGAGAGCATAAGGCCCGTCGTTCTTCGTGATCTCGTTCAGGGTTGGCAGTTCTGATATGTAGACGAGTAAAGGTAGCAAGAAGGCAGCCGTCTTTCCTGAACCGGTCACGGCGACACCTATTAGATCTCTCGCTTGGAGAGCGATCGGAATCGCGGCTCGTTGGATGGGGGTCGGTTCATCGTAGCCCACCGCCGAGACTATTTCTAGTAGTCGCCGCGGAAGTCCCGACTCCTGCCAGTTGCGCATAGGATTGGGAATTTGGCCTCCCTTGGTGGCAATACCATAGTCCTCTTTGAATATACGCCAATCGCGCTCCCGCATCTCCTCGAGCTTCTTCTCGGACCAGTGATAGCCTAGCCCATTCCGGCTTTGCCGTTCCTTTGCCCGTTGCGCCATTTCTAAAAGCTGCCGCGCTCTCTCCTCTCCATGCTCAGGGTCTCGTTCGCGTAGGGACTGGGCATATTTGCGCAGATTCTCTTCTCTCATGCTGTCGTCGAAGCCGGCAAGACTTCCCCTTCCAAAGAATGTGGGTTCTGCTCTGCTGCCATATATGGCCTCGAAAGCTTGGCTGGTATCCTCG
This sequence comes from Monosporascus sp. 5C6A, assembly GCA_004155035.1. NCBI lineage: Eukaryota > Fungi > Ascomycota > Sordariomycetes > Xylariales > Monosporascus > Monosporascus sp. 5C6A. The sequence continues at coordinate 172,150 of QJOB01000022.1, forward strand.
TCAGGATCCCATTCAAAATTGAATTTCTTCTCTGTCGTTCTCTGGCGCTTCTTTTTAGCCGAGAATGTCGACTGGTTCATCTCAGGTCCCATATACCTGGCCCGGATGAGGGCTGCTTCTGCCTCTTCTGGTGCCGGACGCTTTTCGCCTGTCTTCCCCTTGCCGCCCTTACCGCGGTCATTTCTGTCGTGCCTATCGTTCCTGTCATGCCTGTCGTTTCTGCCGTTTCGAGAGTCGTAGTCGCCATTTTCGTATGCGTTAGTCTGGCGCATGGCCTTGGGGCCGGTCGGAACAGCCTGCCTGCTGCTATTACCGTCTGCTGCCTGCCACTTGTTATTCGCAGGCCTCGGGTCGCCGCCTTTTCGCGCCTTATCCTCTTCTTCCTTCTTCTTCTTTTCCGCCGCGAGTCGCTCTCTCTCGGCCTTGGGTATGAAACGAGGCTTCGCAGCAGCTTCGGCTTCGGCTTTTTTCTTGCGAAGGATCTCCTCGAGGTCCAAGGGTTGTTTGCGCTTCTGCATGGCTGCTGAGGGCGCGGAAGTGTTGGCCGGGATGGGCATCGTGAGTGCGGCCGTTCGTATTATCGATCGCGTCGCGAGCCAGTGACAGATTCGAACGCTCAAATCGGGAACTCTAACTCAAGAATTGACAGGACCTGATTGTCCCAAGCACTTGAAGCCGAATAATGAGGGAACAACCAGGATCAAAGAGAGTGCGAGTTGCCTGACAATGATACAATTAACTCGTGGCGAGCCCGAGAAGTTGCTTACTTGAGTATAACGATGTTGCGACGGAAGAAGGCCGAAAGAATCAATGGAAGGCAAATACTTAGGTAGGTACCTAACGACCGACATGTACCTACCTAGGTAGGTAGGTAGATAAACGATAAACCACATAGGGTGCCAGTATGTAGCATCTCGCCCCCCACCAGGCTGCACTAATGGAGATCCCAGAAAGCGGGATGCAACCAACCGGAGAATTTAGCGACTGGCGCGATCAGTCCCCTGTGCTATCTATGTAAGTGCAAGGTATATATGGAGGGCCTGGGCAGCGGGCAAAAGACGCCAAAATTTCACAAGCCGGTGCTCTGGGTTGGTCGGCAGTGTGTGTATGTGAATCCCTCGGCGTACCTACGTAGTAGCCTCAGCGCAACGCACCCCCCACCTGCCGCTCTAACGGTACCTAATACATAAATTATTCCGAACGAAGCGAACGAAGAGACCGGGGAAAGTGGTCTTCGGCGGATCACAATACTACACGAACCACAATGGCAACGCCGACAGCGCAGCGCTATATCGAGCTTGCGAAGCAGCTGCACCCGCGGCTACAGCGGTTCCTGGCCAAGTATCCGCCCTCGCAGATCCTGCCGTCCTCGACCCGGACGAACACGGTCGAGAACGGCGCGACGCCGAACCCCTTCCTGCCGCACAAGCACCCCGTCACGGGCAAGTGGCACGACCCCGTCTACTCGCTGCGGCGGCAGGCCGAGCTCGTGAAGCTGGCCCGCGAGCAGGGCGTCGAGGAGCTGCTGCCCTTCACCTCCAAGGGCACCGAGGAGCGCATACGGAAGCGCGTCGAGCTCGGCCTCCGGGTGCGCGGTACGGGCGTCGGACAGAGGGTCAAGGGACACCTGCACGAGAGGATGTTGGCTGCCAAGTACGTGATAATGATGATGACGGTGGTCTGGTGGCTACTTTGGGGACGATCGGGATGCTGACTCTTGGAACAGGATGGAGAAGAGGAGGACGGCTATGCTTGGGATGCCGAGATTGGTCAGGGAGTGGCGGAAGGTAAGCACACCGAGAACACTCGACTGTTTAAGAGACTTGCATACTGACAACGTTACAGACGGGGAAGAGCAGGTGGACGAAATACCCACGATGAGCTGCCTCCTCAAAGTGGGATTGGGCCTGGACGACAGCCTAAACAACCGTATAAATTACATGTATTACTCTATATCCGAAGCAATGGGCCATATAGCTGCGATTCAATCAATAAGAAATTTAAAAAAATAAATCACAAGCGCTATGGACTTCGTGTCGACTTGGTCAACTTTCGCACTATCCGTCCGTCGAAACTACCACAGTTGTGCCTTGAAGAGAAGATACCACCAGCTGTAAGTCAACTTCCGCTCGACTTTGAAAACCGGCTACGTGATCTTTTTTTTCCGTGCCGATATACATTTGCAGGACGGGAGTAAGCGCAATATGCGTCCTCGATACCGTCAGGCTCGGTCACGTGACCCCATCTCAAGCTCCAATCTACCAAAACCGGTTTTTTTATGCGAGTCTTCCTCGCCGTAAGTACGTAAAACGGGCGAGAGCGCCACCTATATCATATACACGACGACGAGCTTAATAGAAAGCCAAACTTCCAGGCAGGCGCACCTGTATCATCCGCACAGAAGCCCGCAAAAACAAAAAAACAAAAAAAGGTAAAAACGGAGCATGGCGCAACCGAACAAGTGGTGGTCCCGCGGCGGCGGGCCGACGCTCTACGAGGTCCTCGCCATCACGCCGAAACATCTAGAAGGCCAGCCGGCGTCGGCGCAGGCCAAGGCGGTGAAGAAGGCGTACCACCGCGCGCTGCTGCGCCACCACCCGGACAAGGCCGGCGGTGGTGGTGCGAGCAGCAGCAACAACAACAACAACAAAAACTCCGGCGGCGCCGTCGCCGCCAGATCCCCGCCCGCCGGAAAATCGAGCCCCTCGCCGTCCTCATCTACGGCGGCGATGTACACCGTGGACCAGATCCAGGAGGCGTACGCGGTCCTCTCGGACGGGCGGCGGCGCGCGGAGTACGACCGGTCCCTGCTCCTCCGGTCCTCGTCCTCCCTATCACCGTCTACCTCCCGCACCGCCTCGGGCGGGGGCCGGGCGGGGAATTCCGCGCCGGCGACGGCGTCCTTCCGCACGGGCGTCGAGACGGTCGACCTCGACGACCTGGGCTTCGACGAGCGGGGCGGGGGGGTCTACTACCGGGCGTGCCGTTGCGGCAACCCCCGGGGGTACCGGTTCGCCGACGCGGACCTCGAGGCCTTCGAGGACGACGGGGTCCTCATGGTCGAGTGCCTCGACTGCAGCCTCTGGCTGCGCGTGCTGTTCGCGCCCGCCGGCGACGGCGACGGGGACGGGGAAGATGGCGATGGGGGCAAGCGGGAGGAAGCAGCAGTGACAAAGCAGCAGCAGCAGAACCGCGACGTTACGGGCGGCGGCGGCGGCGGCAAGGGAAAGGGCTGGAAGTTCAACTGGAGCTTCAGCTTGGGCGTTTCGGTCGGTGCGTCCGCTTCCACGTCCGCGAGCCGCTCCGGAAGCTAGGTAGTCAGTCGGCCAGCCGACCATCTACTCGATCCGCCAGCCAGCGTAGGAGGTCTTGCCTCGATCGCCAGAACGGCGGCCGGCGTTCCACAGGGAGCGGCAACCCCATCCCCATCACCCCGTCTCCGCGAAACTAAAATAGATAGGTACATACGTACCCCACGCTACCTATGTAGCCTAGGCACCTTGATGAACTCGCGCGGATCGCACAGGCCGAGCAACAGACAGCTCCTGAAACACACCCACTTATCAGTCAATCCCTGGCCCTGCCGGGTTCCGGCGACGGGAGTTGTCCAGGCCAGCTAACTGACCCCTATGGCGTCTGCGCGAAAACGGGGAACCGGATCTCCAAGGGTACACCCCCACCTACCCTCCCCCATTGGAGCGAGACCATTCCACAGCATCATCGGTCACGTTGGGCCTTCGGTGGTGGCAAGGGACGGGACGATACAGAAGGTCAGTAGCCCACGCTGCGCGCGGCCCCTTGCACGTCGACATCTCATACATACATGCACACAGTCTTGCAATGCCCATGATCTGACCCAGCACCTAGGCTCCAGGAGTCCCTTGCCAATAGAATCATGGGGCAGGATTTTGTATGGATAGGTGCCGGACCTGACTTGACACAGACGAAAATTCAATATCGGAGACCACGAAGCAAACGTGATACTGTCAATTATCCCAATTTAGTGTCGTAGCGGGTGATGGGAGTAAATCAATGGGACCACTTGAGTACATTTCGCAAGGTTCCCTCTATTAAGTAAATAGCTGTCACTAGAAACTCATCTGAGCCACCATGTAAACAACGAGGCCCATTGCAGGAAATAGGAATTTTATTTGTCCAGACGGATTTGCATTAGAGTCTAAAAGGCAAGCATTCTGCGAAACCACCAATAGCTCTTCATCAGACTTTCGCCCGTAAGAAACGACCCTCCAAAGTCTTTATGTGTATTTGCTAGTGAGGAAGACATGCATATCTCAAAACAGAGGTTTCTCAAGCAAACACCCCACAGACACCAGATGGCCCCTAGCTCCACGACTGCCTGCCTAGATATCTCAAAGTTATTGACTTGACAGAATTTACTCGGCAGCCTTGGGCTCCTCTGCAGGCGCATCGGGAGCCTTCTCGGCCTCGGGGGCGGCCGCAGCCGAGTCGCCGGCAGGGGCCTCGGCCTCGGAGGAGGTCCAGAGCGTCTGTACCGAGGTTAGCGCAAGCCTAGATGAAAGGGAGGATGGAGCAAAGCATACCAGGTTGTCCCGCAGCAGCTGCATGATGAGGGTGGAGTCCTTGTAGCTCTCCTCGCTCAGGGTATCGAGTTCTGCGCCACAAGTTAGTTCAAAATCTCCTGCCAACTGATCCCATATCGGGTTACGTACCAGCAATCGCATCATCGAAAGCTTGCTTGGCGAGGTGGCAAGCCTGGTCAGGGGCGTTCAAGATCTCGTAGTAGAAGACCGAGAAGTTGAGGGCAAGACCCAAGCGGATGGGGTGCGTGGGAGGCAGCTCAGTCTGGGCAACTTCGGTGGCGGCCTTGTACGCCTCGAGCGACTTGTCGGCAGACTCCTTGCGTCGGTCACCGACGGCAAACTCGGCGAGGTATCGGTGGTAGTCACCCTTCCTAGTGGGGGGTTAGCTAAACGCGCCATTTCGATGGGAGAAATCTTACGTACATCTTGTGGTAGAACACCTTGGACTCGCCCGACTTGGCAGACGGGATGAGGTGCTTGTCCAGAACATCAAGAATGTCATCGCAGATCTTAGCGAGCTCGGCTTCGATCTTCTGACGATACTCCTTGATCAGGCCGACCTGAGAAGAGTTGCCCTTGGACTCCTCCTTCTGTTCGATCGATGTGACGATTCTCCACGAGGCGCGGCGGGCACCGATGACGTTCTTGTAGGCGACTGACAAAAGGTTGCGCTCCTCGACGGTGAGATCGCGATCCTCGGAAGCCACATTCTTCATGTTCTCAACCATCTCTGATAAGGCGGCAAAATTAGCGCGTCATTCCTTCGCGTCAGGGACATTTCGATGTCACATACCCTCGTAGCGCTCAGCCTGCTCGGCGAGCTTGGCAAGGTAGACGTTATCTTCGTGGGCCATTTTGGCAACCGGATAGAGGGATCTGGGAGGACTAGAAGTCGGAGTAGTTGTGTCAGCCATGATTCCAGTTGTCAAGTGCGGAGTGAGTGAGAATTGTGTCGGTTGCGCAGTAGTATTTTTGAAGTGGCGCTGGTGGTTGAAGAAGTGGGTTGCGGGACTGCGGCTCGGGCGGGATGCGGTGAGGGTAGATGAGATGAGAAAGTAAAAATGACTTTGGGGATTGAGGTTATTCCGAGGCTTAAGGTCAACGAAGCATGCGACTGTCAAATATCCCTTGGTCCGAGGCAGGTGAATGCGCGGCTGCGTGACAACAACGGAGAGCGGCTGGTGGAAGACAATAGATAGGACCCCGCGCAGACACAGGCAAAGGCACGCAGAGGCAGACACACATGCACCCGGAGTACACACAAAACACGCGGTGAGTCGGTGGGGTTTTGCGCCTACCAGTATCGACAGGGAAACGGGGAATTTCTGAGAGAGGTGAACTCAGGCGTAGAATTCGTCGCAATTAATGATTGACCAAGGACGGATTGTTTCGACCTCTTCCCGGATGTATCTTGTTGTTGTCGTATCGAAAGATGGGACAGTCGTAATGGGGGTTTTGCGATGACGAAAGAGAGATTGCGAGTCGGTACTCAGGGTTGTGTCCCTTTTTATTTGGAGCCTCAGGCCAAGGGGGCGGGAAAAGACAATACACGGGGGAAAAGGTCACAATGCAGATGGACGCTGCCGCAGCAGTGCAAGCCAGACACCAGACACCAGACAGGCAGATACGTAGGTATATAGAAGAACGAGGCAACAAGCGGGAGGGGTCGTATTGTATGTCGGTCAACTTACCTTTGTTGATGTTTACTTTGGTAGAGTAAGGATGCAAAGGAACAACCTGTGCAAGAGATGGACGGGAATCAAAAGTCGACGAAACAAAAAGGAGAAAGAAGGGAAGTTGTCGATTTGGTGGTTCACAGATGCAACAACGGTTGGAGGTATTTTGGAGGATATTTTCGGACTTCCTTTGCAAAAGGTGCAGTGCAGTGAATTGCGATGCAGAGGATGCAGGACAAGGTTCGGTTTTGTTGGCAGGAGGGAGGTGTGAAAGGTTGGCAGCAGTGCAAATGGCGCCCCCGGTTCCGGCAACCAACTGTGTGGGATTTCAACTTTAGGAGAAGGGGGAGGGGGAATTTGAGCGGGGTTCTATTTCACAACTGGCAGCAGGCGTTTGGACTGGGCATAGAAGGCCTCTGTCACTTTCCACACCATACGAATTACTTGAATATACATTACAAGAAGTACCCAATCCCGACGTTTAGGTGTGTCTACATGTAATCAAACACCAAATCGACTTGAAAAAGTGTTGTTCAAGGCGACCTTAATTTCATGAAGCTTGATCAGCGAGCAGTGCCTATCCAGGACCCGAAGGGCTTCAGATCGATTACTCCAAGGATTATGTAAATATACCGCCTGAATAAAAGATTTGAAGCCGCTTGGTATCTACCGAGGTACATGTAGGCTCAGGGAGTCTCCTGGCGGTATCTTGGGTTATCTTGTCGGCGTTGATTAATCCTTCTTCTGGGTTTGTTTGGACACAACTTGAACTATCAGTTACCAAACTCCATCTTATAGCCATTAATCTACCATTCCATGGCATCGTGACCCTTCAGCGTTCCTACAAGGTGTATATATATGGTAGGTACACATACCTAGGAGCAAAAGCCGTCTCTCTTAAATTACTTTCGGCACCTAATTAAAGATTCTAGCCTAGAGGATTCTCCAGATCGGGAATTGCACCTCATCAAACCCAAGGCTCACGCCCATAGACTAATGCCCTACGTATTCATCTTATAATCCTATATGAATTTGTTTGGCGGTCTTTCTTGTAAGGACTTATATCTGTTTTCCGCTTAAAGAAGACGCAATTTCAACGAGGTCCCTATCAAAAATGTTTCTTATTACAACATGATACAGTAGCAATAGTAAGGGGTTGTAGCTGCCACGGAACGGGACGTCACCATGTAGGTACATAGCCATCGACGGTCCGGCTGCTTGCCAACTTTTCGGGCTCCTTGATGTCATCATCACCCTACCATAGCATCGGTGATCTTCATTGGGTACTCGCAATTTTCCTGTCCCGTCTCGGGCAGTAACGACGAGGGAAATAAAGCGTTCAAGGCAGATATGAGCCGCGTAACCAATCAAGGGCGCCACGGCGTCATTCAGAACTGCGTTGGGCACGAGCCACTATCTCGTCCAGCTTCTGCAGAACTGGCCAATAATAGGGGCGCACCAGCACGACATGGACAAAACTCGATACAAACTACGTCAACGCCTGCAAATTCTTTTTTCATGAACAATGATTATTGCCCAAGCCCTACGAATGCAACTGCCCTCCTACGAGGGGGGGCGGTAAGACATCCCTCCCGTCCTCGTGGCAGTTGTCAGATCAACCCAGTCGGGCTTTTTTATTCGCCCACATCTGCCTCTCGCGCTGGTTCTTCCAATTGGCGTCTGTAGTAGTCATCTGACCCGGCATGATAAGACGGAAGGACCTTTTGTGAAATTGGGTGCATCCGCGTACATAGCAACCGCTTGATGATGAACGGATGTAGCGCTAGTAGCTTCTTAGACTCAGCCTCAACGACCCCTCATGATGTTGAGATATGAACACGTGAAAATGCTCGGCCATATCGAATGTTGATGAATGGTGCCCAGTGACTCCTTTAGAGCAGAACACCACGGCGGAAGATAACAGGCGGTATTGCCCGAGTGTTCTTACTTCTTTATCACGCGACCGCTGCCACCCGCTAGTACCTCACGACGCGGGTATTCGCTAGCTCTGAGTGAGTCACAGCATGTTTGCTTATCGCAAAGATGAGCATTAAAAGGAGGGCGGGGGTACGATGAAATGATCAGGGTACAGGGGTGGGACACAGGAGTCACCATCCGCAGGTGGTTGCCAGTTGTTGTGTAGCGGTGCCGGCCGGCAGGATGGAAGTGGTGTGACGTTCCAGAGAGTGGGACGGGACCACGGTGGGTTCCGCTCCGTCCCCTCCACCGAAGCCTGCAGGCCTCTCAACCCCGTCGTCATCTGAGGAACGGCTCAGGGTAGCTCCACTGTGCAACATCAACCTCAAACGATCACCGCACATGGTTTGAATTCCAACCGGACCACCACCACCATCCAATCGATGTAAGTAAACCAAGCTCCGCCTGCCGGATCTCACGACCCTATTCGAGGCATCAATATAATGCATCCCACCGCCCAATTGCCCGTCTGCGTTAAGCAAGCGAAGTCTGAAGTGCTAAACTAACGCTCAATTCCAATATCCAGCTGCAGAACATAGACACAATGTTCCGCCAGACCCTCACCAAGACCACCTCCCTCCGCGGCATTGCAAGCTCCCCCTCGCGCCGCGCCTTCACGATGACCGTGCGCGTCATGGCGGCCGGCGACACCGGCGCCCCGCCCAAGACCGGCGGCCAAGGGTAGGTGCAAAAGAAACCCTCCCTCCTTGCTCCCTCCTCCCACCTCTTCTCTAGATATCCCCCCGCGGTACCAGCCGGTACCTACTGGGCGCACTAGTCGTTCAACTCCATCTCCAAGCCCGGACCGGGCAGAGCATGGAAAGAGAAAAAGAAGAGGCAAAACTGGGCTGGTAAAACAGGCAGGGAAAACGGAATGCTAACGTGGCGGCATCGGTGATGCCGTGCAGTGACGCGTTCCAGAAGCGCGAGAGGGCCAGCGAGGACTACGCCATCCGCCAGCGCGAACGGGAGAAGCTTCTGGAGCTCAAGAAGAAGCTCGCCGAGCAGAAGAGCCACCTCCAGAAGCTGTCCGACCACATGTGAGTGGGCCTTTTTTTTCAGACCCCTCTTTTCGCGTCGTTATATATATCAAGATATCTAAGAAGTGAACATCTACGGCTGACCCGATTTCGCCGTATAGTGATGAGTTGACCAAGGAGCAAGGTGGCGAACACAACTAAAATGGAAATTCAGGGCGGGTGGATAGATAGATGGCTGAAGGACCGACAATGGTTCCGAAAACATCAGCTTAACCTATCGAGAAAAGGCTTTCGGAGTACATGGCATCAATGGCATTCAGGAAGTTGTCCGCCATCTATGCCACTCTTTTCGTCTTAGTGTACATACATACATGTGGCGCTTTTGCACCTCTGCGCAGTACTTCCGTTTGACTGGAAAGAATAAATCTCGTCTCCTAACGAGTTTGTTGCTTCGTCTATTCTCGGGCCTCAAAAGCATACGGGTCTCTATGACCTCTCAACAGTTGCGAGTCATTACATCCAAGTTACACCGAAGGGATACCGCCCCTGTACTCCATTAAGAAACTGCATATTATCTCCGGCTCATGTAGGACCGGTAGAAACTCTCCGCCGCGTCGTGTTCTGGACCGCCGTATTGGTTGCCCACCGTGCTGCTTGCCTTTTGAGCGGCCATGATCTTGGCCTGCAAAGCTGCAGCGTTTGTGTCGATCCACTGAAGTTGGGAGAGGTGCCCGTTTAGAACGCGAACAATTTGACTCAGCTTCGAGAGTTATTAGCAAGCGTACCGTCGCGTAGACGTCAAAATTGAAGGATAGTGGAACATACCGGATCATCTGGCTTGTTGCCTTTGCTCAAAGTGCCGGAGATGTCGTTAATCTCCTTGATCATTTTAGCCAAGTCTCGACCCATCTCATCCAGCCGCTCAGTAATCTTCTCGGCTGTCTTGTACGTCTTCTCACGTTCCTGATCAGGGCCCGTCAGCTGCTCGCTGTGCCCGATGTCCTTCGTGAAGAGCTGATCGACCTCGCCCTCGTACTTATCCAGCCAAGCCTCGAGTTCGTCCTGTTGGCTCTCTACCGTGACGAGATGGCGTTCGACTTCACGGCTAGCCTTCTCGGCCTCGAAAGTGTCCAGATAGAGCTTCTGAATCTTCTCGCCGTTCTCAACAAGGAGACGGTCCCATGCAGCAACCTGTTCTGCCTGGTTCTTGAATTCCTTCTGGTATTTGGACAAGTCCGTAGCCCAACGGGTGATTATCTCGTCCATCGTCTTGTTCTTCAGGCGCGCCAGGGAAGATGTTGGACCGGTGGTTGAGGCACCGAGGTTTGTAGTCCCGCCTGTCCCATTTTGTGTCGCGGTAGTTGCGCCTGTCGGGGCAGATTGCTTGGATGCTCCGCCGAAGAGAGAACCGCTCGCGGGGGCTGTGGTTGTAGTAGTAGTGGAAGTCGGCGCCGCAGCCGTAGTCTGTGCTCCAGTATTTTGCGCGGCACTAGTTTTGGGGGCGAAGAGAGTCGACGCTGATTTAGCTGGCTCGGACGTGGGAGTATTTCCAGCTGGCTTGTTAAGGCCAGCAAAAAGAGGATTAGCCGAAGCCGAGGTTGTGGTCGCAGCGCTGGCGGATGAAGTACCAGCCGGCTTGTTAAGATTCGCGAAGGGTGAATTAGACGGGGCCGAAGTCGAGGTTGTTGCGGCCGAGGTGCCGGCCGGAGCATCAGAGGAATTCTTCTTGTCAGTAGACGTCGTGGCCGCTGTGTTCGCTCCCCCAAAGAGGGATCCCGAAGGTTTCGCCGTCGATGTGTCCGTGGGCTTCGCAGGTTGTCCAAAGAGAGAGGTACTAGCGGTAGCAGGAGCCGCGCTGGTGCCCGGAGCGCTCGAAGACTTCGCCCCAAATAAACTTCCCGACGTGGAGGAGCTATCAGTTGGCTTTCCAAACAGGCTTGTGGCAGACTTCGAAGCTTGGTTGTTGCCAGCAAATAGCGACGTTGCGGCAGGGGCAGACGCCGAGGCCGAGGGCTGGGTCGTGGCCATGCTTGTTTGCGAGGAACCACCAGGATTCGAGAATAAGCTAGGCTTGCTCTCCTTCTTATCCACTCCCTGCTGACCGGAGCCAAAGAGAGGAGCAGATGACGTTTGAGTAGAAGCGCCGCCGAAGAGGCCACCAGAAGCAGGCTTGGAGGCCGCGGTAGGAGGAGCACCGGCCGGAGTTGTTGATCCGCCTAAGTTGAACAGGGGTTTTGCCGGAGTCGCCGCACCGCTAGCATTACCGAATAATGCGCCGGGTTGCGAACTCGGTGTCCCGGTAGCAGTCGGTGTGGAAGCTTTGTTGTCTTTCTGCCCAAAAGTATTCGCAGCGCTCGTAGGAGTCGTAGTGGAGCTTCCAAATAATCCCCCAGAGGAAGCGGGTTTGGCGCTACCGCCGAATATGTTGGAGCTCGATGTCGCTGTCTGGGAAGCACCACCAAAAGGTCCTCCGGCTCCTCCTCCAGTGGGTGTGGTAGTGGACGATCCGAATAGCGATGGCTTTTGTTCGGTCGTCTTGCCGGCGGTGTTCCCAAACAAATTTCCGCCGGTATTAGATGATGCAGAGGTTGGATTGTTGTTATTGCTGTTGCTATTATTCGTGCTCCCGAAGGAGAATCCGGTAGCGGCTGGGGTGGTGGATTGGCCGCCAAAAAGTCCCGGTGAAGATGTGCCAGAGGTCGATGTGCCAAAAAGGCCGGCAGAGGAAGGTGCGCTGCTTGTGGTAGCATTGTTAGATTGCCCCGAAGAGCTCGCGCCGAAATTAAAAGACATGATTGCTTCTGTTTGTCGGGGGGATTGGCGTGGGAGTGATGTGTTTGCCGTCTATGGAATGCGGTGTTCCAGATAATTGGAGGGTAGCGGCTTAGGATCGTCCAATCATCCTCAGATACTCAAGCCAGCAGCTAAGAGCTTGTTCCGTGTCCACGTAATTATTCTCTCGTGAATTAAGCAATTGAGATCTAAGGAGCTGGGTTGAAATGGTATATCGCTTTCTGGAGTAGACCTATCCAAGTACTAAAAGTACGCTAGGTCCCGGGCTGCTTGCTTTTTTTTCTGGGGGACGCGCAACGAGACGGAGCTAGAGGTCAAACGCGCCGTCAAGTGTACGGTATGCCTAGGTACCCGGACCTACATAGGTACTAGGTAGCTTTGCAAGTGCACGCTCCAGGTGCAGACGCAGGATGGATGGCTGGTACAACTCCAAGGTGTATTTTTTGTTAGCTACCTCCGCCACCCCACAAGATTCCCTACACAGCTAGATGTATACTCTCATACATTTTGTATGCAAAATGACGTCCATCAATTCCTTCGTTATTCCCATCACTCTTAACGCAGCCCTTTACCTATCCTACTTATTGAAGGCGTCCGGTAGCTCCAATTGAAGCCGACGTTTCGCGAAGGGCGTTCGGTTTCATGTATTGAGGCTGGGCTTTTGTGGAAATTACGAAAAGGTCTTGATTCGAAGCAAATAGAGGTGGTAGTAGGTGATAGAACGCGATATTCGGGTTAGGGTGGTGGCGGCTTACAGATACATAGTATATAGAAACAGGTAAATTTCCATACATATTTTATGGGAGTTTACATACCAGCCTATCAGGAAACAATGGGACAGTGGAGGTAAAATACCCCCGTGAGTTGTATAGTCAAGCTACGTCGGTCCCGGATCGGTTGTCGGGGTCGATGAGGATTGATAAGGCTGCCTTTTGTGGCTGGGTTGGTGCACAGCCCTATGTCATCTGAGTGTCTGGTGTGTGTCTGGCCACAGTTGAAGTGCCGACTGGGGAATCAATCTAGACCAGGTCTTTTCCCGAATGTGTTACGCATCACCGTCCCAATCATTGCAAAGTGAGAACTTTGAGTCTCAATATCTACCCAATCCAAGCACTGCTGGTATCGCAACCGGTTTTATGTTGGGGACAGAAAGACGCTCACCTTGTCGATCGTCCGCCGCCTACTTCAGGGATCTTGCAACTCCCATCACTATATCTACGGCCAGGATCCCGTTCTGTAGCCGGCACCTTGTCCCGGACTAGCCGCTGTATCGGCTTACCTAACTTCGTCCTACCGACCGTATTAACGGCGCCCCTCTCCGCCTATTACTAGAGGAAGAGAGTACCCGGTAGTCCTTGCTTATATAGGACTTGGGGAGTATTGTAACCACCAATTTGATTCTAAGCCGCCTTATTTCGCCAACGATGTCCGGAGAACGAAGGGCGAGCCTAGACCTCCCAGCAAGAAAGGGCATTGAGGATCCAGGTGCGCATGAGCTGGGTAAGCTACGATCCGTCGCAAGGACTCGTTGTCTGAGCGCTTCTAACTCTGCGCTCAATAGAGTCTGATTCCGACGAGCATTTCTCTGATGCTCAATCTGCCCAAGGTCGCTCGCCTGACGCTACTTCGCCCATTCCCAAGACAAGAGTCGAGAGAGTGGATGATGCGCCCGCACATGGCGAAGTACCAGGAACCGAAGCCTACAACAAACGGACGCAGGATGCCACCCCAGACGAGATAGCCATTATCCCCAGTCCGGGCGCCCAATCCGACTCCTCGGAGCGAGCGGCATCGCCCGGTGGTAACCCAATTCCGAAGACGGTAGTCGATGAGACAGAGGATGTCCCCGGCTCCAAAACACACCATTTCCACGAGCAGCTGCACCGAGCAGACGCCACTCCGGACCTGGTTCATAAACCGGACGGCACTGCAGAGGTGAACCCTGTCCCCTCTTCACTAGGGACCGATAAAGAAGGAAGCGGTACGGCAGCCAAATCCTCCTAAGCCGTCCTGTCCATTTGCGATTGACTCTGTGCCCCCGTAGGAGACATGCCTGAGACCCCAGCATTAGAGACTCCAGCGCAGCACCAGCGGCGGAACTCGTCTACAGCGGATCCATCGTGTGAAATTGGCCAAGCTGGACCCGATGGTGAAAGCAACGACGATGATGGTGGCGGTGCTGATGACGACGACTTTGACGATTTTGAAGAAGGTGGTGAAGAAGATGATGATGATTTTGGCGACTTTGACGATGGCTTTCAACAGGCTGAGGCAGACGCGCCTGCCCCAGCGTCTGTCACGCAACCTCAAGTTTCCGTACCTTCATTTGTACGTTTAGTTCTCTCCTTAGGTAGACGCGACTACATCAATACTGACTGTACTCCCTTGCAGCCGATATTAGACCTCGACGGCCTTGATTTCGATGACATAGTAGCAGCCACGGAACCATACTTAGATGCATTGTATCCTCCCGATATACTAGACCTCCCAGCCCTCCCCTCGCCACCCAAGGATAATCCCATCTTTTTCAACCCTCGAAGCGCGTCACTCTGGTCACAACTGGTGGCCCCGCCGCCACTTCAACCCCCGGACTGGATCCGGTCACCGATACGGCGGTTGTTCCTCGTTTCGCTCGGAGTTCCAGTTGACCTAGATGAAATTCTACCCGCTTCAAAGCAGAAGAAACTGGTTCTTCCGTCATTGCATCGAGTCAGCTCGAATGGCTCCCTCCGCACGTCAAGCGAATCTCGGTCTGTGTCGCGATTAAGGAAGACCGACGGCAACGATTCGTCCATATCCGTGGACTCGCAAGGCAAGGAAAAGCCGGGTTCGGCCTCCAGGAGGAAAAAAGGCGAGCCGGAGGCACCGGAGCTGGATCTGGTGTCGGCTAGACAACTATGTACGACTACAGACGAGGCCCTGGGCGGGATGACGGTCGAGGAGTTGAAGGATCATGTGAGGAAACTAGAAGAGCTAGAGGGCCTAGCGAAGGAGGTGCTCGAATTCTGGAAGAAGCGGACGGACGCGAAAATCGGCGACAAAGAAGCGTTCGAGGGCGTGATAGAAAACCTCGTGAAGCACGCCCGAAGGACCAGGAAGTGAAGATAACTCTTAATACAATAAATAATACAAGCGAGCCTGTTGCTTCGGATGCCTCGTCCAGGTAGTCTGGTTCGACGTACGTAATTAGCGGTCTTTCAACCACGACATGCCCAATTGGTACCGTTGCTAGCAAAAACTCCCGATTACCAGGATCAGAGACAAGGCGTGTTGACCTTTCGCCTCCCAATATCATGCAGAGCAGCAGTTTGGGATGTAGAAGCCACTCTGTAGTCGCATCGACGGCACAATTCAGAACGTGTTCCTTCCACCTGTACCCAGTGCACATGCATTTTCATGTTTCTTCCGCTAATTCAGCGCATCCTAGGGATTCCGGGTGTTGCTGCGAACGACTCTACTATGGCCCATACAAGTCATCCCACTAGCTTTCTCGTTCCTTTTCTCCCTGTATACCCACGGCTACACATACATACCTTACGCATTCTCATGGTCTTGAGGAGGGAAGAACAGAGGGAAGAGAAAGGCAGGAGGGGAAAGAAGGGGCGGGCCCGGCTGGGGGAGAAAAGAAGCAAAAAGATTGACAAAACTGCCAACTCGAACAAGGTGACCGAAGGAACCATCGAGACCAAAACAAAAAAATTTGGAAAAATACTAGCGCCGCGAATCGAACGCGGAACCTTCTCGGATCAGTTAACACTTTTGGATGTTAACGAGAAATCATAACCGTTAGACCACGCCAGCTTCTTGACATTTTTTGGATAGGACCAGATTACATAATTGCATCGATGGAAGGATTGCTTGTGGGCTTCCTCCGCTGCGGGGTGGTTCTCGCCGGGGCGACAACCCCATCATAGACGAGCGGGAATATTATTGGTCCTCTCTGGCGCTCCGGCAGCTCTCCACTACCCGTTCCCCATCTGAGATGAGGACGAAGAAGAAAAGCAACTGACCTCGTAGAGAAGGTAGAGAAGGTAGAGAAGGTAGAGAAGGTAGAGAGGCAGAGTACAACGCTGCGACGGCCAGTGAAAGCAGTGCAGGGCATTCGGGCGGCTTCGGGACTCCAAGGACGATAAACGATGAGAATGTCGTAACAGCTGGACTTGTTCCAAACTGAAGCCATGAGATGGATCTCCTAGTTCACTATATCTATCAGCGAGCAGGTGGTTGCAAGCCATTAGCAGAGAGTTCTACCAACGTTATATCAGAAAGGCCGTCAAAGGGATAACCTCCTATCTCGACCCATACGGTAACATACCCCAACGTGGACACATACAAGCCGGCAATTGTATAGCTAGAAGTTAAGATGGCCTCTTCGGATTGACATATCGTATGACTGACCGTATTGCCTCCGAGCGGCGCAGCTAACGCTTTCCATACTACGGCCCCTTCGCCGGTTTCAACTTCTTCTGCATTCCCCCTTAAGCGTGGTGGTGGCTTACCCCGATCCTAGTATCTTCTTGGTATTCAGTGCTGTTCATAAGTGTCCGGGGCAGAATGGGATCTCCTTCGATTCTTGCACTGGCCAGTTTTTTGGGCTGCTCGTGCTGAGCTGGGAAATCCGAAATGGGCATAGCCTCGGCGATAATTCAAACAATCAGGGTGCCTACGACGGCGCGTAAGGCTCTGCCCCCCTCCCCCAGCGTTTGTCAACAAGCCCGTCGAAAAAGCAGAAAAAGTGATATCCATCTCCAGTTTACCGCACTACGGTGTACACTTCGGTCACCGTTGCTCCCGGGATCGTAGTCGGTGACTTCTTCGGTCGGCCTATCAAGACTTTCAACGGCCATTCGGACTCGTAATGGGGTGATGTCCGTCGTTCCTGCAAGGATGTAGACTCGGAAGGCGCACGATAGCGCCGCGGTTGCAGACTCGGAGCTAAGCCGAATAGTCCAGTCGGTCACATGGATCCTGTTGGCCATCGCTACTCTCATGGACCGGCCGTGTCAACCAGTTGAAGATAATCTCACCAAGAGCTCATCCAGTGGCACTGCAACCGCTTTCCGGGGTATGTATGCGTCGGTACTGATGGGGGTTTCAGATATCTCGTGGAGTTACGTTGGTAATTGGGTCGTATACCACTACTAATCGGACGGTTATAGTCACTGAAAAAGGCACTGGTTACCGCAGTCTTCCAGATAGCAGTAAACAACATGTCTCCATTCTATGCTGGTGGTAGAATATAGGGCAGGAAACACAAAATAAAACGTAATGAGCGAGTCCTGGCGTCCTCACGGCTCTTTAGTATCCATTAAGGCGAACAATTCGACGACTCCCAAGGTAGAAAGCGAATCGCGGGTGTGAGTGAGATGCTATCCTTAACGTACGAAGTCATACAATTTCCATCTTCTCCCGGAGGCAGACCGAACGTTCACGCCAACCCCCCGCAGATACTTATCCAAGACCCAAGACGTCCTCCCAGTATCAGATTGCCCTCTTCCAGAGTCCAGACCACCCCATTGCGTGTTCCCACTCGCGTGTTAGATTCTCGTGTTCGGCCCAGATTCTCGACCGCATCGCCGAGTTCGAGCAAGACACCATCCGCCCCTTTGTGGAGTGGACCGATCGACCTGGTTGCCCCCTCAAGCCTCTCGTCTTCCTCAAGCTTTGATGCGTCATCTTTTGACGAAAGCCTTGGTGTCCCTTGTGCTCTACGACCTCCTTCTCCTCGTCGTGTTCGTGGGACGTGTCTGGGGAGCCTTCGGCTTTTCTTTCCCTCCTGCTCACATTGCTTGTCCTCTTGTACAATCCGAGCCTCACAGAAAGTGTTCGTAGAGGCTCCCGTCAGTGTCCGGCGATTCGAGATCGTAAATGATGCTTTATTTGGTTTGTCATGGAGGTATCGTTGGAGGCGAGCTGAGCAAGCAAGGATATGTCGATGTCGCGATAAAAGAGGGGGGGGGGGGCAGTGGTGTAATGCAACCTTAGCGTCATGCAAAGCTCGCCTAACAGGTTAGCAAGGCAGTGAAGCCAGGTAAGTAGCCGACACGGGTCGAATGTGTTATAGAGAGATAGCTTCAATAGACAGAGTCTAGGGGCGCTCAGGGGTCTGTAGGTCCCACGGATCCCTCCACGAAAACGATGTTTTACACTTCATCATGTCCGATGCGCAGTTCCCTTTCCCAAGCGCTACGGAATATCAAGAGCTGTTAGATAATTTTTATGGCAGCCATCGTACTTTTCGAGTATCACCAGATATAATCTTCGACCACTTCTACCGACTTTAGCTGTAGGGAGCTTCAGGCATTCCCTTAGACATCGGTAACTTGATCCTAGCATAGCTATTTTCCCAAAGCCTGTTTCTGAAAATGTCAAACCGACACTATCTTTAGAATATAGGCAGTTTGTAGGGTAATTAAATATTGCCTTCGCCGATATCCGCAACATACATACGGCCCCTTAACGTGGCTAGGGAGAAACTTAGTCAATGATCCTAGACAAAGAAGTGTATTGGACTTAAAACTCACAGGGATCTTTAATGCCTTCGCAAGAAATCACCCGAAGAGTTGAAGAACGATTGCGTTGATGCCGCTTCATTATATCCCCGCGAGGCTGTTAGCTTTCCCCTCGAGAGTGTACCGTACTGCGTTTACGGCTCCCTTGGCGCCCAATCGACTTGACGACTCCCGTCCTCGGATTCCTTGGCTGCAGCGCCGATGACCCACCCTACTTTGTAGACGGGCTATTGAGCTTTCTGGAGTCTCGTCCGAGGCTTGTAAGGGTTACCATCTCGGAGGCTAAACGGCGCATCCAATACTACCGGGGTGGCACCTCGCCGAAGCTATTAAGCGCCCAACCTGCTAAGCAGAACAACCGTCTCGAAAAGTATCGGCGATTAGGTAAGGGCAAGAGGGATATCAAGCAAGCGCCGCCCCATGGTATCCTACCCGCTGCGACAAAGTGCCCGTTACAGGTTCACGAACCCCAAACCAGCACGTTCTGCGTAGAGGCCTTTTATGTCAGATCGAGATCTATCGTAATCTATCTTTTATAGAAGGATTCTCTGGCCAATCTTCTAATAGATTGACGTCTGTTCTAAAAGGATGTAACTTTTTTCGTGAGCGGATATACCATACCCCTGATGACCGCCTACGCAGTGACCTATATTCTTAAATCATACAGATCGGCCTAGTAGCCGTTCTCCTTGACCCATGACGCGACATCCTCCCTGTCGCGCTGGAGCCAGGCAATCTTGCTGCGGATCGAATCCTTGCATTGGGCAAGAGATTGGTCGAAGTTCTTTGTATCGATGTCCCTGAAGAAATCCTCAACCTTTTCCAACTGCTCAGGCTTGGCGAAGCCGCCCGTGCAGATATTCACCATTGAGCTCAAGATGGGCGGGTTGCCACTGAGCCGCTTAGTGATCTCGGGCCACTTCTCCGTCATCCAAGAGAACAGAGCCTCGATACCCTCAGAGTGGTTTCTTAGCCCGCTAGTCGGGAGATACAGATCCTGACTCTTGACCTCGCCGCTAAGGGTGAAGTCTAGAGTTCGCTGGATAAGGGCTGGATCCTTAGCCCGTCCAAGGGAACGCAGAGCAGTGTTACGCTCATCGCTGTTGGTAGAGGTGCGGAAGAAGTTGAGGATCTTGTCATACTCTTCGCTTCCACCGTACTTCAGGGCCATGCCGAAGACGCTACCCCGAATATTTGGGTGGACAGCCGACTTATCACCGCCCATGTACCTGTTAAACATGTCCTTGGCTGCTGCGACTATCTTCTCGTCGCCAGCCATACCAGCGGCGCCAAAGAGCATGGCCTTGAATTGTTGCTCAATATGACCGTCGTTGTCGGAGAACTCCCACCCTAGCTTGTGAGCCCTCTCGCTCAGAAGATCCTTCACGAACGCCTCTAAGCCGTCCCTGACAGATTTGTCCTCGAACACCCACGCCGTCTGGACGGTTGCAACTCGAGCGATGATTTCACTCCATACAACAAACGACTCCTCGGTATCAAAGCCCTTCAGCAGGTTGAGAACGCCCGAAGTCTTCTGGTACCCGGAGGTAGCAAGAGCGCCCGCGTCGGCGATCATGCCTGCCCGATCCTCCACTGTGAGCAGTCCCTGCTTAGCTGCCTGGCCGAGCTTCTCCAAGCGTTCGGCGGTGTACGAAGTTCTGTAAATGCTTGTGTGGTTTGCGTTCAGCTTGAAGAAGTCCAGGTCCTTCAACTTGAAATTATCCTCCCTCACGGACAAGGTGAGCGATTCATCCACGCCACCTTTGGTTCGAAGACCGAGGAAGACCGGGTATAGGACTTGGTCTTCTTCGGGCTTAGTATCACCAGTCCTGAGGAACCGATTTTGCTTTACATGTATGGAGCTGTCGTTCTTGTTCTCAGTAACCTGAACGACAGGGAAACCAACGTTCTTGGTCCATATAGACATGATTTCCTTCACAGGCTTGCCGCTAGCGTCTTCCAGAGCAGCCCATAGATCCTCCGTCTGAGTGTTGCCGTATGCATGCTTCTTGATGTATCTTCGTACCCCTTCCAAGAACGTTTCCTCGCCAAGGTATGTGGATATCATGCGGAGAACGCAGGATCCCTTCGAGTAGGAAATTGCGTCGAAAATTTGATCCACTTCACTGGCACGCTTGACGGGAACCTCGATAGGATGGCTGCTCCTCAAGGAATCCAAACCGAGTGCGCTTTGGAGATTGTCCGTGACATAGTTTTCCCACACATGCCATTCAGGGTAGAAGTGATCGCAGCTTAACCAGCTCATGAGGGTCGCGAAACCTTCGTTTAGCCATAGCCCCTCCCACCAGTCCATGGTGACTAGGTTACCGAACCATTGATGGGCCAGTTCGTGCTGGACAACCTCGGCGACTCGCTCTTTCATAGCCGCACCGCTGGTCTTCTCGTCGAACATTAAGTCGACCACACGGTAGGTGATGAGACCCCAGTTCTCCATCGCTCCTGCAGCGAAATCGGGGATAGCTACCATGTCCATCTTGGGCAGCGGAAATTCAACACCGAAGATCTTTTCGTAATAAGCCAAGGTCCGCGCTGCGAGTTCCAAAGAGAAACGGCCGTGCTCGATATCGGAACTAGCAGGTGCGTACACTCGAACTGGTACGCGGAAGTTGGTGGTTTCGATATAGTTGAGCTCGCCAATGATGAAGGCCACAAGGTAGGTAGACATCAGCGGCGTCGGGTTGAACTTGACTGCTTTCTTGGTGGATCCGCTGATCTCTGACTGTACTTCAGCTTCGGAGGCAACGTCCATATTGCTCAGGCATGTCAGATGCTTGTCGGCGATGAGAGTGACGGTGAACTTTGCTTTGTGCATAGGCTCGTCAAAACACGGGAAAGCCCTTCGACAGTCATTTGCTTCCATCTGCGTTGTTGCCAAGACACCTTCTGAGCCATCGGGCTTCTTGTATGTAGAGCGGTAGAAGCCGGCCATTTGGTCGTTTAACTGACCCGTAAACTTGATCTCCAGCTGCGTCTTGCCCTTGGGAATAGAACTTTGCAGCTCAATCTTGGTAACCTGTTTAGACTCATCGTAGGTGATTGCCGAGGACGTGACGGTGATATCATCTCCGGATTTGATGTTGGCACTCTGAATCTCAATCTCGTGGGTATGAAGGGAGATTGATTTGGAATCCTCTTGTACGTCGAAGTCGATCAGCACTTTCCCCTGGAAGGTGAATTTCTCGAAGTCCGGCTCGAGAGTCACATCATAATGCTTTGGAATGACGTTGGTAGGCAAGAGCTCGCGGCCCTTGGTTGCATCCGGGGCGGCACCACCGGTGTGCTCGATGTCGCCAGCAAGCCTGCACATATTTTGTCTCCGGTAAGAACACTGTCTAATGGAAGATGCCGAAAGACAGTTATTCCGGGGAAGGTTTATGTGGGACGGCCGTCGGGCAGAAACGAGAGTAGGTTCGGATCGTTGAGGAGAACAGCTGGCCCTCGGGTTAGCTAGGCTAGATTTGATTAGGCATGGTATGTATGGACTATTGGATACCGGTATAAAGTCGTCACCCGGTGGCGAACTAGACTTGAAAAGAGGTATCGTCTTGTGAGAGTATTATATACGCTACTATAAACTCGAGAGCGTGACAATGTCGAAGGTCGAAGGGCCGAATCCAAGCGGCCAAGGGAGGAAGTCGTCGTGCGAGGCGTAATAGAAAGTATCCGCCTAGACATTATTACTCTATCGGAAGCGGTCTATTGAATAAACCTACGTGTACGTAGTAGTGTACAGCAGTCGGCTAGCGATACAGTGGTGAATGAATGCGCATTAGGAGGGGTAAAAGGAGGGGCAACGTGCAAGCATACGGTATTATTCAAGATACCTTAACCCATTTACTGACATCTCCAGTTGGCCACGTGCCGAAATGCTTGTATCGGGTTATGGGACAGTTCCAATATCTCGGTTGAGGTCCAAAAGTTTACACTCTTGGCTTTCGGATGACAGCATACAGTAGGCGGTGTGATACTCATCTGCAGATAAATGTGGGAATAACTATGCATGTAAGTAGGTAGGCATCTGGTAGTTATGCAGGGCTCCTGTTGACAATGGATTATGAGGTGGTCTAGGTATGATTCACCTACGTGTGGCTTAACAAGCCACATCAGGTCGGCCTTGATGCTCGTCCATTGAAGTTTCGGACATGCATTAACGGGAGCAACTCCATTTGGTGACGGAACATACCCGCCACAAATGCGGCCGACTCTCTCACAAGGAATCCGGCTGTGCATATGCATGCAAATGACACCGCGCTTCGGTTGACCGACACTTCAGAACAACTCGTTCAAATGGAGAGGCCATATTGGAGTTGCGCTACTACAGTACATTGGGCTTGACCTGGACGCTTCACGAATTCAAACATCAAATCTGGGACGAAAGGGCTGCTCCGTTCATCCTTGCGTAGTGACCGCCATCATAATCTGTCGCGAGGATGTACATGATCCTTTGAGTTTGGCGCTTTTGAGGCGGGAGTCCCGGGCTAATGCCGTGGTTGCACAGATGATAGGGACTTCTTTCGTCTCACTTGTTATTGGGTGGCAGGATTAGGGTTATCACTTGCCGGGAGCTGATCCCTCAGGAGCCAGGCATATGATAAGATGTTGTTTATCGAGGCTTAATAGAATATCTGCTTACTGATGGTAGTCCCTGACCCTAACGCACGGGAGACAACAAAGAATAAAGAATAGCCACAGATGACGTGTCGCTTGATGATGATACACCAAATACGAGGCATAAGGTGTTGTTGACCCTTACACATATAGGTGTCTTCTGGTCGGCCACAGTTGGCGGGATACAACCCCAAATGAACAGATGTAAAATGACGCACTGCTGAGGTCCACGGTCGACAACGAGTTGATCTGAATGAAGTGAATTGGACCGAGGAGAAACGGACACATGGGATGGCAAGTTGAGACAGGATAAATAAAGTACGCTCTCGAGACAATCTGGTCGACTGCATGGAAAACATATCGTGAAATTTATTCCATTTTCCCGTACTGTATCATTGAGTGGGGGTGCTGACGTTCTGTTTCGACGCATTAGAGGCTTGATTTTCTCACTAACACGATTCTGGTAAGGTGTCCGCCATAGATCTACATAGTAGCTGCGGCTTATCGCAGATCTACCTTCGTTATCTAATTGACAAATTATCACAAGTCAACAGTGGAGGGATGATGTGTGCCCAGTCCACAGCGATGGAACTGTATGCGGCTGGAGATGCTCAACCAAAGTCGGTTTGATAAGCCCTAACGAGGGTGCATTAACGGTCCAGTAGCCGTCACCGCTTCCTCCGGAGATGGATACCGCTGAACAGTTCTTGACATCCCGTGGGGTTACTGAATTAAACATCAATATACGGACATAAGCTGGGGATGTCATTATGGCCGGCAATTGACAGCTTCTTTGCTCGAAACAGCTGCTTCCTCAAGTACGTCAACTCTTCATCCACCTTGGATCCATATCAGCGGAAAAAAAATTAACATCCATTCACAGATCCCATCCTTATCTCTCCTGTCCGCAGCCGTGACAATAATAGTGGGCCCTGCCATCCTTGGAAGCCCATGGAGCCCCCTAGCTTGTGATAACAGATCCGACGAGCTGCCTGTCAAAGTTCGTAGAGTCGCAGGGCTGGATCTCCTAGTTCCGACAGTCTTCGGAATCGGTGTCCTGATTCGTCCAGCGAACCCGATAAGCCTATTGACATGTTCGGGCTGCTAGTTGCGGTTATTCTCCTGCTGCTTGCCGGATCCCTCGGTGCTTATGTGGATGGCATCCCTGGCACGGGGGGCAGAGTACGCCAGGGGATCTGGACCAGCCATCAGCCGAAACGGGAAGATGCCTTCTACGACTTGGGTCCGAGCGGTTGAGTCGTCTGTGGTCTTCTGTTGCATTTCCACTTGTATCTATGGCTATTGCGTATCTCCGATCGTTCTTTCGGTGAGGCTTCTTACTGTAATTACTCCAGTACGGAGACGTTTATGTCACCATCAGCACGATAACGACTTCCTTCGGTTTACGGACTGCCTCGGAAATAACCGAAGTGGCTTGCAAAGACCACACTTAACACGTCGCTCGTCTGCCTCGGGCTAGAGATCTTCTGGCTTCGTCGACAGGGAGGTCTGACTAAACATCTATCCGCGCCCCCCGAAGTCTCGGCCTGATAAGGTCAAGTTACTTGACATCCCCCGTATACATACGATTATATATCCTCGGGAAAGTCAACGCCTTATCGGAAGCCTAGTACCATGGCTTGTGGTGGCCCAAGGGAACTGGACCAGCTGGTTTTCAGTTCGATCACTCCATTGGACCCCTTCGGTTGCCGTTTGGATTTAACATTTCCGATTCTTAGTTATCCGCTACTATATTCAGGGGAAGACTCCACAACGATCTCCCGCGGAAAATGCCAGTCGAGATTAGGATACAGAAAGAGATAGACCCGGCCCACTCAGGATATCCCGTCCGGAGATGCAAGTTCGACGTAATGAGACGTGCTGACGTTCACCTCTTAGAGGTCATCACGTCGATATAAGAGATTCAATTCAACCAGTGATCTGTGTTGTGTCGAAACCGGGACACATCGCTGAGTATATACGATCATCTTTTGAGCGTACTCTTCGAGGTCTTTCACCCTCTTTCCTTTGAGAGCAGTCTGAGCGGATTTTAAGCTAGGACCCGGTACTCAAGCTTCCAAGATGCAGCTGTCTTACCTGTGGACTTCTCCGGAGGTCAATCCGGTCAACCGAAAAGCTCGCTCTATCCCGGTACTCAACCTCGTGGACGTATATGGCCGAGTATTCTTCTTTTCATGGTGGGGCTTCATGGTCGCTTTCTGGGCATGGTATACATTTCCACCGCTTGTAGGTTGAACTCCTGTCTGGGTAATATGATACGGGGTTGGCCGAACTAACTTGTGACTATAGCTAACTCACACGATCAAAAGTAACCTCCACCTTTCGTCGGCTGAGGTTGCCAACTCCAATATCGTCTCCTTGTGTGCTACGTGGGTGCCACCACCCTTAAGTGCTTGGGATATGTAACTTACGGCTTATAGGCTGCTGATTCGTTTTGTCGCCGGTCCTGCTTGTGACTATTTCGGTCCCCGACAAGTGTTTGCCTACATACTCCTGATAGGGGCTATTCCCCTCGGCCTCGCCCCCCTGGTGAAGAGTGCAACAGGCTTATACGCCAGCCGGTTCTTCATCGGCATCCTCGGCGGCGCGTTCGTTCCTTGCCAAGTCTGGTCCACTGGGTTCTTCGACAAGAATGTTGTCGGTACCGCCAATGCTCTAACGGGCGGATGGGGAAACGCCGGCGGCGGGATCACTTACTTCATCATGCCCGCGGTTTTCGATTCCTTCGTCGCCCGTGGATACGCCGCAGGTATTGCGTGGCGCCTAACCTTTATCGTCCCGCTGATCGTCACCCTAACCACCGGAGTGGCTATGCTACTACTGTGCCCTGATACACCCACAGGTAGATGGTCTGAGCGACATCTCCACGCCGAGGAGAATCTTAGAATCCATGGCGTCGACCCCACGGGGCTCGAGGATGGTAAGGTTGTCGATGTTCCGGGCGGAATTACGGACAGAGTGAGCTCTGAAGGTGGACAAGCCCTGGAGAAGGAAAAGACGCTACGATCAGAGGTCAACTGGGACCACGAAGCCGCACTGTCCAGATCGGAGATGCTCGAGACCGCCAAGGGAGAGGTCGTAGAGAAGCCGACGTGGGGAATGATCCTCAAGGTGACAGTGTCGCTCCAGACCCTATTCCATATCGCGACCTACTTCTGCTCATTCGGCGGCGAGCTGGCCATTAACTCGGTCCTGAGTTCATACTACAACAAGAACTTCCCCTTCCTGGGGCAGACTCTCGCGTCCAACTGGGCGGCCATGTTCGGGTTCCTCAACTTCGTAACGCGCCCGCTCGGCGGCGTCGTTGCCGACGTGCTCTACCGGCTCACGGGCCGCAGCCTCTGGGCCAAGAAGGCGTGGATCGTCGCCTGCGGCTGCGTCACGGGCGTGCTGCTCATCGCCATCGGCAAGATTGACCCGCACGACCTCTCGACCATGGTGGGCCTCGTCGCCCTCATGGCCATCTTCCTTGAGGCGGGTAACGGCGCCAACTTCGCCCTCATCCCCCACGTGTACCCGCAGGCCAACGGCGTCATCTCGGGCCTCACCGGCGCCGGCGGCAACCTCGGCGGCGTCGTCTTCGCCATAATCTTCCGCCTCATTGACGCCGGCACTGGCTACGCCCACGCCTTCTGGATCACCGGCGTCATGATGCTCGGCCTCAACCTCTCCCTGTGCTGGGCACCGCCCCTGCCGAGGGGCCAGATCGGAGGACATTAGCCATCTCTTACGAGTTTCGTATTTTATTGGAGAGCGAGCGACGCCTTTATGTTTCCTTTACCAAGCGGGATGGACGGTGTTTATGGGGCAAGCAAATTGCTGTGCTGGGTTCGCGCTGGCTTTGGAAAATAGCGTTTCGATGAATGATGATATGATACCTCTGGTAGAGCGCTTCAGTAGATTCTTTTATTATCTTTTTATAAAAGAGTTTGGATAGACACTTCAAGAATTTGCAAACAAGACGCTATTATCTACTGTGACTCGCTTCGTCTGAATCGTACTTCCAGCGGTTACAGAAGATCACACCAGCTAGCTACAGACGGCTACGCCAACAATAGTTATTTCCAAACCTTGAAACGCCGATGTGCAACAAGAGACCATGAGTCTTCAAAGACGGACAGATGTAGTACCCCAAGAGACTATTTAATACGACAGCATCACGGAGTTGTTCCTTGGCATTGTGCTGCCAATGAGAGATCTTACGTGTATACCGATCCATGCCGATCGGTTTGTTTCTCCCTGCAAGAACCGCCCCCACCAGCCACCCTCGGCGCGGCCGCACTCGCAAATGACGTCTGCTGTCCCCGGGGCTTCCACTCAGCCCTTAGGTACATAGAGTGGTCGATTGTAACAAGTCTACCTGTGTCACGGCGAGAGCCTAATTATGTATGGCGTCGCCGCGCCTCGCCCGTTTTGCTTCTTCTTCTTCCTCATGCGGTTCTGGCTATCTGTAGTGCTGTCGGTGAAATGGAGGGATTATTTCCTGTCTGTTCCTGTGATGATGATATGTAGTCTTGGCCGGCAGCGGTAGGTCACTCGATATATCTAAGCAGCATGCTTCGTTCGCGCGTATAATTACCTGCATGTGACATATATATATATCCCGTTGCAACACGGGTGATGAGGCCCGAGGAACTCATGAGCCTTCACAGACATGGGATATACGTACACATCTAATCCGTACCACCGAGAGCCCCCTTTTTATCCCTATGTAAAATGTAAGTATATATCCGGACAGCCGGATTGGCTGCCGCCGACGCATCATCATTATCAGGGGCCCCCAAGTTGGTTCGTGCGTCGATGATCAGGTCTCGTCAGCGTCAGTGAGGACGGCTGCCAAGGACTGGGGAAGTGATGAGAGACATGTGGGGCCGCCGAGATAGATCGATCAACGGTTTGCCTTTGCCGACCGGACATGTCTGTATGTGCGTATATGCAAGCAACTCCTTACGGATAGATCAGCATTCGTCACTGCCTGTTTGGGAGAAGAACATTATCGGCTAGCCGCAGGCGTTGGATGGCGCAAATTGATGACGAGCAGGTGCTGTGCCGCTCACGCATCTCGGGTCCTCCCCCGGGCAGCTCCATCTGCTGACAGATGCGGCTCTGTTGTGAAACCACGTATTCTACAACCTACCTGCCTACCTGAGCAGATAGGAAATGATATCGGGAACACGGAGTCACGAGCGCTCCTTTTTGTTTGCTTTAAGACGCAGATGCCACCTGGCAAAGCAGAGTCGTGAGGGGCAGGTTGCCAGGCTACAACCGAACTGGATGTCTTAACATCACGATAACGAGATGCGTCTTTTCAAAGGGCGCAACTGGAACATGTCAAGTTGGACACAAATCTGGGTAAATATATTTCATTAAACCACCACCAATCAAACCATCCCCGAGTATTTGAAGCAAAACGCCATCTTTGCCATGCCAGTCAGATCTTCCATTAGTTAATCCGTCGTTATCCAACCCATATATACACGCCTTGTAGACAACGTCTCTACACAGTGTTTTTCTGAATGGATACTCATAGCTAAGACTAATCTAGCGTAAACAGGCGCAGAGCAGCATGGGCCGGATCATAGAGCGAAGACAGCGGCAACGATACCGCCAATAGCAGCCAGGGAGGCAGCGTTGCGGCCAGCAGCCGCGGTAGCGATAGGCTGTACCGAAGTGGTGGCGCTGGCGGATCCGGTAGAGGCCGAAGTGACAGGGGCGCTGGTCACGAAGGTGGTGCCATTGGTGGGCTGCTGGGTGATAGGCGGCTGGGTGGTGGGCTGCTGGGTCGGTACTGCCTCGTAGGAGGAAGTGGTGCCAGGGATCTCAGGCACATCCTCAGTCTCGCTCTGGGTCGGCTGGGGCGGGGAGCTGGTAGGATACGCGGTCTGGGTGACTGAGGTCATGGAAGACGAAACAGGGGGAGCGGAGGTGGGATACCCGGCAGGGCTGCTGCTGCTGCTTTGTTCACCACCAGCGCCGCACTTGCTGTTGTCGATGTGGAACGGGAACGAGAACTGGAAAGTAGACGGGTCGGCCTCGGAGGTGATCTGGATGCCATAGGTGGCCTTCTCGCCCAGCTTGCAATCGACGCTCCAGTTGTAGGACTCGTCAGTGATCATGACGCCAGCTTGGAGATTTATTAGTATCTGCCTGTGAGTATGAGGGAGGGCTTATCTTACAAGCAATCTGATCACCGACCTCGAGGGTCCCCGGAGTCGCGCCACCCAAAAGGGAGATCTTCACGGTTCCGGTGTATGCGCCAGCCCCCCACCTGATGGCGTAGGTGCTGCCAGCAGGGACCACCTCGTTCTCTGCGGGAGCACTCATGGCGGCAAAGCCGGGAACCTGAGCCGTGACCGAGGCGGCGAAGGCCAAGGACGAGGCGACAACGGCAACAGAACGCATCTTGATCTTTGGATCTAAACTGACTTATTACGATAATGTCAAGTTGACGAGGTGGTACCAGAAACTACGAGAGGATGAGAGGTAGAATTGGCGACAGGAGGACGAAGATGATGGGGGGAGTGAAGCTGTTTAAGTAAATGAATGTGAGCCGCCTACAAGGCTGGCGAACTGGGGTTATAGGGAGTGAACGAGTCAGTGGACTCAATAATTTGGCTGATTGGGACAAGGTGGAAGAGAGAATGAGTGGAAGAAGAAGAGGTTCAATGCGAGGAGGCGTTCTTGGACGATTTAGCCTCTTAAGACGGATGGAAATGCGGCGCAGCGCAAAGCCAGGTACTCTCTACTCGTGCAATATCTTAAGCGCGTTGCATCCAGATGTAGAGAAGTGGGCTCTCCGCTTCTTTACTCTACGCATGGTCTGCTCTGTTACATAATAGTAAAAGGGCTGTAGGATCCTGGGCCGTGGGTGAAGGCTACTGCTGCCCCTGCGCAAGAGATAACCAGCGGACTAGTGCCACCCAATATGGACTAATTTCCGGGTTTCCAATCGTTGTTCGATGCCGCAAAGTTCACCAGGTCGTCTAAATGGCGCCACATGGTTAGACTCTTGACACAATTACTATAAATATACCAGATATTGAGATAGTCCTTGCTCGGGTAGTTCAAACGTGGGCACGTTAGCACACGGATGGCGGTTAGTCGTATATTAGGTTACTACGGAAGATCTACGAGTAAATATTGTAGGTACGAATGTACGCCTGATATCTAATTATGTCGGACAGCCAAAGTTTTTGGGCTCTAAGTCCGTAGGCTGTCGGGGGGAGGTAATCAAACAATCCCTCATGCAAAGCTGGAACACAGGACAAGAAGTTGGCAGGAAATTTAAAGGGGGGAAGACCCTTCCAGCCCGGTCCAAGTCTGGTCCGGGGATAGTCATGGAGACTAGTGGAGCGTTTAATTGAGCAAGCTTCGGCTGGATAGCGAATCAGGGAAGCCAACGCTTTCCCAGGGTCCATGTATGCACCCAGTGGATACAAGGACGTCTTAACCTATCAGGTATGTAGGCAGAGTCGAAAGGCGCTATCAGTACCTGACCTTGTAACATTTTTCAAGTACATGCCAAGCGACAGGGGTTATCAAGTCACCCTTTTCAGCCCTAAGCTAAGGTATCCAATAGAGAACGGTAACCAATCCATCGCGATTCCAGGCTAAGGTGGTTGACAAAAAGTGATAGTGTCAATTCCACATAGGAAATAATTCACAACGACTTATTTAAGCTACATGTAACTTCATTGGATTACTGCGGTTGACGCATTATAATTCCCCCAACTAGCGTTGGGTATGGTGACACTCTCAATCTTTTTGTCAACCACCATGCGGGCCTTCAGCAGGCACCAGGCGCGTAAGATCCCTGTTATCAAATACAGCAAGCAGGCTACTAGGTGGAAAATATTGTGGGGATTTTTGTTCATTTTTATCAAAAGGGAAATCAACGGTGCGCGCTCAACCGGACTTGGAGTTGAAAAGCTTCCCCAGCTTGAACTAACCGACGATGCTTGGCGCGCCGTCCAATTAGTACTGCTTCTTATTCGTACTATGTTTCAGCGGGGAAGCACCTTCCAAATCGGGCCGCCAGAAAAGGAAAGGGAAATGTTGCCGCTACATAGCGAGCATTACCCATATACTCTCCACGGAAATCTAATGGTTTCCGAAATGCCATCAATTATAACATAGGAATCCCATGATACCGTACAGTATTCCAAAATACCGAAGATACAACCTGCCGTATAATATGGAGGGGGCCCATAAGCAACACAGTTAATACGCGCATTCACCGTACAGTCAGCTGGTGTGACAATGACACCTCACATACATATTCCACATGATTCGAGAGTCCTGTCTTAATGCAGTCAGCATGACTAGTGACATCTTGCCCATCTGCTCGCTTTTCTGCACAGCATCCTCCACGATTCATCCTGGGGCAGCCCCGGGAAAAATCCCTCAATAAAACGGGGAAAGGAGAAAACAGGAGAAGAGAGTACCCGCCCCCTATAATCGGGTACCGATCCCTCTCGGACAGGAGTTTGCTCAGGAGCCTCAGGTCAGTAGCCCCATCGCCGTACTCGCTTGGATGGCTACCGGTCAAGGCGATGGCCAAAATAAATTATCAGACTCAAAACACATTCGACACCAGTAGTGTGACAAATACCTCGGCTACCGCCTCGCCAGTCTCGTAAGTATATGCGGTAGTCGCCTGGACAATTGACTCGTCAACTACTGCAATACCACTCTGACGGCCTCTCTAGGTCACCATGGTTGCGACGATGTGTCACAGCGGGCCCCTTCGGGGATTTCTCCGTGTTATACGAATGGAAGCTGACCGGGCCGTAACTGACAGGCAGGCAGCTCAAGAATGCCAAAAAAAAACCATATTACACGTCTCTCGGTAGGAAGAGCCGGCTGTGGGTGATTTTTACTGAATTTATGACGGGCGTAATCCGAAAAGCCCCGTACATGTCTCTCATTACTAGGAAGGTGGCCCTGGTAGGAGTCATGTATGGGGCTTTACTGGATTGCGGCTTCCGGGTTGCGTTATACGGCGAAGGGCACATGTTTTACGAGTTACACATGCGTGTAAAGGTTGTGATTGTCGCACATATAGTGTGACGACCTCTCCACGATTTGTGCTACGCGAGAAACTGGCCCTTTTCGAGTTCTCAAGTCGGTTCGTCCTTGGCAGAACTTGAAACCTACAGATAAGTTCGTCTCTATATTTGCCGTTCATTCCTCCTTACCCCTTTATTTCCTTTCTTTTGCTGTTTGTATAGGTTACACATTTCCTCGAACCCCAAGAATTCCCCAACCCTGAACTCTCGATTCTATACGGACAGAAATTGCCCACTTTGCCCCTGTATCGATAACCGGTTCTATACGTCTAAAATACGTTTTTCCTAGCCCATGTATCCCTTCTTCTTACTTTCTGGTACTCTATCGTGCATTTCGGTCCTAGGAGCACTTTTGGAGCAGATGCACAGTCTATAGAGCATCTTGAGTTCCGGCATCTAAATTCGACGGGGCAGTGACTCTGTAGTTTTCCTGCATATCAAGGGGGAAGACAAAATTCCCCTTCAACATGTTGTGGATCTGCTCAGTTTACCTTTGGGATATCATGCCGTCATGGACGCCGGTGTGGTTTCTTCTAAGCCGCTCGATCCGGGCGCCGGGGCCTCTTGTCTACTATCAGACCACCATACTACGTGTGACAAGCCGCTTGTAGGGGAACATGGGCTCAATTGGTGGTTGTTCGACACTCTACTAAATGCTATATACCGAGTCGTCCCACTGCCCCGGCCCAGCGGCTTCACTCCACATTCTCTTAGTGTCGCTATACAGCATAGTCCAGGTCGTATAGAGTCCCGCCCGGTGGCTAGAACCTAACGCCGTCCCGTGTATTGTTTCTATATACATCCATTGTAGCCGCGGCTCCAAACTCGTCAATGCTTTCTGCAGGGACAAAGTACTTGGAAGACCAAAGCTGACGAAACTGCATCTCCTGGTCCTGTGGGACGCTATCCTCACACCGGCTATGATCCCCTGGGAGACAAGATGGCTCGTCGGTGACTGGATACTGATGCCGGCTGCCGAGGTCCTCGAAAGGAGGATAAAACGACCTTTGTGTCCGTAGGACCCGTCAATGGCGAGCTATACCTTGAGAAGATGAGTGGTTCTTGATCCCATAACTCCTCCAAACCAGGGTGTCAGACGACCGGATATTGGCATACCACTCTCGGGCTTGGCGGAGGCGACACCTTGAAGCAATTTCTGATTTCTCTGGTATCCGAAGTGGGCGATCGCTCGAGCTGTCTGGCATGCATACCGGCCCCTGACGCAGTGGGCTAGAGCAGTTGTACCATCATCCCTTCGGACAGCCGTCTGTCGATACCCCTTGGCCTCATTGGGCTCGTCATACCACGAAACGACTTGTGTAGGTCCGCGGACGACAGGGGCGACAGCTTGCAGCCTCAGCTGATGCGGTCTCGCGGGGGTGGCAAAGAAAGTGGTGGCCGAAAGATTGTTAAGTGCCAATGGTGTTTATGGATCTCGAGTATATCAATTATTTCGACGCCCACCTTTGGTTGGATAATTGGGGTGGGGGAGGGATCAGAGTGCCACTGCTCGGCGTTGTCGTTTCCTATGATTCGGTGGCAGCAGCTCGGGTGTTGGAGCACTGTTTGTTCCGGCCGCTTGTAACCCCCCAACAAGAAACACATGTTCAACGACAAAGCGTCGACTGACAACAGACAGCAGCACCGGACACTCATCAGTGAGCCTCAACCTCGCTCGTGTCACGGTGTCGCCTGAACCGCTACACTAAATGCCACATGGCCCAAAATGGATACGGAATTCCAAGTCCCTGACTTGGATTCTGAATGACCCTATATGGGCGGTAGCATCCACCTGTTTCACCAATGCCACGTTGTGCAACGCCGCAACGGCTCGAACTGCCCGCCCGCCCGCCATCCGAACGTCAGGACCTGTCATCGCCTCGGATTCCTAACTTAGGCAACTACTCCATCTCGTAAAGCCGAGGCGGCGGAGGAGCGCTGCCACCCAGCTCGGCGTGCTGCCTGTCCGCGGGGAGTTCGGCCGGAGGCGCCTTCGAATTCGCCTCCTTCTCCCAGTAGACGGCGCCGCTGAGCTCGACCGCAGCGGGACCGCCGTCGAGCTCTGATCTACGCGCCCCGTTTCCGCTTCCGCCCTGCCGCTTACTCCTGTACCGCCTGAGGAGTAGGAAGCCGAGCGCCAGGAGCAGCAGGCCGCCGACGGTGGCGCCGACGGCGGCACCGATCTTGGCGCTGTGGGAGGACGACGAGGAGCCCGGATCACCCGTCTCGAGGGCGGCTTCTTCTCCGCCGGTAGAGGAGGACATGGTGGTCGCGGCGTCGCCGACGAGTACGATGCCCACGGCACCGCCAAACAGCACGACGTCGCTCGCGGGCGCCACAAATTCGGACCGGTTCTGGTAGTCGACGAGAGTGAGGGTGGTGGTCTCGCTCGGCCCTACGGCGAACGTCGTGAGCGTGCAGTCGACCGTCATGGCCACGCGTGTAGACTGCGGCGGGAAGTTGCACCAAGGGTTGACCACGTCGCCGTCGAAGATGAGGCCGCTGCGCGAGGGGGGCGGGCCGGTTAGTAAGTATAACACCCAACACACGACAGACACTGCTGAATTGTCTGGCCCATGTCCCGAGATGATGACATCCGTTGTGTATAGCCGGTGGAACGGAAAGGGAAGAAAGAGAAAACTTTAGTTACCTAGGACAGCACCACGTTAGGTGCGGCTCGCTCACGCTTGCGGTCGTCCAGCCCCTGGGGCAGTACAGGCCCGGGGAGAAGGTGGGCCCGTTCCAGTCGCCGGGCGGGTAGCAGCCGTTCCTGCTCGTGCGCGGGCCGCACGTGGGCACGATCTCCGTGTGCTCGGGCTGGTACGCATCATAAGGCATGAAGCTCACGAGGTCGAGCTCGCCGGGCGTGTGGATGTCGCGGAGATAGTGCACCTCGAAGCAGCGGTCGTCGGGCGTAAATGTCGTCGTCATCGGGCCGTCGAAGGTGTCGCCCTCGCCAGGGACCCAGACCGTCCCCGTGGTAGTAGCCATCTTGATTGTCCGCGTACACACGCACGTTATATGGATAAGTTAAAGCCAATGAATGCCGAGACGTTCCTTCGTCCGAAAAGGGGGAGTCAACACAAAAGCATAATCCAGGTCATCAGTCATCATTTAGAAGGGTGGTGCGGGCGCGTCCTCTTTATTATACAGGTTTAGCGCGTTACCCAGGCAGGTCGTGATCGAAGGAAAAGATACACTTTCTTAGTGGGTACTAAGGAAGTATGTCAATTCTTATCCACTAAGAGAGTGTGTCTCTTGCCCACTAAGAAAGTGTATCAATGGTTTCGATCACGACCAGCCTGGCGTCCCAATTAAACAGAGGGTCCCATCGGGAGAAGGTACCGACATGGGCGGGCCGCAAATGAATTAATGTACTACAGAGAAGAAGAAATGAAATTGGGGCTTTGCAATTCATCTGTTATGCCAGGAGATCCAGGAGACAGGATGCTACATGTCGACCGCGCCACGAAAGCTCCTTCGGGTCTCGTGGCAGGGCAGGCAGGCCATGATCAGAATAATTGACACACTTTTGGTTTTGTAGGTCCTAGGAAAGTGTGTCAATTATTTTTGATCACGGGCTGGCATGGTGTAGGGGGAAGGGTTTTAAAAGGCTGACCTATTCCAAAACGGACAGCGCCTTAGCGCCATGTAACGTATGCCGGCACTGCTAGGGCTGGCGGTGGGAAGCCTTGGAAAGCATTCCAGCCAGCTTGGCGAGTGGCTATTGAAAAAAGGTTGCCGGTGCCAAATATGCAAGGTTGTGCTTTGGGAAGCCGTGGGAGCCCGAGTCATATTTCCATAATTTGCATAGGACACGAGAACCTGCTGTGACTGGGCGGCAGCCGTGCTACCTAACTCTCCCCCCCCTCCCCAACCCTGTTAGCCCCATATCCACTTTACCATGCAGTGGGTAAAGCGATCACCGGAGATCTGCACGTCGCACTGGTGCAAGTACTGCGTAAGAGGCCAAATAAAAACATTGCTGTCAGGTACTTCTCAGGGCCATACCAATGCTAATTTCCATACTAATCGGGAGCTTTTGCTCCATTAACTTTACGGATACATGATGCCGCATTTATGACCCATACATTAGTTAGCGTCACCGTCTGAATGCTTCCGCCGTTTGACTGCTTTCGAATATAGCTGTCAGGACGTGATCGTTGCTGACGGGTGGCATACGAAGACCTGAAGAATTGACCGTTGTATTACCAAAAGTAATGATTATCTCGGTGGCTCTATTAAAACCTGTTGTATCTGTATGAAAAACGCTAGGTCCTGAATAGGTTAGACGAGTGGGATTACCTGACTAGGATGTTTAACTTACCCCTAGGACGTAGTATCGAGGCTTGGCCCTCTCAGCCACTAGGTTCCGTGGCGGCGGCAGTGGAACCGTGGCGGCTGTGTTGGTATATCTCCTGGGACATACATATCAGAAAGCGCTATGGTTATTCTGATGACGGTGCTTATTGCCCTTCTGGCGGCACCCAAGCCTATCCGGTGATAGATGAATAAAGCCCTGAATATTCAAGAATTCCCAGAGTATAACCTTCAAGTTTTAACCGCGGAACTGTGTGGTTAGGGCTAGGGTTAGGGTTAAATAGGTTTGGGGGAACGGGGAGAGTCGCCGCACTGCAATATATGGTAAGATTCTGTTTGAAGTGTTGCGTTGAAATCGATGACACGACGTATCGTATAGGGACACCGTCAGGATAGCGATAAGCACCCTCAGAATGAGCCCTTCAGAATAGCCGTGCAATCAGAGAGGATATACTCACGACGAATCAGATGCTGAGCACTTTCCTCTCTTTATCCCGGAATGCACAACAGTAACTGTAAATGTTAGGTTCCGAGCGAAAAATGCAGGAGCGGGACCAAGAAGTCTATAAGGGCGCCTTCGAATGCACGCAAAGTAGTTGTCACAAATTAAATGGAGGTCTACTAGACGTAGGGATAATGAGGTTGTAACCAGGCACGAAACGACGCGAGATTGAAGTCACCCACAGCCCAGAAATGTATATCAAGCTGAGGGGGCAGTATAGGAAAGAAGGAAGAAAGAACAGGAATCACATATGCATATTAAACAGAGTACAGACAGTTAACAGTCAGAGGCAAGGCAATCAATCCATTCTCCCCAAGCGCACCAAACACCTTTTTTTTCTGAGCCACCTAGACAACAATTTTAGTGACCATCGAGCCAATACGTCGCCGTGTACCATAGACCTCTTCCCCTCCAAGAACGACGGAGAGTGCGTTAGCCGTGAAGGAAACGAATGCGGTGAATAGCGATCGAGACAGCTGTATAGGGAGGCTAGATGCCGAAAAACCGGCCGGCGGATGTGAATGCCGATCATATCGTCATAGGTCGTTAGATGCGATGCTTCTCGCTCTCTGTTCAAGTTGTATGATTAGCTGGTTGCTCCTGCTAGTCCTTTGCATTGGTTTGACGGAGCTCACCAAGTCGGGAGTAGAGCATGTAAAGAGCCATCCTGTTGCACTCCTCAGTGCCTGTGATCGTGACGAGGCGTTCATTGCTATTGTCCTGCGGCTCGTTGATCTTGATGACACTGCCGCTGATCTGGCGGATCTCGTTGATCTTCTGACCACCCTTACCAATAATGGCGCCAACCATATCATTGGGAATGAAGATCTGCTGGGTCAATGGGGCTCCGGCCATACCGCCGTGCATCGGGGCTCCTCCGTGAGGCGCACCATGATGCTGGGGGCCGGCAGCGTGAGGCGCTTGATGCGGTGGCATATGAGGCGCAGCACCATATCCTCCAGCCTGGGGAGTATAGTGCATCGGAACGTTGGCACTCGGCTGCGGAGCGGCAGCATGGGGGTGGTACTGGTGAGCATAAGGCTGAGGTGGGACGTGGTGAGAGCGAGGGTCAGGACGTCGTCCATAGTTCTCACGATGACCAAAGCTGCCGCCGGCGGGTTGGGGAGTATACGGAATCACCTGCATACCGCCGGGAATGACGGCGGCCGGGCCGCCGCTGCGCGTGGCATACGCCGAGGCCCCGGGACCGCCAAAACGTTCGTTAAGTTGCTCGAGAAGGGTACTGCCTACATAGTAAGTTGCAATATGAACAGCATCTGCCACCCCCATAACCACAAGCGAGCGCTCGCTAGACAACGGCAAGCACGAGTCGGACGCGTTGAGGCGAGCGCCAGAAGCCTCTTGGATTTCACGAATGCGAACACCGCCCTTACCGATGATCGACCCGATGAGGACGTGCGGGATAAGCAGGCGGAGGGGATAAGTCTTGGACTGCGCGCTCGAAGGCTCGGTCAAGGGCTCGTTGTTCAGCGTACGAATGATCAAGCCAAAGGCCTAGAATAATAGTTAGTTTAAGGATCGGAATATCGACAGAAGAGTGTGAAGGCTCACTTTGGCGACTGCATCAACCACTCCGCTCACAGTAAGGATTCGCTCTACAGCACCTTTCTGGTAGTCACTGACGGTACATTTGGCACCGGACTGCTTCCTGATGTTTGAAACATTCTCGCCACCTTTGCCAATGATGGTGGCGGCTTCGGGGCTGGAAATCACGGCGCGAATATGAATCCAGGCACTCTCATCATTTGCGTTGCTCGGCGTGCCAGTCGGGACTGCCGCTGTCCCGGAATGGCCTGCAGAGGCAGCAGCCTTGTTTTCGTTGGCATCAGGCACGACGGTATCGCCCTGGTCATCTTTGACCTCGGGCTTCTCGCCGTTTGTCTCCTCCTGTTTGCCTGTGCCGTTGGCCTCGGCCGGGTCCGGGGCTGCACTGTCTCCATTGCTCTCGGCGGTCTCGGTTTTCACTTCCTCCTCGGTAGCATTGTTGATGAGCTTATCGAGGGCCGGCCGTTTGGCATCGGGCTGGTCATTGGTTCTCGATGGGGATGAGGCATCCTCTAGCGGACGCTTTGCCGGGTTGGTAGGTTGAGTTGGTGATGCAGACATTTTGTCCTAGATGGGCAATATCACTCTTAAGGGGTTGACGTCTTCCCTTGCAGAATACCGAATTGTAATTTGTATTGATTATCGAGTTTTTATCTACACCTTGGGGATTTCCGAAGGAAAACGGGCAGGTGTAGTGACTCGGGGCGAGAGACGGGTGGAAAGCACACTGAAACTGATGCGTCTGCGTGCCGTATGTGTATGTAGGATCGAACAGCGGGTTCAAGTCGGACTTGGGATAGGAGGATCGATGAAGTGACGAGGTCGATCAAGTAGCGCTTCTTGGGACACTGAGCACGAGTGTGGAAAGAGGGTGACGTGAAAAGATCGCGTGATGGGTCCTCCTGTGTACCTAGGGCGGGAGCATAGGACAAGGCGAGAAAGACTCGTAATTTGGAGGAAGGCCTGTCGATGCGGAGTAGGGTAGAGGAGTTGGCCGTGAAGAAATATGAGGTCGAGATCAGGACGGACAATGACG
Source organism: Monosporascus sp. 5C6A (assembly GCA_004155035.1). NCBI lineage: Eukaryota > Fungi > Ascomycota > Sordariomycetes > Xylariales > Monosporascus > Monosporascus sp. 5C6A. The sequence continues at coordinate 211,792 of QJOB01000022.1, forward strand.
GAGAGAAGTCGACCAAGCGCGCAAGTAGGCAGGCAGGCAGGCAGGTACTTGGTAGATGAGGTGGTGATGATCAGGTAGCGGGTGATCTGTAAATATGATGAATGCTTTGATTGAGGTTGAGGTTGAGGTTGAGATCGCGGCAGAAAGAAGTATCTTGGAGGTTGTAGGTAGTAGCAGGAATTAGAGAGGTAAATACTTCTCAAACCTTTGCTCTGTCAAACGGGAATAGCGACAGATGTCGACGTCAATGCCACCAGATGCCGCCTTCCCTGACGAACACTCCGAGTGCTTGCTTTTGTTCCCTACACCTCACTATAATGAGCTTTTATTTTAGCTGCTGCTGTTGGTTCCACTTTGTCACCGTGCGCGTTTGTTGAGCCGCGGTCCGATACGCAGAATGGGATAACAAAGTCAACTGATCGGCGATGATAATTCACAAATAGGGCCTTGTAGTTGATGGGTGCAGTTGACTCTCCTGATGGGCGAGGTCGAAATTGGGACACGTCGGGCGTGCTTATCCGATGTCCGTAAAGGTGGAAGGTAAAAGGTTCTCCGGAAGGTATCAAGAGAGCTTCAGCTCCTTATGCGGTTTGTCGGGGCGATCGGGGGAAATAAGCTTATGGGGTTCCTGGACCACCAAACAAAGAAAGCGGGGAAAATCTGGATATTAAAAGTCGATTCTGAATTAAGGCTAGAAAATGCGACAACGTAGCTTTGCAGAAAAGTACGAAAAAGTGATGGTGTACTGCGCGATGCCGGGCTGTAAGGTAAGGGGGAATGGTTTTTTTCGGTGAAGTTTGGGATTAAGTGATTGTCGGAGGTAAAAAAGGAGATGATGTTTCACTAATACGCATCGCTCACCTTGGTCACCTTTACTGGCTTTACTTAGGTACCTTAAGTATCTACAATTATGCAATATCTACCATACAGTGCACGTGTGAGCCTTTTTCATAGCGTAAAATTATGTACTATGCACCCCGAGACCCTATGTAGGCGGATTATCCTGTTATGGAACATGCTGAGAAATATGGGAATTATAGAAATCTCATGCTCTCTCTATTGGTACCTAGGGGAGTTGCATCTGGCCTAGAACCCTAGACCTGCAGACTCCCACTAGCATTGACACAGCGAAAGTGGACGGTATGCACCATACACGGTGCATAATTATTGGAATGCACAAAGCTTCACCTGTACCAATATTCATCAAGCCAGCGATGCAGTTAACCATGTTGACCATCTTTCATGCCAGCTGCTTTTCGATACTATAGCCCCAAACCTTCACGTGGACTCTAAAGGGCTCTGTTGACACTACTGGTGAGACATAATACCCATACGTTTGCAAAAAAATAAATATATCAGCGGGTCGCCTCCAACAAGTTATCAGACAAGTGCCCTCAGCACATCGCTAGCTGTAAGCCAAGGCAACAGCTCTCATAGGAGCTCCCTCGTGTTGTCCACATCTCCTTGCAATTCAGTGCCATAAAAGGGGAAACCTTCTTGCGTCATACTGGACAAGTAGCATGGATTCCAATTTACGTCAAGACGATGATCACGACCTCGCTCATTCCAGTCACCTCGAGGAAACGTTAAAAGAGCTCACGGAAAAGGTCAACGAGCATGAAGAAGCACTCAAAAGGGTTGGATCTCATTTCGGGCTCTCCCTGTAGATGTCAAGTGTGCTAACTGGAATGCAAGCTGCGCAGCACTCCTGCAAGGAATCAGCTGGGCCGTGCCGCCCCGAGACAGGCACCCCTGGAAATCATGAAAGCTGCATATGATGAACTGGCACAGCAGACGCCCTTTCTGCCTTTTCCAGAATCTGTCCTACCGGCACTGCTGGCCCTGCGCAAGACTCACCAGACCGTGGAGGAGACCAGAGCATACCAAGAAACGCACAAGATCTCAGTCGAGAACGCAAAACGGCGTCTCGATGTCGAGAAGTCGAACCTGGCTGACCAGCAGGCGCTTTCGAGGAGCTTGCAGAATCGCATCCAGTCCTTGCGGGATGGCTTGGAAAGTCGGATGGAGATGGGACCGGACGACATCGCCAGGGAACGGATCGACGACTTGAAGCAGAAAAAGAAGCATTACGACAGGGAGGCCGCGAAGTTGGTCAAGGCTCTGAGGAAGTTCATAGAGAACCCTCTTGCGGGAATGCTTGCGGCGGAAGAGCTCGGAGGCCCTGTGGTTGGAGATATGATGGACATCGATGGTGACGATCTGGCCGCGGGTTTCAATTCTCAAGGACGACCCAAGAAAGCGAAGGCTAATCCGGACTTAGACAAGCGGCAGCGTCGCATAGACGAGATATGGGGCATGCGAGACGGGATACGTGTAGACGGGACGGCGGATGACGATCGGGGTGAGATCAGTGCAGCCGCCGCCGAAATGCGCGAACTGATAGAGGAGCTGCTCAACGCCTTGATGCAGTCCGAGGCCGACAGCTCATCTGCTTATGTTCAGCTTTCTAAGGAAACGGCGGCAACAAGGTTTCTGGTGAGGTCCAAAGTGGCACAGTTTCATCCCAGAGACTCTACCCGACTGCGGCTGGTCGACTTCGGTAGAGAGTTGGACGATTAAGAGCGCGCGACTGCAGGTCTAATTGCATTATGCCATGCCCTATCCTGTTCTGAATATCACATAGATACCCCTTGGCTGTCGCCTACTCAGAGTCTACCTTGTATCCTCCACTGACTGAAATTGGCATTCGGAGTTTCCTTCGACTTTATAATTATGTCTATCCCTTAAGGGAGTTCGTCACAACCCCAATGTTTAAGCTAATTAGCGAAAGACCTGGTGGGCTCTTGGTAGAAGAGGGTGCGCTTCTACCGCTTCCAGCGGTTTCAATATCGATAAAAGCTAGATACTTGAGACTGTATAAATCATGCCAAACCGGTCAAAAAGACCTTTGAACATCAGTCAAGATACGGCATGTATATTGGATACGAAGTTCTCCGTAGGGATGTGGAGGAGGAAAGCTCAACTGTGTAGGGATGTATCTGACAACTGCGGATGGTCCAATTGAGCCCTCTTTCATTGGCCAAGTTCGCTAAACCCCAGTATACTGTGCAAATACGCCAAAACCCTCCACACCCACTTAACGCGTCTGGACGCGTCAAGCCGAACCCAGCCCGGCTTTCGCGTATGTACCCGCATATTCTATGCACCGTACGACGCAGAAGAAAACTCTCACACCGATCCAAGCCCCCATCTCTGACCGCAATTCCTCCGGAAAAAAAGAAACCACTCAACTCCCCCAGCCTAACAAGCAAACGGCCGCACCAGAAAGAACAAAAAACCAGGCCCGTCAAGCATACGATGACAAGCGAGTCCACTTCTGCCGCCATCACCTCTCCCCCGACCTCACCGCCCGCGAAGAGAGTCAAGACCACCGACACCGCCACCGCCACCACCACTGAATCTTCGCCTGCCACTACCGCCGCTACCACCACGATGGCGAGCACCGAGAACACCGGCAGCAACAACGGCACGACCGCCACGGTGCCGGTGCCGAAGCTCGACCAGTCCCCGCCCCTGCTCGTCAAGAAGCTGTCGGAGAAGGCGCGGCTGCCGACGCGCGGCAGCGCCTTCGCGGCCGGGTACGACCTGTACGCGGGCAAGGCGACGACGGTGCCGGCGCGGGGCAAGGTGCTGGTGGACACGGACATCTCGATCGCGGTGCCGGCCGGGACGTGTACGTAAATTTTTTTTTCTTTTCCCTTTGCTCCCCCTTCCCCTCTTCCCCGAGACCGGAGAAGCCCCGGCCCCCGTTACTGACGAGGGGGCTAAAAATGAGAGAAAAAAAACAGACGGACGCATAGCCCCGCGCTCCGGGCTCGCGGCGAAGCACTTCATCGACACGGGCGCGGGCGTCATCGACGCCGACTACCGCGGCCCCGTCAAGGTCCTGCTGTTCAACCACTCGGACGCCGACTTCGCCGTGGCCGAGGGCGACCGCGTGGCCCAGCTCGTCGTCGAGCGCATCTACACGCCCGAGGTGGTCGAGGTCGCCGAGCTCGAGGAGAGCGTGCGCGGCGCCGGCGGGTTCGGCAGCACGGGGACCAACTAGAATAGACCAGACGCTTTCTATCTATGCTAAAACAGTCTGGTCCGGTCTGATCCAACTGGCCTGGGGGATCGGGTAGACAGGCCCCCGTTCGTTCAACAACCAAAAAAAAAAAAAATACCGGCATGAGTTTTGTCGATTAGTGTACTACTGAGGCAATCGCGGGATCAACCCTTACTTGTCGAGTCGAAGGCCCCTCAGGATACGGAATTCCTAACTTAGCAGGAAAGGGATGGCGAGCATATAGTTTACCCGGATAGGTGGCCCGTCGCCTGAGGTAGCCAAGTTCGGCCTAGACATGACATATACAACTCAGAAGAGGTCTCGCGAAGTGGACCACCTTGTTGTACTTAATAGGACGGACGGGTAGATGTAAAGTATAGAGATCTAGACGATGCTAGCCCCTAAGATCGACGCTCTATCTAGAAAAATTTGTGTCTAACAAATGATGTACGCCACCATGCACTTTCTTCCCAGCTTCCAGCCTCCAGTCTTAAATGCTACTCCGGAGACATGCCTCGAACCCATGCATCATCTACCACCCTCGTTTCGCGCCCTATCCTATGCTCTACGTAACGCATCAATAAACATTCCCTCTCTCGGCCTCCACGTACCACCGCCTATTCAAATCCACTAATTCACCGACATCACTCCCTCACATCCTCTCGGCGCGGTACCGCAAGGTCGGGTTCCTCAGACAGGCGAGGTTTCTCGCGAGCTTGAGCTCCGCGGCGCGGGACCTTAGCAGGTGCGCCGCCTTGTCGTCGAGGTCGCCCGCCTCCGCCTCCCGCAGCTCGGCGCTCATGGCGCCGCACGTGCGCTCGAGGATCTCGTGCATGCTGGCAAGGACCTTCTCGGCGGCCCTGGCGAGCGGGAGGTCAAGGACGTCGACCTCGTCGGGGCTGAGCCAGGCACGCGTGTTCTCGAGTTGCGGGTTTTCGTTGTCGCCGGCGGCCGCCGCTGAGTGCACGGCCTCGCGCATCCTCGTCACCATGAGCGCCGCAAACATGTCGCCCGTGCCGCTGAAGTAGCAGTCGAAAACGGGGAAGTTGATGCGGAAGGGCCGCGGCCGGCGGTCCGACGTCATCGACGAGCCCACGACCGACATGGTGCGCGTCGGCGGCGGCCGCGACTGCTCGGGGTCCGGGTTCTGGTCCTGGGAGGACGACTGGCTCAGGGGTGCCGGCAACGACGTGATGACGATGTGTGGCACGTTGTACTTGCGGTGCAGGACCTCGATGGCCTGCTGCAGGGAGGCCTGGTCGTGGATCTTGACTTCCGAGAGGAGTCTGCGGCGCGTTGCGTCATGCCGTTAACCTCTGACTCGCAAAATTACGCTGGGCGCGGAGGACGGAAGGGGAAGGGGGGGGGGGGGGGCGGCCTCACTCTGTTTCGAACTGATTCGGCAAAATCAAGTCCGCGTACGGTATCAGGCCGCGGTACGCAGGCACGACGTCCTCGGCGACATAGAGCTTGCCGTTATCGCCCATGACGGGGTCGAGAACCCAGAAGAAGCTGCCGGGCCCTCCTCTGGCGGTCTCGGCCTTCGCCTTAAGCTCCTTGGCGATGCCGCCCACGGCCTCGAGGGCCGCGGCGCCGGGCACGTAGCCCGTGAGCATCATGTCGAAGTTGTCGAGGTACGACTGCTTGAGCCCCTCCCAGAGGTCGGCGATCTCCTGCGCCGATACCCGCGTGCCCTTCCATTGCTTGTAGCCCGTGTGGTTGCCTATTTTTTGTCGCGCGCCCGGTCAGTCACGCACATATCCACACACGCACACGCGCGGATACCGCGAGGTCGGCGGAGAATTGGGCAGGGAAAGGCAGAGGAGGGAGGTCCCGCTCACTGAACTGTACGGTGTTCAACGCGGCAACTTCGCAGCCCATCGACTGCAGCACGAAGACGGCGATCTTGTTGCCCACGTTGCTGGCCGGACCGGAGCGTCAACCGAGAGAACTACACGCCCGCGCAAGTAAGGGGGGAAGGCACCTACCCTGACACAACCTTCAGCACAGTCGTTAGCATACGGCCGACCTGGAATTCGTTGTTGTTTCCCCTACATGACTTGCGACGGCCAAGACGCTCGTCTCTGGGATAGGCGGTTCAGCATCCATTACGATAGACCCGGGCGAGGAGAAGCTCGCGTAGAAAGAAGTCAGCGCGAAGGAGAAAGACAGAAATGCAAATCTAAGAATTCCCTGAGCCGAGGAATGCGTAATATTGGAAACCCAATCCTCCTCTTTATCTATCTGCCATAGAGCATAATGCACTCGGCTCGTGACTTGGAGGCGTAGATACCAAAACTCGAAAGAAACTTGGCTTTATATGCCGACGGGACTGACTCAGCTTCCTAGCACTGCATGTCCCCCTGTCCGCCTGTCCGCCTGTCTACTAGAACTAGGTGGTCAGCAGTAGTAAGAGTAGAGTTGCTATTCACTGACGTCGGAACGCAGCTAGAAAAGTCCAGAAGCCATGCGAGTAACCCCACCTATCGACCAGTTGTGTTATCGTATCAATCGACCCTGGACCCCGCGCTTATTAGCTCTAAACCCATGTTAGGGCACACCCGAGGCAATCCTCCCTTACCTTAGCACATTCCGCATGTGGGCACTGAAAGACCATGGTTCTTATATCTGAAAATGCGGATGCTTGATTCATTAATATGATTTATTTTAACTATCAGGACTCCGAGCTGGAAAAAGACATTAAGACCTTTTCTTTTCCTGGTATCTAGCTCGGACCCAACCCCCAAGGTCGTCCATAGATGCCTGACCAAATCGATGCTTTCCGTACCGTATCCATATGTAGACCAACTTGCCTTGGTAGAGCCAGCTCGCAGCTGCTTCTCGGAGCGATATAGTATCTTTTCGTCAGGCTCATCATTACATACCCGCGCGTAGTTTCTATTATTCCTCGTCGCCGATCTGTGGAGAATAGAATGTTAGAATCTTGCGCTGGCGGATATATCCGCACCGGTAGTAGACATACCTTTGGTGCGAGGTAGAATCGCAGGTAGCTGCTGCCCGCAAGGCCGTACTCCACCAGCAGGGGCACCTCGTTCGACAGGCAGATCTTGACCTTGCCGGAGAGAGGCTGCGCCTTGCAGAAGTTGACCAGGTACTTCAGGGAGAAGGTCAGGGACACGGGCTCCGTAAGCTCGATGTCGATGTTGTTCTCTTCCTTCTCGATGTCTTGGTGGCTTCGCAGGGTAACGGCACCGTTACCGATATCACCAGCGCACGAGAATTTGACGCCGTCCTTGCTCGCCTCGATCGTGACTGTTGAGTTATGTCAGTTGAGCCACGGGGCGCTCCCATCCGAGAGGGCGGAGGGGCCCAGGTTTGTGCTTACCGGACTCGGACATAGCTATCAGGTCGGTGCAGATACGTCTGAACTCGGCCGAGGGCATGGAGATGGTGGCCGCATACTCGGTCTCGGGGATGCCCAGGTGCTCCTGGTCGATGTCCATGAGCTTGAGGTCGTACTCGCTGATGCGGTCGTTCGTGGAACTCTCGAAGACGAGGTTGAGCGAGTCGGGCGCGTCCTCGGCCTTCAGCGTCAGGATGTCATCGTTCTGTGCCGCCCGCAGGACCTTGGTCAGGGACACGAGGTTGACGCCCAGGGCGATGTTCCGGTCGCATCGGTAGGGGGAGAAGCCCTCGGCCTTCAGCATCATGGATACGAGGGCCACGTGCGAGTTGTCCATGGCTTGCAGCGCGATGCCCGAGTCATTGCAGTCGAAATTGCAGTCCTGGACCAGGTCCTTGATAGCATCCACCACCTATGCTGCTGTTAAGCTGTCGTCCACAGTAAGAGGATATGATATTTCCCGTTTTGGCTCACCTTCTTCAGGGTGTTAGCCTGCTCCAGTCTAGCTTCCAACATCGTGACTGATTCGCTTTAGATGGACTAGCTAGTGCGGAAAAGAGGAAGAGTAATACAAGATCGACGGAGTGGAAGGAAGGAGGAGGCCAATGGGTATCGGAAGAGCGTGTAGAAAACGTGACGTTAATGGATTGGTTGACTCGTCGGTAGAGGAAGATGTATCTGCTGAGAATCAATTTGCACATAAAAGGGTGTGGATGCAGCCCGGATGAAGTAGCTCTGAGCCGATGGCGCTTGGTGGGATGCACTTTACGCGATCGCCCACTGTAGCGCGTCCATTTCGCGAGGTCACCCAGGCAGCCATAGCACAGACGGCACAGTGCAGCTAGTCTCACCACCCACTGGGCTACAAAGGCCCCCCAAACCTACGGCCTTGACGTAGATGACTTTACATCCCACAAACGCCTGCAAAACCTCCCCCTGATCGGTAAAGACTGGCACCTTTCGTAAGAGATCTCTTCAAGTTGGAATAGGACCTTATATTATCTGGCATCCAATCTTAGAGCCAGTGGTTTCCACCACGGCCCCCAAAGGAGTCCCAGAGCCCTACTTACGAACTGATCCTGATTTTGGATCATGTCGGACTACATCTAGCTTTTGCGTATGTACAGAGTAAATGAAACATTATATCCAAACGACCGTGTAGATGTGTGTTCAAAAACCAACAGATAGCGCGTCCAACGCCCCAGGTACGCCCGAAATCCACCGCTCGTACAAAGCAAAAAACAAAAAAAAGGGGAAGGTAGTCTGCGATGGCCTCCGATGCGCGCCTGTTTTGCGAATCGATCTATAACCATATCATACAGAACATTTGTCGTAAAGAATGTCACCCTCAAGGGGTGCTGATCGAAGTGGTGGTCTATTCCGGACCCTTCGGTGCACCATGTCAGAGGGAAATTCGACTACGCGTAGGCTTTTTCTGGAGCACGCCTTGTAGCTCTCGCATCATACCCCGGTGCGCGTCGGCCTTCGCCTTGGCCACCTCCTTGCTCTTGCGGTCCTCTCTCATCTTAGCGAGCCTCTCTTCTCGCGAAAGCATGCTCCTAGGCCGCGGGATCGAGATGGCCTCGAACACCTCTGGCTCGGACGGCCGGACCGCTGCAGGCGGAGGCGATACTTCACCGTTGAGTTTCCTCAAGGCTTCGTCGACGCCCTCGTCGTGGCTACTATCCCCCTCCTCAGCAATGGTCTGGCCGCTGATGCTACTGCACGAAGGCGACATGAGGAGAGTCATCGAAGACAGGCGCTTCTCGTTTCTATCGATTCCTGACGCCAGGGACGCCTTGCCCGACTGCCAGGCTTCCATCAAGTCACGCAGGTCCTGGCCGATGGATTCGTACTGCGCCATAAACATGGGACCGAGGTCGCTGATGTCATCGGCTTCGTTCAGAGACTTGCTCGACTCTTCGCGAAGCAGGTGCAACTTTGCCTGTACGCTGCGTATGTTCATAGTCATCGAGTTGAGTCTACGGACTTGATGACGCCACCTGTCATGGCTCGGCGTCTGGGGACCTTTCGGAGTCTTCGGAAGGGCGACTGGGAAGATATCGTTAACACGGTCATATATGAGTTCTCGGATCCAGGATCTACTCACGGTCGTTTTCAGCCAGGATATTCCTCACTTGCATGTAGGCGTGCCTCGTCACTACGTTTAGCTCCCTAAAGGCTTCTGATATAGCCTTGAATCGGACTCGGTCCGTGTCGTTACCGGCAGTATGCAAAGCGAGTAGACCACTCAGGAACACCTTGCGGATATCATGAAATAGGAAGGCCGTGTCTTTCAAATATTGTAACTTCTCCCCTTCACTGGCGCCATCCCTTGAGAATTGCTGAAACCTCTCCACCACATCGGCAACCGTGAACTGATACTGAGACTGCAGCTGCAGGAGCTCCGTCTGCTCAGCAAACCCCCAAATCGCGAATGCCGTCTGGTAGTATTTGGAGATTACTTCTGCGAGACTGGTTCGGAGCGCGTTCCTGAGCTGCAGGCACTTGACATTTTGGCCATTATGCTCCAAGCGGCTGATCGGCGGGATAGGCGTGCTCCTAGGACGAAGTTAGTCAAAGCCCCGTCGCAATATGTTTTTTAAGTGGTGCATTTACAATCGGTATCCGCGCGAGACTAGCTCCACTTCCATGATGAAGTTGAGCGCCGCGCTATTGACACCATCGAACTCCTTGGAGAGCGCGATGAACTTTGACGCCTCGATAAGTCCCTGCCTCTGAATGTCCTTCAATATCTCTCGGCGTATATATACTCTCGCAACTAAGATAAAAGCACCCGTTATGGCAAGAGAGGCAAGCAGCCGCTTCCACGTGGGGAAGATTCCACCCAGCCAAAACCATCTGACCAGGGTCGCGGCGCCCAGGCTAAGTACTATCGCGGCTACAGCACCGGAAGCGGTAATTACCTGGTGACTCTGGCCGCTATCGGCTTGGGGGAAGTTCAGCGCTGGCGACGCTTGGAGCCCGTTTATTAAGGGGTTATCGAGTAGCTGAGACTGGACGATGGCAAGGCGCAGTCTCTCGAAGAAAGCCGTGGACGGCGCATGACCGATCAAGAAGGTCGTGGCTTCCGCGAGGAGCCGAAGGAGTTCGAGGAACGGAGATGCATGGTTGTGGACGTCGTCGAGGTTTATGTTGGAGCGTAGATTAGGGATGTCGACTTGTAAGGGCTTCGGCAGCTTGTCTCTAAACCTGCGCCTGACCTTCGGCAGCCCCCTCGGGGCGAAATCCCGGGCCGGACTGGATGGTGGTGAGACGTCGTAGTCAGGGTTGCTTTCTGGTTCCTGCCAGTCGGGTTCTTCCCTCTCGCCGGTGCCTACGATGGATACTGTCAGCGCTCTGGGAGTCATACAAGTTGGGCCCATTGATCCAAGCGTAGGAGCAGCGATGCACGTGCTGAAGAGAAAACCGAAGAGACGCAGGCGGTGTGCGTACCTTCGAGATAATTGCTCAGAGGCGTCCCTTCATCTACGTGAGTCTCCATCAAATTGGTGTGTTGTACGACGGAATCAAGTCCATCTGGCGCAACACTATTGAGGTTTCATTCGGCACCTCCTCGACTCGTCGCACGTCCCAAGTTCTCATCAAAATGCGGGTTTTTGTCGAGGTCCTCGTAATTTGAAAATAAGGAGAGGGAGGAAGGAGAAGTCGACAGGAGCCGGAGCTGCGGAAATCCCCAGTTGTTCAAAGGAATCTTTGGCTAACGTTAGCGACCTACAATAACCATCCTGTAAGTCACAGTCACACAATGCATACGAGGAAGGGGGATATACGAGGCAGAACAAAGACAACAACAATACCTTTTCCGTCTTGGTAAGAGTTATTCACCACCCACGATGATCCATATCAAGCAAGCAAGTATACAAGTAGGGGATAATCGATGTATGCGCGAGGTATGTATGCTTCACTGTCTCGGTATGTATTCTAATATCAATGGTATAATTACACGTGTTCAGGTAATACAAACTGCTTCGCCCCATTCAGGATTGATGCTAGGGGTTGCCTTCACAATCAATCATAAATCGGCACCATCATGGATTCACGGGTTCGCTCGCAATATCCGAGAAGACTGCGAGATTGCGATTATTCCAGTTATTTTATGCTCCTAGCTCCATCTAGCTTCCGAGCAACTACGTCAGGGGTCTTTAGTGGATTCCCGACCGGGGTTCGTGAGTTTCGTACCTCCCCGTTACGTAGCACTAAAGTCCGTCTAGGCTCTCAAATTGAGTGCTGTGGCTCTTCGGAGGTTCCCTGCTGGAGCTACCTGCTGCATACCTATGTAGGTACGAGTTCCCAGTGACCAGTGACCAACTGCAGCGACCCGCGCGCTACATGATGTACTGTGGCAGTTCGGGGGACCTGTGGGCGGCCCGCTGGCGGCTGTGGAAACGCGACCTGGCAGCCAGGAAAGTCCATTGGCCGCCCTCCTACATAGAGCTTCCACAGTAGCGTAATGCATGCATGACTATTACACAAGGAGAGCATAGATCACAGAAGGCGGGCTACATGCTAGCGGGTAACTAACGACGTCAACGCAAAGAAGGACTCTCAGTAGTAGGTAGCTTTCATAGCCAACAGAGTGTTGAATCCAATACCACCCAGGACACAAAGAGGCTACATAGAAAGCTACCCGCGCTCAGTATCCAGCCATGTCGACGACTGAAAGGGAGCTGCAGATCGCACCCATCGTGCCGGAGTCGGTGATGCACAACACCAAGGTCAGCCAACCAACACCCCCACACGTCGCCGCCAGCAAAGAGGCAGAAAGGAAACATAGCCAATACTGACACCGCCATACAGACATTGTCGAACCTCCAGAGCCTCACGGCCTCCATCTTCGGCGCCGCGGCCGGGATCCTGGGCCTCGAGTCGTACGACGGCTTCCTGTTCTACCTCGTCTTCACCATCCTGTCAACCCTCCTCTTCTACGCCGTCCGGGTCGCGCCGACGTCGCTGGGCTCCGGCGGGCTTGGCATCTTCGACACGAGCCGCTACTTCAGGTCCAAGTACGAGTTCTGGGCGGGCGGGCTCTTTGGCGGGCTGCCGGGCTACATATTGACCTGGACGCTGTTCTATGGCCTGGTAAGGGCCTGACGGGGGGTGGTGCTCAGGGTTTGAGACGCTGACGAGCATTGGGCGGCGTTTTTGCAATGGGATATACGGAGTAGTACGAGCTGTCAGGTATATTTGATCATAAAAAAAAATCCTTCTCTATTATGAACACGGGATATCCCGTCATGTTGCCCCCACCCTTATCCCGTTCCTGCCCTTTTGTTGTCATTACCTCTTCGTAGAGCTGTCAAGTTCAGTACCTAACGTAACCACCCACTCATTCGGTAACCTCGATGACGGTACCCACATGAGCTTCAAGTCCCGATCTGTCTTTGCTGCTGCCTTCCACGAGGACGACTCGTGAGCCCAGCTCTACCCATTCTCTGTTCGTCAGGAGTTCTAGCGAAACGTGGTATTCTGTCTTGTACTCATCGACATCTGTCTCGGATCTGGTGCGGCGTAGCTCAGCGTGTTCACCGTGATCACTCATGCTGAATACATCGTCGATATCCTTATCCTGGCTTTGCCTTGCACCTCGATGGAACTTTTGACGGGCGACCCGCAGAACCCGGGCTGCGGTGCGCACCATCCCAAAATAGGCATTGACCATGCTACCAACGGCGAGTGACTTGACCTCCGCCGACTTGAAGGACGCGATAAGTCCGGTAGAAGCCTGGAGGGTGAGTCCGGTGTCAAGCATATGCTGACTTGGAATGGCGAGGACCTGTCCCTTCCGTATCCGGGGCCTTGACGGTCTTGGCCTCTCAAATATCGTACCGGTGTCCGACTGCACCTCCTCGTTAGGCTCTTCGAAGGACACTTGGATCGAGGCCGCCTGACCCGCTTCGATGGTCCGGACCGGGAGCCTAAGATTTCGTATATTCACAACAGTGGCTTTGCGCCACTCACCCTCTATCGCCGACGCTGACAGTGGGTTTCGCGAACCCAGGCGGGCATACTCTGCCGAAGCGGGGTGCGGGATTGATAAGCCGTAGCCAGGAGAAGGGTGGTCTCTAGGGAGCAAATTTCTCGAGTCATCCTCGTCGGCCGGGAACGGTCCCAGCACAACTTTGTCCCCAATCGATACACTGCCGAATCGCAGATAGCCAGTTACCACTGGAGCACTCTCGGTTGACCCATCCCCTTCGCTAGGCTGTGCCCGCGAAAGAGGCAGATCGTAGACCTCGTCGATGTGAAAAAGGGCAGCAGGTTGCTCAGGGTTCAGGGCTTGGCCCACGAAGTCATGTGCCGTTGGCGGTGGAGGCACCGGTAAGCTACGTAGTAAAGCATGGGTTAAACCAATGCCATTACCTTTCACGGCGCTTGTGAGAATGACCGGGACCACTGATAACGGATTACCAGAAGCAGACATGGCACTGACAACTTCATCTTCGATCTTTGATCGGTCCTCATCGGGTATTGTTGTGAGGCTATCCCCGTTGCCGCTATTGGAAACAAGTAGTTTTGGCAGCCTCCCTGCGGCTTTGATTCTTGACAGGATAGAAGCCATAAAACCTTTGAAGGGCCCGAGCTGCGCAAGATCGTACTTCGTGATGATGATTGACAAAGGTATCTCTAGCTTCAGGCATAGATCAAGATGCGCCATGGCGAGGTCCCTATAGGCTATTCCTTCGCCTATGTCCCCGTTGGCCCCTGACAGAGAGTGGACTCCGGAGAAGGTTGGCCCACCTTCGTTCGCCGCAACGCAGAGCAATGTCCAATGAGGGGCCCACCCAACTAGGGCCCGGAGAGTAGTGCGTTGGTAACGGGGATGCCCGGCAGAATCCAAGAAGAAGACCAGCCGATCATTCTCGGCTCGGTCATGGATGTCCGGCCATGCGTTGATGTCATCGGTTGTATAGTTGCATATCTTCATCCCATCGTAGCCGACGAGTTCCTGTGCGACAGAGCTTGTCCGACCCGACGCGACTTCATGTTGGTGCTTCAACAAGTTTATTCTACTGCTCCCACGACCGTTATCCAAAGCACCGTTAGAAAGCGTCCCAAGAAGCGATGTCTTGCCGGACGTGGTGGGTCCGGTAAGTGACACACGAAGCTGTTTCGCAGTTGAGGCACCTCTTCGGACACTGTTGTCGCGATCCTCAATATTCTCGCTACCCGTATTAGACTTGGAGTTCAAGATGGGCATAACGAGGGCTTCGGCTACCCATAAGTCGGAATGACGGACTTGGTCACTCTCGGCATCTTCTCCGTCTGCCCATTCGCACGTCCCCACAGCTTTCATGCGTTGCACCTCGACCCTGCAACCTAAACTAGCAGCCATGACCTTTAGGGTTAACATACTTTCATCCATCTCGTCGGTGGTGAGCCCAACGAAAGTCCCATCGTCAGACACGCCTATCTCGTACAGTGCACCGTTCGATTCTTCCAGCCCTGGAAGCAACCGTCTCGGTTCTTCGAGGATAGCAAGCTCAGCATTGTCTTCCGGGAGCTTAGGGATGACGAGGTCCCCTCTTGCAGTAGTAGGGTATGGCGATGACTGCTGCAACCTCCAGAGTAATTGGGTCGTCAAATGCCGAAGTCGGTTCTGCCTAGACTGATTCGATGCAGCAAGCGGTTGGGTAGCGGGCTTGGGCGGTTTTTGATCGCGTGCCAACCTGGCTTGCTGGGAACCCGCAACCTTGGTCGTGGTACTCATGAACTTATATGCCCTACGTGGCCGTAATAGTAAATGGAGCTTATACTCGATCGGGCCTTCCTGGGGCTCTGCTTCAAGCCTGTCCAGTTCAGCATCGGAGCGCTCTGAGAGGAGGACCTCGCCAGTGGATACAGAGCGCTCTGTTTGAGGACGCTTTCCAGACTCCTGCCCAGATTGGGACTGCCACGGGGAGTTGACCCGCGGAGGTTCATGGTCAAAAGTGAAGATAGATGCCATGATAGTGGCAGTGGTGTGACGTATTTTACAATCGGTATAATTTCCGTGTCCCTCTCGCTATTTCAATATAAGTCTTTTGTTGTATTCGTAGTATCATTGTCAAAACTAAGAGGGTCGAAAGACCACAGGCCGATGTGAATATTCAGGAGCAAGAAATATTCGATATAAGTCCGTGTTATGTTATAGCCACAAAGTCGACATTATGGCTTAGATGGACCAGTATGGGAGTTCAGTGCCTGGCCTCTGACAGAAAGTGCTTTGACGAGAACCTGGATGTGTTATGTAGCCGATGCATATGTAGGTATCTACTATGTATGTATGTAGATATGTAAAGTAGGGAGAATATTAGAAGTATAAACCGTTCGTTATAAAGGTGTAATCGACACTTTTAAACCTCAGGGGATTCCAAGTATTAGTCAACGGCCACAGTCATGCCACTTCCCCGATGGTGGCCAATGGGCACCACTTTATTTGCACGTTCAGAGGCTGTACAAGATCCGGCTAGTTAGATCCAGTGATTGCAAAAACCCGAAGAGTCATAAGCATTTATTTCTAGGTTATGTGGAATACTGAATATTACTACTGTCTGATTTGTTTGCCTATATTGATTTATACACTGAGGCATATGGGCGATTTCAGCTATTGCGACCAAACCTGGAGTACTAGATCAGTCGGTGAGAGACGGACCCTTATCTACAAGCACATACGTAGTAGATATGTACAACGAATGCACGTATGTAACATTCATAGACAGCGGGAAAAGGGGCCGCCTATTAACCTTAACTAGATCCTTTTAGTGCTGGGTACCTAGTAACCAAGCGCAACATTCGGCGGCTGCTCTGACAGCAACCCCGCCACTTTCCAGCCGCCCAAGCCTTGGAAGGAACACTAAAAGGGGCGTCTAAAAGCCCCCTCGAGTTAAAAAGCTACGGTTGCCTATCTAGTAGGGTACGAATCTGATGGCTTAGCATGAACCCTGAGTCTGGATCGGCAACTAGTCCCGCTTCCCTCAAACACCCCTAACTACTTCCTCAGACACTTAACTTCTCCTTTCCCATTCATTCATCCACTTGTCTCCGTACACGTACAGTGATTCATTCGCCTTAATACATCTACCTCCCTTAAAGTTCTTTTTCAAATTCAACCCGGAGCATCGCCACTTCTCTTTCTTGCTCTCTTACCTGCCTAGTAGTCACTTGCCAATCACAACCACATCGGAAGCATTGACAATACCATCATGAAGAAGTTCGGCTTTGGCAAGAAAGGTAAAGACGGAGACGACGACCCTAACCGGTCGGCTCTCTTTGGCAAAAAGGCCTCGCCCGCTCCATCGGAGAATCCATATGCGCAGTCACAGTCAAGCAATGACCCTTATATGAGCAATTCCAACCCGAAGATGACGCCCTACCAACAAGCCCGTGCAAACGTCAACAACCCCCGGGCCGCTGGCGGTCCCGGTCGACAAGAAGGGTACAGTGCTCCTCCATTACAACGAAATCATAGTGGTTCTTCGGCTGTAACAGCTCCACCTCCGTACAGCGAGACCCAGGCGACTGGAGGCTATGGGAATGATAGATTTGGCACTTCGTCGGGTTACGGGAGCAGCCGGTACGCCAACGCTGGTGGCCCCGCCGGAAATCCTAGTTCCGGAACACGGGGCCCTGGAGGATACGGCGGGTTCGGTCGTGCCAACAGCGATGATACGGACGCAAATCGCGATGCCCTTTTCTCCGGCGTACAACAACGACGTGGTCAAGGACAAGACAACAGTCAGGGTGGATCTTATGGGGCTCCCACTGCCGGTGCTGATACCGGCGCTTATGGCGGATACGGAGAGCAGCGCGAGCTGACAGAGCAGGAGAAAGAAGATCTGGAAGTGAGGAATATCAGACAGGAGACCAAGAATATCAGAGACGCCAGTTTGGCCAGCACGGAGAACTCTCTCAGAACTCTGGAGCAAACTTTGAGTGGGGGTACCCAGACCTACGCGCGTCTCGCTGGCCAGAATGAGATGCTCCATAATACCAACCAACACCTCGATAGAGCCGCCATCGCAAACCGCTTGGCCAAAGAGAAAACTGCGGAACTGAAGACTCTCAACAGGAGTATGTTTGCCGTCCACGTCAGCAATCCCTTTACCTCTAAGCGGAGAAAAGAGGAGGAGGAAGCAGCATTCCTTGCCCAGCACCGAGAGGAGCGAGAGATGCGGCAAAATTCCGTAAAGGACAAGATTTCCCAGAACGCTCGGATGGAGGCGAGTTTCAGAGAGATGAGCGCGCAGCAGCGAAGTATGCCTTCTTCCTTCAGCAGGGCCAACCGCGCCGACCGCTACAAGTATCTAGACGAAGACAATTCCGAGGACGAGGAGGAGAAGAGGATAGAGGCGGAGAAAGAGGACCAGATTGCGTACAACCAGGACAAGATGCTTAACCTAACCAAACAGCTAAATACGCTCGCTCGGGGCTTGGGCGACGAGATATCACACAGCAACAAACTCATTGACGAAATCGGTAGCAAGGTATGCCATGTAATCCCATCCTATACTTACCTGGTGTATTTAGCTAATTGGTGTGTAGTCTGATCGTCTGGACGATGGCTTGGCGCAGAGAACTCGTGAGCTGAGCAAATTCAAGTAATGAGCGAGAAGGAAAAGGATCCCAATCTACCCGAGTTAGCATTATTGGACTTGTGTGGGTTGGCTTACGGCAACGATGGTTGTTAAGGTCCTCCTTAAACAGGTATACTCGGCGATCAGCACAGACCATGTAAGGTTTTATAGATATTCCGCAAAGGGGCGGGCCTATAGGGAGTGGGCCAAGGCTACAATGACTATATGCATAATACGTTGCCTTTCACTAAAGTTGAGAACGCCGAACTTGAAGTCAAGTCTGAATACAGCCCCTTGATAGAGTGTAGAAGAGATATTGCCAACAGAGCTATCGTACCACGCCTACGAAGTGAGCGGACCTCTTCCAATCCGTCCGTCGACTCAGGAGACGGAAACGTCAAATTCGTACGTTTTGGTAACGAGTTGCGAGACTGTTGTGGCATCCATACTAGAAGGACAGTCACAGTGCATCATCCGCCCTGAGGCTAAGTACTTGTACTGTGGAGTTGTCGAAATTCCGATTCCATCTGAACTTCGTCATTTCGGCCAATTATAGATTAGGTAGTCTACGACATCCGGTCCCACGGCATTCAGACTATTACAACACGTCCCCGACACGAACATGAGGTCCTCGCCTCGCCTACTAGCCACGGCGACGGCCGGCAACGCGCTGAGGCCGTCGCCGATGGCGCTGCTGCCGCCGATTCCCCTCTATCGGCGGATACTCAGGGCCCACCGGAAGCGCCTGCCAGTGCAGATGCGCCTGCTCGGCGACCAGTACGTCAAGGCGGAGTTCCGCGCCCACAGGAACGTCGACAACCCCACTCACATGGTAGGTTTTGTTTCTCTCCGTCCGCTTCTCTCGTAAAAATCACTGTAAATCAGGATGTACGAGATCGGGTTTTGCTTGACTGACGCCGGGCGCCCTGCCCCGAAGATCGGATTTCTGACCGAGTGGCAACTGTACGCCCAGAAGATCGAGGGAGACTCCTGGGTCGGGGAGAAGCTCGACCCGGCGAAGGTCGCGAAGATGAGCGGTGCGTGTATGCCCTGATGCCCCTGCTATTTATTAGGGCTGGCGCTGACTCTATGCTTCCTCTAGATCAGCAGATAGGTCAGCTGTATGAATTGAGTAAGCGGCTTCCAGGGTCTACGTCTCTGCCTCCCGACCTCTTTCTAGAGTGTCTAGGCCGGGTTGGGCCATATTTTCTTGCAGCTAGCTCCTGTTACAGCTTGAAGAGCCTTGGAAGCCTATAGTTGAGTGGTACAGACAAGAAATTACTAACGTTAATTGTTACAGTGCAAGCAATCAAGAAGGGTGAGGGCGGTGACGGGGAACGGCAATAGGCGTAATATATATGGTCGAGGGGGTCAATGACAACAGGAGCAACAACAACAATGTACAGCATCATCATAAACTGCATCTTCCACAGTCTTGTATAAACAATTGAAGACCAGCTAGCTATGTTCCCGTGCCACCATGTCGTCATATCCTCCACGACACGAGTATTGGAACCACATCTCCTGAATTGGGTCTATGTGCAGGTTGGTACTTCATAGCCATGCAACATCGCTCTTCTGGATTATATATGGGCAGGATAATACGACTATGGCGAGCTTGTATCACGAAGGAAACGATAAATGTAAGTTGTGGATGGTCAAAATAATCTCCCATGGCCATTCAGAGTCCTGCAACAAGCAAGGAGGTCAATACGGAGCACAAGACTGGTATCGGGGGGGAAGGGGTAAGGCGGCTAAAATGCTCTGTGCCTTAGTGAATTTTTCAAGTGGTGTATTCAATTTCGTACCAAAATAATATCTAGTAATCCATCACATATCTGCCCTTACAAGTTGCAATACACTTTACTTATGGACCCCTAAACTCAGGTGGTGATGGTTCGTCGTACAAAGTAAAGATCTGATATGCACCTTTATGAGCCCCACTATGACCCACATCAAGCACGGTACGAAACCTTCGCCTGGCACTAAGAAGTTTTTCTAGGTAGCATTCAGCAGCTATCAATATCGCGAAGTGCCTGGGCATACGGCACCAGAAAGCCAAACATATCGATAACTACGGAGATATCTCCGGCGTGATACTAGAACCCATAAGGCCTAAAGGCACATAGTATTTAATACCTGGCCGGGCAGTAAATGTCTAGCTCAGTAGCGGCATCAAACATGGCCGAAGATCAGCATAGGTCTAAAAGGCGGAAGACCAGGGCGGAAGGCTCGGTTGTGCGGATCGGGGACAAAGTCATCTCTCTGAGCGCATACTTACAACCTACTCAACAACGCAAGAAAGAACAGCCCGTCGCTGATCAGCATACGGCGACTCCAACGGAGAAGTCGCAGGAAGAGACTGCCAAAGATGACAAGAAACCGAAACCGGAAAGGCGCCCCAAGTTCGCCGCGGATTCGCCTTTGCTGAAGTCTCGAAAGGCCTTGCCGATATGGGGTTACCAGAACGAGATTTGCAGTTCTCTGCGCGGTGCGAATGATGTCTTGCTCATCGTTGGTGAAACTGGCTCCGGAAAGAGTACCCAGACTCCCCAGTTTCTGTGCAGCGAGCCTTGGTGTCGCAGGAAAAAGGTGCGAGTGCAGTCCCGGGAGGTTAGTGTCGGCGGAGTCATCGCGGTCACACAGCCGCGGCGAGTGGCGGCGACGACGCTGGCTAGTCGGGTAGCCCAGGAGATGGGCACGCCGCTTGGGTCATCACGTGAAGGATCAGTGGGTTACTCCGTTCGGTTTGACCACAACGTCCCCAAGGGGACCAAAATCAAATTCCTCACGGAGGGTATGCTTCTGCAGGAGATATTACGCGATCCGAATCTCCGCCAGTACAGCGCTGTGATCGTCGACGAAATCCACGAGAGAAGCGTCGATGTCGACTTAATTGCGGGCTTTCTGAAACAGATTCTCTCGAGCGACAAGTCCGGGCGCGGGGGAATACCACTCAAGGTCGTGATCATGAGTGCAACGGCGGATGTGGAGAAGATACAAGATTTCTTCAAACCTCAGCAACCCGAAGCATCGATTCAACTTCTGCGCATAAATGGGAGGCAGTATCCTGTGGAGGTCAAGCATACGGACAAGCCAGTCCCTGATCTTCAAGAGGCGCTCATGAAGCAAATATTCAAAATACACCTGCAGGAGCCGCTCCCGGGGGATATCCTGGCTTTTCTGACGGGTCAAGAGGAGATCGAGACGGCGCAGCGCTTGATCGAAGAGTACACGGCCACGTTGGCACCCAACGTGCCGAAGCTGATGGCGTACCCCCTATACGGCCAACTGTCTATGCAGGCGCAACAGGACGCGTTCCGCCCCACAAAGAAGGGTTTTGCACGGAAAGTCGTCCTAGCGACGAATATAGCAGAGACATCGGTTACTGTTCCCGGGGTTCGCTACGTCATTGACTGCGGCAAAGCCAAGGTCAAGCAGTTCCGGTCACGGTTGGGAATGGAATCGCTTCTGGCAAAGGCAATATCAAAATCTTCAGCTATTCAACGGACCGGACGAGCCGGTCGTGAGGGCCCCGGTAAATGCTACAGGTTATATACGTCTGAGACCTACGACTCGTTGAGGGATGCCGACCTACCTGAAATTCTGCGCAACGACGTCCTCGGCGCGGTGCTTACCATGAAGGCGCGGGGCATAAACGACATCCTGTCTTTCCCTCTCATGGACTCGCCGGACATTGAGTCCATCGAGAAAGCTCTCATGAATCTACACTTCCTCGGCGCGCTCGCCGACGACGGGTCAATTACGGACATCGGGAAGAAGCTGGCATTATTCCCGGTCTCGGCCCCCTACGGGCGGGTGCTCCTCGCGGCCTGCGAGCCCGAGTTCGATTGCCTCCTCGAGGTCATCGATATAATCGCCTGCTTAACCTCGGGTGAGAACATTTTCCACCAGCTGCAGTCGGAGGAGGTGAAGGAGGAGGTGGAGGAGCTGCGGAAGGAGTTATACCGGCGGGAGGGGGACATCCTCACGTACCTCACGACGATACAGCAGTACACGGCCGAGAACAGCGACCGGGTCGAGTGGTGCAAGAAGCGCAGGATCAACGTGCGCAACATGCGGCAAGCG
The DNA here is from genome assembly GCA_004155035.1 of Monosporascus sp. 5C6A. Taxonomy (NCBI): domain Eukaryota; kingdom Fungi; phylum Ascomycota; class Sordariomycetes; order Xylariales; genus Monosporascus; species Monosporascus sp. 5C6A. Next base: position 233,891 of record QJOB01000022.1, read on the forward strand.
CTGAACATCCGCAAGCAGCTGCGCAGCTTGTGCCTGCGGGAGGGATTGCTGCGGGAGCCGCCGCCGCCGGACCCCCAGCCGTTCTTCCCCTTGTCCCCCGAGCGTGCGGAGGCCCTGCTGCGCTGCTTCCTGCGCGGCTTCGTCGGCAAGTGCGCCCTGCTGGCGCCGGACTCCAGCTACGTCACCGTCCAGGGCAAGCACGTCGTGGCGATCCACCCCTCGAGCGTCCTGCATGGCCAGAAGAAGGAGGCCATCATGTTCCTGGAGCACGTCTTCACGCAGAAGAACTACGCCAAGAAGGTCAGCGCCGTCCAGGCCGACTGGATCGTGGAGGCTATGACGCGAGGCGGAGGCGGAGGCGGAGGGGTATCGCCCGGTGATGGGCCGGGGCCGTAGCGCATCGTTAGAAGAGGCTTGATGTACCAGGGGGTGGTGGCATCCATAAACCAGTAATGCTAGCCCGCAAATAGCTGTTGCCGGAATAGGTTCGTACCTAGAAATGGCGTGGTCATTTCTTCACCAAGTTGATCCTGCCACTATTCTTTTCCCCTCCAATGAATCCACCCAATGCCTTGGGACCCGACAGCTCCTAGCCGGACACCCCTTGGCACCTTTTCCAGTCGTACTGACGTCTCTTCATCCTAGAAGCACTTCCCCTAAGACTTGCTTCAGTAACCTACGTGCGTCGCACACATTGTTCATTCATTTGTTCATTCATAAAAGCTCTACCTAGCTAGGACATAAAGGTATAGAGGCCCTTCATCCTCATAGTCCATGTTTATCGTCTACCTCCACTTTGTAGCGAACCAACCCCCTGGATCCTCTCCCTGGCAGCATGTCTATGCACTAAAGACTGCACGATAACAACCCATCATCCCGGCCTCCCTAGGATGTGCATACCCCGACCAAGAAGCTAGGAGATCCCCTCTGCATGCGTCATATGTACCATCATTGCATTAATCCAGTAAGGCAGCCCGAAAACGCCGAAACTCCTAACCCTGCCATACTCACTATGAGGTCCGCGTGCGGTCGGACGGAGCATCAACGCTCTCACAGCTTACTATCCGCCTCCTCGTCCAAGTACCATGTCGAGTCGAACCCGGGATCGAGCTCCATGGTCGAGAAGCCGTTGCCGAGGTAGTGGAACCTGTTGCGGCCGGGATTCGCGCCGCCGGCGTCGTCGTACACGTAGTCCCAGTCCTCGCCGCGGAAGCGCTCGAGCATGTGGAAGAAGTGCAGGCGGCTGCCAGGGTGCAGGGCGGTGACGGGCGCGTCGGCGGCGCCGCCGCGGCCCTTGAACCAGGAGCGCGCGCCGGGAGCCGCCCACGTCGTGCGCGGCATGAAGGCCGCCACGTGCCGCGCGTAGTCCTCGACGGCCGCGTCCGACGGCGCCACCGCCTTGATGCCCTCGGTCTGGCACTTGCCGATCACCCGCGCCACGTACCGCGCGATGTGCTCGAGCAGCGTGAGCACGCTGCCGTGCCCGATGGGCGCGTTGGGTCCCAGCGAGGCTGTATGGCAGGGACGATAAGTTAGAACCGCGCGAAGACCCCCGGAATCCGGCCCCCGTGCTATGAGGTGGTGTTTCCTTCTTCGGGGCTGGGAAAATGGACGAGGACTCACTGAAGTAGTTGGGCACGCCGGGCAGCGCACACGACATGTAGGCCTTCGGCGTCTCCGCCTTCATCCTCTCCTGGACGTTGCCGTACCTCCCGACCAAGGGGAATCGCGGGACGAACGTGTTATCGAACCCGGTGGCGCAGATGATGGCGTCGAGCTTGATGATCTTGCCCGACTCCAGCTGTATCCCTTCGGGCACCACGCTGCTTATCCCTTCGGTGACGAGTTCGGTATTGGGAGCCCTGAGGGCCTCTAGGTAGCCAGGGGCTGGGGTCATCCGGCGTGCGCCCAGCGGGAACTGTGGTATCAGGGCCTTGCATAGCTTCTCGTCCCCGCCGAGCATGGCCGTCATGTACTCTACCGTCTTGCTCTGGGCGAACTTTTGCACCGGGCCGCCGTTGAGGAGCTGGTAACGGGTTCAACAGTCAGCTGCTTTGCTGCTAGGCCGAGCACGCCGGGAGGAAGACTCACAACCGGAAAAACTCCACTGATGTCCCGCTCGATTGTCTTGACGAATTTGCGGTAAAAGGCGGGGTCCTTCTTGAACTTCTCTATCTGAGCTGGGCTGAAGTTTTCCCTGCCGTCCAGTTCTATCTGGCTAATCATGTCCTTTGCCGGGCCCCCCATCATCTTCATGGACATTATCCGAGGCGGAATTACCCATGTGGGCGTGCGAATGAAATGGTAGAGCTTCTGAACATCTGGCGGTTATCAGTGTTGGCAGCTGCTCGTTATGGGAAACTGCCTCTTCGGGAGCCTGTCAAAAACACTTACCAGTCTGGATAGCAGGTAGAACTTGGATACCGGAGGCGCCGTTGCCAATAATGGCCACGGTCTTGTTGGCGTAGTCGAAGTCCTTGGGCCAATTCGCCGTGTGTATCAAATCCCCTTCATAACTCTCTAGGTTGGGAATGTCCGGCCACTTCCAGTTACTGGACCTTGGAGTTAGCGGTAATTTGGGAGACAGAGCGGTCTTGAGCCTGGAAGCACACGTACTTGAGGATTCCGGACCCGTCGATGATGAAGTTCGCTTGGTCTTGGAACTCCTCGCCGGTCTCTAGGTCCACGACGTTGAGATCCCAGAGACCTCGGTCCTCGTCCCACCAAGCACCGGACACCTCGTGGCGCGTCTTGATCGAATCCAGCATATGCTCTTCCTCGCAAGTCTCGTTGAGGTACTTCTCGATCTCCTCCGCGGACGAGAAGAAGTTGGACCACGCCGGATTTGGCCGCCACGAGAATTGGTAGTTATGGCTGGGCACGTCACACCTGCATCCCGGATAGCGATTCTCGAACCACGTCCCTCCGACCTTGTCGTTCTTCTCGTAGACCACAAATTCGTAATTTGTTAGATTCTTCCGCAGGGTCCGAATCATGTTGATCCCGCTCGCCCCAGCACCGATGCCGACGATCCTGACATGTTTGGCACTGCCGAGCGGTTCCTCTTTCACGACATAAGGAAGCTTCTCTGCAGGCGCACGGGCATTGGCACTGGCATTACCATGTGTGCATTGGTTCGCTGCTTGACAAGGCCTGTGACGAGTCATATCTGCAACGAAGGAGAGACTAGGCCTGTAGGGATAGTGAGTTGGATCGTCCTTTGAAGCTTGATGATCTGGCTTTATATACGCGGTGGGACCACCCGGATATGGCAGTTACTGAGCATAGAAAGTGGCGCTCAGAGGTCACAGTGGGAGATAATATTCAGCTGAGGGTTGGTAAGGGGAGTCTAGCTACGGTGTACACGGAATCGCGGTATGAGGAGGCAGCGTATCCCAGCCTACCACGGCCAAAAGAAGTGGTGGTTTGAAGGGGCGACCCCGGGGACCTGCCATGTACGTAGGATGATCGATCGTATTTGCTCTCGTTAGATCCAACGGCCGCATTACCTGTGATTCCTTGAACCCATGCTCGTGGACTTAAACCACTGTGGAACAAGCTGCTTATGAATCCGTCCTAGCTAACTGGGTAGGCAGGTAGGTAGCTTTCGACTTTGGCATTTTCCATTAAACGATGACAGAAATCCCCGGCAGTGAATGACAAGGAGCTTCCAGAGAGCCAATCATGTGTCACACGCTCTCAAGCTTGAGGAGGCAAACAGGTGCAGCTTGGCCTTGCCGGATGAAGGCTGGAAGTCGTATTCCGGCCAACCAGAGCGCGCCTCCACTAATCCTCTACTGAATCCGCGTGGGTTGGGGTGGCATTCGCGCATGGCATTGGATGCGCGGCCGCGGAGGCGTCCATCTCTCAAACCTGGATATTGCGATAGAGTCGCATTGCGCAGACTCACATCATCCTCTTCGCTGGAGAATCTGACTAACGTGAAGAGTGAAGAGCCGCATAGTCGAGGGGGCTTGGCGGATCACAGACCGCAGCATATGAGGATGATGGACTGATGCTTGGTAATTGATGGTGAGCCAACCGCGAGCCCCGATAATTACCCGTTCTAGGTAGACTAATGCAGATTTCGGCTCCCGAAAACCATCCGTGGGAACGTTCCACTGCGTTATCGATTGAGCCTTTTGCGGGTTGCACTGGTTTAAAACCTCGGACACTGTCCTATCAGCAGATTTCTTGGCCATCCTGAATCCCCGTCTGCGGCCCAGCATGTCCTTCTCCTTCGCCTTCTCGGGCGAAGACATAGACGACCAACAGAAGCCGAATACGGGCCCTGCCAGCCCGGCCCCCGCCCAGGTTCCTTCGTCCGGATCCGCTCCCCCTAGCGCGTTCCCCGTGGCGGGCAAGCCCTTGCTGCCCGCAGCTAGCCATGGCCTGGAGCGCATGTTGGCTGAGCTCCCCTCCAAGGTCGCTTACGGCATCCTGGACGTCGATCTCAACGGCGGCGGAAACGTAAGGCTTCCGCGCAGGGAGCTATGGGATGTCCGCGTCCAGTTGATGGCGGAAGGCGAGAGCGGTGGCGAGCTGGAGCCCGGGTTGGGGAATCACGACGTGAGGACCGGTATCTACGAGGGGGGCTTCAAGTCCTGGGAAAGCAGCGTCGATCTAGTCAAGGTTCTCAGCCAGTCAAAGACGGTACTCTCTGCGAACGATCATAGTACGAGAGTGATTGAGGTGACGACATGCTATCGGAAGTGGTCTGTCTGAACGGGGCGCTAACTTCGGTCTCAGCTTGGTTGTGGCACTGCTCTCCCGTCACTGGCTCTGTTTCAATGGGCCCTCGACTCGAGGACTGGTGAGCCGGACACCTGGCTCTCGTTCGTCCTAGCTGACTACAATCCCACCGTATTGCAGCTCGTGACCTTGCCCAACTTCATCCTAAGCTGGGCTCTGCATCAGCAGCCCCACTCGTCGGTGTTAAAAGATGCATTCTCTTCAGAAGGCGAGCTTGACTTCACACCAGAAGTGCTGGACGCCTTCGTAGAGTTTCTCTCGTCCCGTAAAATCTCTCTTCATTTCTTCTCGGGCGGTTGGTCTCCTGAGTTCGTCGACCTTGTGACTTCCGTCGATGCTACAAGAACGGAAGCCTGGTCGAAGCAAACCACCGTGATCGTCGGGGCTGAGACTATCTACTCCCCGTTTGCCCTCGATGCTTTCACACAAACACTCTTCGCCCTGATGAGAGAAGAGAAGGCGCGCGGAAACCCCTCCGAAGCCCTGGTTGGCGCTAAGAAGCTCTATTTCGGTGTCGGTGGCTCATTGGATGACTTTGTCGCCAAGGCCAACGACTTAGGCGCTAACACCGAGCAGGTCTGGGAAGAGACCGAAGGTGTTAGAAGGGGTGTCGTCCGCTGCTCTCTGCCCTGAAGGCAAAAGTCGGATGAACAGAATTTGAGGAAGTCATGTAGTCTGCGCACGAGGCACGCAACCCGTGTAAGCCATTCATCTGCTGATCTCGTTGCTTCCCCTTTGTCGGCTCCGTCTTTATCACGCCGTCCGAAGACATTGCAACTCCAGACGCCCAATTCAGCTTCAGCGAAAAGGGAGGGCCGAAGACGTTTGATGTGCTCGATGCAAGCTACGCCCACGACAGCGCCAGGGTAGTTCCCAATGACCTGATTTGGCCGAGAACTCAAGTCCGCCAAAGGATACGTTACACCCTACCAGGCGGGCCCAACAGCGCCACTTCAGATAGTAGAAAGATGCAGCCATGATAGGGCTTTCACGAGACCCTTCTCGACCCGGAAGAGATTCGTACCAGACAGAGTACCGCACGTCGGGTATCAGTGGTGTCTACGGCCAAAGAAGATGCTCGGGGTGGGAGCCTATCGGAACTGGACCGCGATCAGAAACTGCATCTACCAAGCAGTATCCGAAGCTATGGCAGCCTTGTTGCCAACCCTTGGTAATACCCGCCACCTCCTCGTTGCTCCGCAAGATATCGAATGACCAAAGTCACCTAAATATCAATTTCAATAACAGACGCCCGGAAGACCCTGTTACTCACCCATCAATATTGTAGAGTACTGGGCGTAAGGATCCACTTAATTTGAGCTACCAACACCATTACCCACCCTACAAGGTAGAAGTGCACATTCCAACCTTCGGGAAGGGACAATGAAGTAGATGTTCGAGCTCAAACAGCTTGTAGGCGAATGACATGTTTCTACTCTCTTTAGAGATAGTTGGCGACCTTGCGTGCCTAAGCCATATTTCCACCTGTTCCGCATGTAAAGTTAGTAACATACCGCGATGTATTGGCAGCGAATAAGTTACGCAAACTGATATAGTGAAACCCAGTCGCCCGTTAGATCTGATACAAGATTACTTGTAGAGTTTTAGTTCATGAGGTTAAACTGCGAAACAAAGCCACCAGTCCATAGTCTACCGTGGTGGTCTGAGATATCAGCTTGACTGATCACATTAGGGTGCGGCTCGGGACCCGGTCTGTGATACGGTTTTCTGGAAGTCAGGGACCCCCTTAATATATTCGCATTAACACATTAAGCACCTCGTGCACGTATATACTGTAATTATTTGGGTATCATCCACATGCAACGTCCGACGCATTAGTTTAGCCTCTTTTGATTAATGCTTCCAAAGAATGTCCCGGAGAACGACGTCTAGAAGAGCACAGCACCGACGGCGACAAGGAGAGGAGCAACGAAAGGAGCGACCACGCCTTGAGCGCCGTTCGCGCCAGGAACTTCAGTCTCGGCTGGCGCACCCGAAGCGGTGGACGAGGAGGTTCGAGACGAGGTCCTAGTGGTCGCTGGGCATCTGTCAGTACATTGAATGACATGAATTGTATGGTGGAAGACTTACTCATAGTAGTAGTCGCAGAGCTGGTGGTCATGCTGCCAGTGATAGAGCTTGAATTGGACGACATTGTGGCAGAGGAAAAAGACAGCGACGTAGCAGAGGAAGAAGAATTCGACGTGGCAGATGAAGAAGAATTCGACGAGGCAGTAGAGGTGATAGTCGAGGAAGCGGTCCTGGTCACGACCGAGGTTGACGAGGCAGACGCGGTAGCCGTACTCAAGGTGACGGTGGAGCTGCCGGAAGCTGCACCACCGCTGACTTCGAATTGCGAGGAGTAGTTGATGTCGCTGCCATCGCTGATCTCCAAGGCGTAGGTGCCCGAAGGCAGGCTCTCCGACGGAGTCCAAGTGAAGCTCTCGCCGGTTTGGCCAGCTACACAACTATCAGCTAAAAATCCCTTGGGACGGCTTTTTCGAAGGGCCAAGAATGACTTACATGTGATCACAGAGACGGTGCTGAGATCATCCGCAGGGCCATCCTTCAGGGTGAGAGTAACAGGGCCCGTAGCGTCAGACCAAGTAATGGTGAAGGGCTCGCCGGCTGTAATATCGCTGAAGTCGCTGTTGGTAAGGATGACGCGGGCAGTAGCCAAGCCGGCGAAAACGATGGATGAGATGGTGAACTTCATTTTCTCGACTTTGAATAGGATGTCAGCTTCCTTCTGGTAGGGAGCGTGGAGAAGCTAAGGAATAGGATGGGAGGAATGCAAGGGCGCTCAAGGCAAGAAATAGATTTGATGTTCGCGCGGGACGTATGCGACAGGATTTTGAAACAAGACATATCCCGATCCCAACTGCGACTCTGCCCATTCTGTGCTATGAAACAGTAGATCTTGATGAGACGAAGGCGCGTCACAAATTCCCCGACTCGACTAGTCCCCATACCAGGTACATATGCTAGATGAAGTGTTATTGACTTACTAGTAAGCTCCCGTGCAATGGATTTTGGGACGGCGTATAGAAACGAATCGAGTTAGACGGCAGGATGACCTGAACTTGAACGAATGAATGAACGAGAGTTGGTGGTGTTGTGAGAGGGAAAGTAAAAGGTTAACCTAGGCCACTGCTAGGTAGGGGCGAAGATGAACATAGATAAGGGAAAGGGAAAAGGGGGGGGGCCGTGGAGTCTTCTTCCTCACTGACCTATCCGGCGACTAGGCAGTGTTCCTACATCCTATAGCTGAAAAGGTAATATGCGAAAATGATGCCTTTGCCATGTCACATCTCAAGTTGGTGCCGCTAATCCGGCACCAATTTGCATATAAATCGGATTAAGGTCATTTGATTCGGTCTAGCCTGAAAAAAAGGCGCATTTAGATTATTGCGTTAAAGCCCAACTGCCTCTCTCTACCTCACGGTCACATCCTGAACGCTTGAGCCCCAAAACTCCAGTTCCTAACAGGCTTAGCTTTATGAGCGATATTAAGCGGCCGTTCCATTCCTGGCTGCTCCTCATGTCACTTCGCGGCGATAACCACCAACCGTGTGAATCGCCAAGTGTGCCGAGGGCTTGTCCTATTTCGTTGTGCCTCCTAAGTCCTACCGTACCAGGCGCGAGTAGCAGGGTATTGGCCGGTTGGAGTTTCGGATGAACGAATCAGGCGAACCCAATTACCCCTGGTGTTGTGCCACCCAGCGGTTCTCTTGGCCGCGTCGAGGTTCCAGTATATATAAGGCTGTCGCTACATCACCTGATACGCGAGCCAGTTAGAAATTTTGCATGGGCTGAAAGTTAACAGCTAAAGCAGGAATGCTCGATGTCGTCGGCTTGCGACAGAATCTGCAATGCAGCCAGAATTACACAAATGCGTAGCAATCTCGCCTGCGCGCCAAGGACACGCGGCATCCCTGACACCACGCCCACCACTTTCGGATATCCCCAATTGATCCGTACCTTGCATTTAGCTCCACTCTCCTAGGCTCCAAATCGCAATTTCCCCTCGGCTCCGCATATAACAGGCATATTCCCTGATTCCCCGGATATGCGAGCCAAAATGCAAGTTTGGCAGATACAGTACGTAGTAGTATGGAATGCGCATCGATATACCGTGTGACAGTCTATCCTTCTCTATGACAACTGCGAGGCCCTGGCTGCTGGATATAGTATCTGGTTGTTCTCATTTTGCGAACTCACGCGGGACATACTTCTCATGCGATCCCGTACACAGTTAGAGGGCATCTGGGAAGTGGGATTAGGGTGATGCATATGGTAACCTAGGTGTAAATGCTTCGGTAATCGCCATGCGTGAGCGCCGAACTCTACCATCAATCGGTTCCTAACGCGCGACAGAAACGTTTTCACATGGCCTTTTTCTTCCCATCGTAAATAGAAGGGACTTATCCCGTAGTATGCCATACCCAGGCCGTATACGAAGCCAACGCTTGCCCGCCCATGTGACCTCCGAACGCCTCATGATGCTAGTCGTGGATCTATGATTTATGGCCCGTAGCCGGAATCGCTCTTAGAGTTTGCTCTTCGCAGCCTCCGTCTTCGCATCCTCGGACACCACGACCACCACAACACATATGTCATCAAGCTTTCCCCCGTGCCAGTTCTCCTGCGGGTAATATTTCTGCACCTCTTTCGCGAAGGGGCCGTCCACGCGCCGGTTCGTACTCGCAGCCTTCGCGGCGCCGGTTATCTCGAGGGCCAACGCGCTCTGCAGCGTCAGGGGTCTCTGCGCCGACTCTTCGGCCTGTGTGTATGCGGCAAGGTTATCCACGACTCGGATACCGCCACCATCGGATGGCCTCCACGCCCCGCTGCCCATCATTAGGCGGCTCGATATCCGTAGGATATCCTGGTTGAATAGGTTATCCCACACTCCGTCGCTCGCAAATATTAATATGTCGCCGTGCTTGAGGTTGTGTTGGGTCAGGTCCGCATCCTTGGGGTAATCGCAGAGCTGCGCACCACCGAACGCGGCCGCCCTCGCGAGCATGCTGGCAGGCACGATCGATAGCTGGTACGGCGTGTTGAAGGCGTGAGTTTGCGGCTCTGAATAGCTGTGCACTGCGTTCAGCCGCAGCTGCACGAAGCCGGAGTCGCCAAGGTTGGCGACCTCGAGCTTCCCGTCTTCGGTGGCGATGGCCACACACGCCGTACTTCCGCCCGCGTGGATGCTTCGGTCTTTGCACACGTCGTTGTATCCCATCTGCATCAGCGCTTTCGGCGACAGGGGCACGCTGTTCTCTGCCGCCTTGTATTCCCAAGCCGCCGAAGCCATGTAGTCGCAGAAGCCGTGCGAGAAGTCGCCCGGGTCGACACCGCTCTCCTCCCAGCCCCCGACGCCGTCCGCTATGCCCAGTGCGACCCCGTTCGTGTCGCCGACACGGGATATGAAGAACGCATCCTGACCACTATCCGGTCGTTTCGATTTCGGCCGTTTCCTCGCCGGCTGAATGTGGTTGTAGGGGCTGAAGTGGAAGACGTTGGTTGTCGGATCGAACCTCGTATTTTTTCCAGAGAACGAAGCTGCGGCATTGTAGGTGAACTTGCGCATCCCTTGGGGGGCCTGCGACCGTAGGGAATACTGGACAGAAAAGGCGCGGGTCTGGTTGGTACGGGGCTGTAGGACTCTAGGCGGCTGTAATATTAATCGTGGCGATTTAGACTGTCTGGGTAAGCTTCTTGAGGCGGAGGCGACGAAGCGCGGTAACATTGGTGATGCCATTGCCAAGGCCTGGGTAGAGGACGGACGTGAGACAGCCCCGGGGGCCTCGACAGTGCAAGCAGAGGGCAACTAGAACTAGGTCTCTAACAATAAAATCTATCTATACGGCCTCCGGTGTCAAGGCAAATGGCAGTAACGCCACAAATGAACTGTCTTCTGTCAATAGACCGATTAGACAGCTCACACGCTTCCCTTCGTTGAGACACTAGAAACCGATGAAGTAATTATGCACCAACCAAATACGTAGTACCCTCCAGTCAAGTCGAATGACTTGTCTTATTCCAGCGGCGCCGTCTTTTTCGGGAATGTGGCGCCTTAAATAAATCAGATGGAGTGCAACATCATCCATCTAAAATAATCTCGTTGAAATATGGACCTTTAGGCTTGAGTACCCAATTATGCCAACGAATGCTTCCGTCAAGAACGGGCGGCTACGTAGCGGGCTGCGAAGTGGGTGGGTGGACCAAGTTTTTTGTTGAAGTACCTAGGTACCTACCTGAATGAAGGTCGCTCCCGCTGACTGATGTGCAGAATCGGAAGCAACGACGGCCCGAAACTGTGTTGAAAATTGCCGATTACTGATTGGACGATGAGTCCCTCGGCAAATTGCCTGGTAGACCCCGGCTCGGAACTTAGGAAGCACGAGCGGGTGCATTTGGTCTGGGTGCATGGATGATGATGAAGATATTCAATTCTTCCAGCGTATTGCCACCCACCTACAATCTACTTCCAAGCAATCCGCAAAGGGCCGCATTGTCTGCGCCGCTGGGATACGCCTTGATTGGATTTCTTCCCCCTTCTTTCGTAGTTCAAGCATCCGGGCTTAACTATCAATTCCTTTGTATTCTCAATCGCTCTTCATCGAGGGATTTGGCCCTGTAGGAAAAGCGACCAGATCGATCATCATCGCCCGCAATGGCCGCTCTCCGCTCTACCACATCCCGGCTTCTGGCCGCCTCCGCACGACCGACCATGCGATCTACGCCCATGCTCGCTCGGTCAATGGCGACTCTCGGCGGCGCTACTGTCGACGCCAACCCTAAGGGCAGCACCGATGCGCGCATCAAGACTTTCCAAGTCTACCGGTGGAACCCCGACACCCCGACCGAGAAACCCACGATGCAGACGTACAAGCTAGATCTGAACAAGACCGGCCCTATGGTTCTCGATGCTCTGGTCAGGATCAAGAACGAGGTAGATCCCACCCTCGCTTTCCGCCGGAGTTGCCGAGAGGGTATCTGTGGTAGCTGCGCAATGAACATCAACGGAGTAAACACACTGGCCTGTTTGTGTAAGTTGCTCACTGCTGAGGCTCGTTCTTGGGAGCCATTTCTGTTCTCGGCGCGCTAACGTGACGCTTTAGGCCGGATACCTACCGATACTGCTCAGGAGATGAAGATTTACCCTCTCCCTCACACATACGTCATCAAGGATCTCGTACCAGACTTGACATACTTCTACAAGCAATACAAGTCGATTAAGCCGTATCTCCAGAGGGACACTCCCGCACCAGATGTAGGCGCACTGAGACTGCCGCATCAGTTTCCTGACACTGACTCTATTTGCAGGGCAAGGAGTACCGGCAGACGAGGGCCGACCGCCGAAAGCTGGATGGTCTGTACGAATGCATTCTCTGCGCTTGCTGCTCCACGGCATGCCCGTCCTACTGGTGGAATGCCGAAGAATACCTGGGACCTGCGATCCTTCTTCAGTCATACCGCTGGATCGTCGACTCGCGAGACGAGAGGAAGGCCGAGCGCAAGGCCGCCCTCGATAACTCCATGAGCCTCTATCGATGCCACACTATCCTGAACTGCACGCGGACATGCCCGAAGGGCTTGAACCCCGGTCTGGCCATTGCGCAGATCAGGAAGGAGTTGGCTTTCTGATCCGAGGCGGGCAGGTAGCTTGTTGGATTATAGGGAGAGACAACTGTACAAAAATTCGAATGAATTACGCCTGCCGCCAGAAGTATGTCTGGGCTGGTTGTACGTCCTTGGCCGTGTTCCTTTGTCTGAGCATGGATGGAGTTCAGTTGCATTAAAGTAGGGGAAAATATGAATTCATACGTCCACCGCACGAACCGATGCATTCCTTCCCCAGTGGCCCAATCGTGCTAGGAAAACAGATCATTCCCCCTTCGAGGGGGATTAATTTCCAATCGCCTTAAATCTCAACCAGCGCATCGGCTTCTCGGGCAGCAGTCTGCCTTCCCTCCTTTGAAGGAGCTTCGGTACCCTCAACCGTCTCCACCACCAGCTCCTCCTCGTCCATACCTAAGTAATCGACGACAGCTCTTCTTTGTGATTCCGAACCCCCACCATTGCCACTACTAGCGACGACGGCGCTTCGACTCTTCTCAGCCCCTGTCGCCCTGCGTCCGTGCTCGCCGCCCGCTTCATCCTCGTCTCGCTCGCGTTCCTTGCGACTTCGGACCGCGCCACCACGAGCGCCGCTGCCGCCGCCACCGACAGCGTTCGCGAAAGGGCCAAGGGCGGAGGGGTCCCAGCCCATCATCATCACCATCTCCCTCCACTCGCGGACCTTCCTCTTCGAGCTCCCACCCGGAGGGGGAGGGAAGCCGGGGCCGCCACCACCACCAGCAGCAGCAGCAGCAGCGAAAGAATGGGGATGGGGATGTGGACGGGCGGAGGGGCGAGGGGAAGGGAAATAACCACCCCCGCCCCCGCCGGTCATCCGGAACGCCATGCCCACCGCGGCCCGCCACCACGCCGGGTAGTCGCCGAGCCCGACCCCGCGCAGGCCCTCGGCTGTCGAGGGCATCGCGTGCGCGTACCGGCAGGCCCCCTCCCACCGGCACCGCCCGTGGTGGCACCAGTGCCGGCAGTAGGCGCCGGCCGGCGACGGGTTGCCGCCGCCGCCGACCTGTCTCTTGGACGCCGCGGACGACGACGGCGGGTGGCGGTGGTGGTTGTGCTGATGGTGGACGCGGCTGTGGGGACGGGACGGCGCGTAGAAGGACGCCGCTGCCGAAGCCGCTAGCATCCTGTCCGCGGGGTGCGGGCGGGGAGGCGAAGAAGGTGCCGGTAGGGGATGACCGCCACCGCCGTCGTTGTTCTGGTTGTTGTTGTGGTAGTATAGGTATTGGTTTGAGGTCGAGGTGCTGCTGCCGTGCACGGTGGGCGAGGGGAGCCGTGGCGGTGGCGGGTCGCCGGTTTTGCTGGCACGTAATTTCTTGTTGCTGCCGCTCGTCGCCCTGGTGCTCGCGAACGGCTTCGCGGCGGGATCCATGCGCGAGGTCGAGGCCAGCGACGGCGAAGCCGAAATCGAAGTGCGAGGAGACGAGGAGGCGTCCTCGGTCATCGACCGGCCGTTCGCGTGCCCGTGCCCGTCCTCGTCCTCCTGCTCCGCCCCGGACCAGTGCTTCTTCTTACTACTATCGTCACCGTTACCGCGGCGCGGGCACTGCACGAACTGCTGCTGCTGCTGCTGATCGCGCCGCTGTTGGTGGAAGTAGACCTCGTAGAAGAGCGGGGCCGACCCCCAAGCCACAGTGCCGAGGTTGGCGAGGCCGGCCGTCTGCTCGACGGCCAGCTCCCGCGGCACCCCGAGCACGTCCATCCACTCGGGCAGCTGGTCGATGGGCAGCAGCGGTACCATCGGGCCCGGGATCGTCACCGCGCCCGATGCCGTGTGCTTCACCGTGCCCGGCCGCACGAGGAAGTGCCGCGGCAGCGGGATCGGCTGCGGCTGCTGCTGCTGCTGCCGGCGTTGCTGGATCGTGGACGCCGCCGTCTGTGTGCGAGAGCTCGGCGCTGGTGCTTCTGGCTTCGCCGCGTGGGAGTCGGTGCTGCTCCCGCCGTCGCTGCTACCACTACCAACATCTGGGTTCGTGGGCACGGTGGCTTGTCGATGGCTGGTGTCCATGGTTGCTGGCTCTCTATTGTGGACCAAAGGAGCCGGTGGTCTGATGAGGTAGAATTTGTGTCGCTAGGTGATGTTGAACTGAACGATACACTATCTTGGGTAATTATGAAGAGACATCGATGATGTGCTGTCGGTCAGGTAAGGGGATGAGCGGGGGGTGCAGTTGCTGCGTTCATATGTAGGATTAGTCCATCATTTGTCCTCTGCTGGGTTGCTTGGAGTTTGCCACCTCTCTGTTTGTAGTCGCCGGGACTGCGGCCTTTGGTAATAGGATAAGTTCCTAGGGTTTGTCTCCGAAAAGTTATGAGTTATATGAAGATCAGTTCCTATAGTACGTAATCCAAAACTGTCCAACTTGGGCTTCAGTCTTTGGACACTTCTTGGTTTGGAGCAATGCTTAAGTAACCGAACACAAGCGCTCTAAGCTTGGCTAATCTTGCTCTTCCCAAGGCCCCCTTTCTTTGTTTGATTGGACAAGCTGGTTTCTGCACTCTGCGTCCTGCTTTATCGGGCTTCAACCCTGATCTTTGCCTCTAGCCCATCAACACAGAAACCCAGCTGTCGGGGCCCGTCGCGTAGCTCAACCTCCCGCTTGACCCACTTACCAGCAGCCCTGGCATCCGGCTGGGAGCCCTCCGTAAGTGAGTTTGCGGCCTCCTGCCTATCAGGCCTTGCTTCCCCCTCTCCCTCATCCTCCTCCTCGCTACTGTCCTCAACTTCGTCATCAAACCCCGCCACCGGGTCCCACTCACCCGTTTCCCAAATCAAACGTAGCCCTAGCGGCCTGAGGCCAAACAGCTTGCCGGCGATCCCTTTGACGGCGTAGATGTTGAAGCTCTTGGGGATCCTGGTCGTCCGCTCGACTGCCGCCTTCTCGCCGCCTTTCTTGGCTCTGTGCAGCACGAATTGCACCGTCACTAGTCGGGCTTCCAGGAAGGCGGGGTTGATCTCCTGCTTCCGGTTCACCACAGGCGGCCCATAGAGCTCGCAAAGCTCGGCGTACCTCTTGTGTTGCTTGATGACCTCGTGCTCCTGGCTCTCGGGCACGGCGGCCAGGTGCTTCCCGATGCGGGCCAAGTAGAACATTTCCGCGTTCTGGCGGTCGTCCTTGGAGATGTTGCCGAAGTTTAGCGCCTTGAGCTTCGCGAGGCGGCCCACTGTGAACATGTAGGCCTCCTCGGTGGCGTTCTTCGACTGGCCTGGGAAGTCGGGGTCCGGGTTGTCGTAGATGGGGTTGTGGGCGAAGCGCAGGGAGACCAGCCCCGGAAAGCACGTCGGGAGCTCGTCCACAAACGACCAGGTCGACACCTGGTTGTAGGAGATGTCCACATACTGGAGGCTATGCGGGAACGCCGGAAGAGTGTCGGATGCCTCTTTAGTGAGCGTAGATATGTTGTTGCCTTTGAGGTGCAGGTTGCGGAGAGACTTCAGCCCGGCCAGACTTGCGATATCGGAAATAGAAGTAAAATCGTTGAGCTCCAGATACAGAGACGTCAGCGTAGACGAGAGCGTAGATAGCGGAGTTTCCGGGAGGAAAGAGAGCTGGTTTATGCTAGCAGTAAGTGTGGAAAGAACCGGGAATCTGGTTGCCACATGGCACATTTCCTCCCAGGTCATGAGCGTCTCCTCGAGAGCGAGACTCTCGCCCTTTGTGAAGGAAGATTCTGCTCCGTCCAGCCCGCTATCTTCGAGAATGCCCTGAAAGCGGTTGCCACTGAGTTGCATCAGCGACATGAAGCCGAATGTGCCTTGGGATGGTAAGTGACTTACTTCAAACGCAAGGCTCGTAGATCGGGCAACTCGGAGCAGATGGCGACCACGGTCCCGACATGCCGGAACAGGTTGCGACTGAGATCCAGGTCTTTGACCTTAGGGCAGACCGTGCGGATCGGTTCGTCCCCCTCGGCGTAGACGGAGGCGATGCGCGCGCCGTCGAGGATGGCGAACTTCAGCTCCGACAGCCGCGCCTGCTTGCGGCGGATCTTCTCGAAGCCGACCTCCTCGGCCACCTTGCCCGAGAACTGGATCGCCTTCGTGTTGGTGAGCTCCGCCGTGTACTTTTCGACGAGCGCCGAGACAAAGCTCTGCGGCCTGTCCGCGGGGCGCGTCGGCCGAACGAACGAGGCGGCGGTCGCGGCCTTCGATTTACCTGATGAATGCGCTCAATAAAATATCCTTGATTAAGCGGTTGCGGGCAACCGGCCTACATGTAAAATAACGGACTCCTTTATGCGAGCCGTCGTGTTTTCCCCGGCTTGGGTCGTCCCATTCGACGCCAAGCCAGCTTCCAGATGTGCCGGCTACTTCGCCGACGTATCGGACGGTGCATACGGCTCCGTCAAAAGACAGGCGATCTCCGACCTTGACCTGGGAAGCCATTTCTCTTTAACACAGACAGTGATCTAAGACACTCGGCATAGCGAGGAGATTCTATGGGTCGCGATGTCTAGATTATGGAGAGTTGGTTGTAGTATTTGAAAATTGGCCGTCTTGTTAGGCAGCTAAATTCTCAGACTCAAGCTTGACGGCTCATACCGGTATGGATACCACATCTCATTGCCCCCTCCTGATCATGCACAAAACCCATCTGGCTCAAAATACATAGTAATGTAGATCAAATTGAAGCCGCTATCTACTATGTCCAAGTCCGTTGGAAATCCTGTACAATTGCATTTCCTCATAGCTTGCTCTTCGATTCCCCGACGACTTTCATGAGCGCCCTACCATTGCTGAGACAGACCTTGCCGCCCGCAACCTTCGTCTCGAACCTGATCTCCTCCCATCCGTCTTTGATCTCGCCGGTTCTCCATACAGACGTCACGAGCTTATCACCCGGCCTGACGGGACTCGCAAAGCGAGCCTGGAATTCCTTGATATTGGCCGGGTCGCTGCCGCCAAGCTTCTGCAGCAGGCCGTGACAGGTGGAATTGAAGGAGTACAGCCCGTGGATTATGACGCCGCCGAAACCCATCTTCTTGCCCGGCTCCGGGTGCGCGTGCAGCGGGTTGTAGTCGCCGTTCAATCGGTACAGTAACGGCGTCTGCCCGGTCGTCTGGTCCTCGAACTCGACATCGGGCTTCTTGCCCTTCGGCGGCGGGAAGTTCTCGGTCGCGGGGCCCTTGGGGCCTCCCCAGTTGCCTTGGCCGACGAAGAAGCTGCTGCCGATGGCCCGCGAGTAGACCTCGTTCGTGCCCGCATCGACCAGGTCTGTCTGCAGCTCAACGACCGTGCCGGGCCGGCCCTTATCATAGACGCCAAGGACCTTAGTCCGGATCTCGAACTTCTTGCCAGCGGACGTCGTGGGCAGGGGCTTGAGGAACTGGATCAGTCGCTGGCCGTCGACGACCCGGCGAGAGTCGAAGTCGGGGACGCCGGGGATCTTGGTCGCCTTCTCGGCGGCGTAGAAGTCGACGACCTCCCCCGTGTTTCCCTTGAAAGCTGCGCAATCGTCAATACATGCCACGAGGATAACGAGGGATTACGGGCGGGACGGACGGAGGATGAGCGAGTAGGTCGGGAAGACTGCGAAATTCGGATCGAGCTCCTGTAGCGCTGTGAGCGGGTTTTCTCGTGGGACTGATTTATAGGCTAACGGACGTAGAGGAAGTGCAGCTCGTCAGCAGTACAGCCGATGCTATTCGCAAACAACAGGGCATCGCGCTTCAGCCACGACACCTCCTTGCGAGGGTATTCGAAACCAACACCTGGGCCGCTCATTTTGGAATGTATCTTGCCGCAAAGTCCCTATAAGCAAGTCTGAGTGCGCAATATGCACAATTGAATACTAAGATCGAAGGTATGAGGAAATGTGAGATCAGAGCTCAGTAACAGAGCTCCAGCCAGACGGACACCGGCAGCAACTGCTTTAATATTACCCGGGGCCGGTCCTAGGTGCCGAGGTCCAGCATGATGCAAGGGACACGAGACTTGGCAGCAGCTTGACCATGGGGACTAACTTATAATGGCATATCTGGGGGTATGCGCTCATGTGATGAGCCACAGTTCGGTCTGAAATAGTATATGGGGATATGGTTATGATCAGAATATGAGATACAACTTCGTACCTCTCTTCGTCCTTCTTCTCTTGCTGGATTGTTCTCCCCCCCGGTCCCTAAGAATGGCAGTCCTTGGCTATTCGTGCTATCCGCTTGAGGGCCTAAAGGCGCCGTCACAACAATTTTTGTGTAGCTACGCCAAGCCTTATTTCTACTTGTTAATATGACCCAATCAGCTCCCTCTCATAAGTACCTTTAGCCTTTTAGGGTTATTAGTGGCTACCCGTTTCCGTTTAGAGCAACGCGCGGCCTAGCAGTGACTTAAAATTGTTAGTCCTGACGCCTTGTGGCCTCTGAGCGGATATTCCTAGCGCAGGATCATCTCCTCTCATGTCTTCAACACCACCAAAATATGGTTTACTGGGATCGTTCCTTTGCCCTGTACACGCAATACGAGGAGTCCACTGCGTCATATCATTCCATTGAGCTTCATGAGACGAATTTGATATTTCTAAATCTTCGGCCGATTCGTACAAACTCAGATGGCTGCGCCTGCCGAAACTTATTTTCATCCTTCAGCTGGTGAAGTGCTTTATGTGAGAGCTAACACTGGGTTCTGATGCAATTGCAATCGCACTTGAAGGACAGTGCTTCACTTTACGGTTCGCTTTCAACTAGAAGCCTAGGTATGTATGTACAGTGAAATAACAAAGAACATGATCAGGTAAATGTGAGTATGAGATGGGTGGAGTTGGAGGGTTATATTCCATAATGACCTCAGTAAGCCTGGCGAGATAAAGGGGGAGGAAAGGTGAGTAAGAAGGAAAAGGCGCCGTCATCTCATGGTATTCTACCTAGCAACAAAGTCAAACATCTACACAGTAGTGGGATGTGCCTGGCAACCGTTACCCCGCTCAAGTTTATTTACTCTTTTTTTCAATAGAACAATCGGACTCGTAAATGCGAGCATCTAACAATCTACGACGTATGCCAAATGGAGCCTGATGGAGTTCATCGCGAGACTCTTTCTTGGCAGTGATACACTAGGATGATTGCCCTATCTCAGCAGGGCCTCTCTTCTCACATCTCTGACTACGACTTATTTTACTGTTCTTTTCAGCCTACCTACGTGGATATCACAGCATACTCGTGCCATGTCGGCCAGGGTTCTGACTGTGCCTGCCGCATCAGCACCAGCCCAGACCGACTGGGGCGATATGGCCAAGAAGACAGGTCGACAGCAACTAGAGCTCAGTAAAATTAATAATGATTTCGAGCTCGGCGAGCTTGCCAAATCCTTCACCAAGAAATTTCGCCGCAACATCATCCAGAAAACCGCAGAATTGATCAAAAAGCGGAACGAGATCGACAGCCAGCTCTTGCAGGAAGCTCTTAGAGAGAACCTGACCGCCAACGATTGGCAGCCTAGGGAGAAGTTATTGCGAAGACATGCCCGGCTGGTGGAACGAGAAGAACGTTATATCCGACGTCAAAAAAGGAAGCTCGCCCGGCTGGAGAGGCTGTATAAGCAGAGCCATTCCACAAATCGGGCCATAGACCACGATTTGATCCGCTACCTTCTCTGGAGATTCCAGCGACATCTCGGCCCGCTTATGAAATATCACCGTAAGATCGATGGTGACATCTCTTCGTCGAGTGCGGACTCAGACTCTGAATGGATCGACATGTCTGAAGAAGGAAGTGAAGCGTCCGGTCCAGGAAATCGCAAGGAGTCAAAGCATGGCAAAGTGGCCGGGAAGAAAAGGAAACGGAATGAAACCAGGAAAGACGGCTCTTCGAATAAATGCTTGAAAACAATCGCTACGAATGAAGAAGGTGCTGGTGCAACGCGCACGAAAGACAAGATGGACGGCAAAAGTTCCAAGAAGAAGAAGAAGAGGGACAAAGAAGGACGAGCCGACATGGAGAAGGCCAATGACACTTAGGAGGTGGCATCGGCTTCGGAATCTGCAAAGACGCTGCCTAAAACCGGCAACCCTGACATCGAGAGCGAGAGTACGTCGTCGGAAGATATCGCCCTACGATGGAACCGTCCCCGATTCTCCAGGGTGAAGCCAGCAGTACTTCAGTCTTCCGACAAGGAATCTAGCGGCTCAGGCGAAGCTCAGACTTTATACACACCCAAGCCCGGCGTTAAAGATGATGTGGAGGATGCCGCTGCAGCTCTCGAGAAAAGGGAGCAGCGGCGGCGGATGGATGACATCGCCAAGGACCATATCCTTGATCTCCACGTCTACGATAAACCGGCTCGGAAAGGTCGGAAAGCAAGCACCACAAATCGCGACGATGACTTCCTCATGTCAGGAGCAATCGTGACTGGTCCTGTTGATGATGTTCTCGGCAAAACTGTTCCATCAGTCACCTCGCAAGGTACGCCGTTGATAGAGGAGAGCACCACCGACGAGCCACTTCTACCAAGTTCACCGACGGTACACACGAAGAAAGCACGGAGACTGGAATCGGATAAGCCCACTAAGCCCGTTCCCATTCAAGGACCGCGATCCCAGGTTTTCACCCAGAAACGGGTTCCTAGAGTCACCCCGGTGTTCGCTCCGACAATCTCAGACCTGATGGAACATGCAAAGAAATCAAGTGACGGGGAAGGCCGAACAGACGCATCGCACGGCCCCTCAATGGGCGAGGAAGGGCCAGTCTCTTCCCCCAATGTACACTCACCACTGCGTGTTCGCAAGGAAACGCCGATCCCCGCGCCGCAGCCGTGGAAAGGGCTTCTGCGATCGCCTGGCGTAGCAACATTCCAAGCGATCTCTCCGCACCAGTCACGCCCCTCGACGCCGTCTACGCCATCCTTCTCTCGGGCGGCGACCATGTGCAAGGACATACAGCTCTCTGGCGGTTCTTCCCCGGCCGTCCAGATGGTCGACACTAGCAGGGCGAACGACGGTTCAGAGCCGGCTACCCCTGGCAGGCGTTCCCGCTCCAAGAAACGTGTTAGTTTCGCAGAGCCGCCTGTTCAAGACGTGTGAAAGCGGATGAGTGAGCAAAAGATAGACGAGAATGACGGAATACGGAGTAACGGTCCTTGACGACCTATAAAGACTACTTATGATCTTGCGAGAAGGGTGTTTGATACATCGGACATGCAATGCAACAGTAGCACACGGTTGCCTCTGTAATCGGCAAGCAAAAAGCTTGCGTTGCTCAGTCTTGGTAACGCACGAGGTGTAGTAAGATGTATCCTTGAACTTTCAAGAAACAAGGCTTATCTGTCGACTGTAGCGATGCACTACTACATGTATATTTATAGAGTAACCGAATAGCCTTCACAGTAGGACTAGTGAAAAGGCTAGTATTCCCATGAAAAGACGTGGAAAACCGGCGGTTTTCCCCAAGTTAATTGCATGATATGTTGGCTGGGGTTCTCCACCTAGGTTCCCCAGCCTCCAATTGCCCAATGCTACACCGCGGAAACGTAAGACGGTGTGGATCTGGGGGCAAGGGGTTGCCGAGCTATCGGCGGGTTAAAAAACACCGAATCGGGTTCTCTCACCTTCAGTACTTATTGGACCTCTCATTCATCGATCATCTCTTGTGTTATTTCGGTCTTGTATTATTAGTTACCCAGCGTTCATAAAATGGGGGACGAGAAGTTAATCAGCGCTGAGGAAGGTGTGTTTATATTCCAGCATTGATACACAGCTCATGGTTGGTGTATACTGACTATCGGTGTTAGTCGCGAAGCACACCGCGGCTGACAGCTGCTGGGTGATTCTATATGGTCACGTCTACGACGTGACGGACTTCCTATCGTCCCATCCGGGAGGTTCAAAGGTCATCCTGCAGCTAGCAGGCCGGGATGCCACGGAGGAGTACGACCCGATCCACCCTCCGGGCACGCTCGAGGAGAACCTGAAGCCGGAGGCCAAGTTGGGCAAGGTCGACCCCCAGACCCTGGTCAACGCCACCAAGCCAGCCGCCGAGGAGGAGAGGAAAGAGGCCCAGGGCCCGCCGCCTATGGAGACCCTGCTGAACCTCGATGAGATCGAGGAGGTGGCCACCAAGCAGATTTCGGAGAAGGCGTGGGCGTACTACTACTCGTCGAGCGACGACAACTTCTCCAAAGCCTACAACAACAGGGTGTACCGCAACATCCTGCTGCGGCCGCGCGTCTTCATCGACTGCACCAAGTGCGACACGTCGACGACGCTGCTGGGCCACAAGGTCAAGCTGCCCATCTACGTGGCGCCGGCGGCAATGGCGCGGCTGGCGCACCCGGACGGCGAGCTGGGGATAGCGCGTGCGTGCGGTGTGCACGGCGCCATGCAGATCATCTCCAACAACGCGTCGATGACGCCGGAGCAGATCGTGGCGGACGCCGTGCCGGGCCAGGTCTTCGGCTGGCAGCTGTACGTGCAGAACGACCGGGCGAAGAGCGAGGCGATGCTGCGGCGCATCAACGCCATGGCCGACCGCTTCAAGTTCGTGTGCCTGACACTCGACGCGCCCGTGCCCGGCAAGCGCGAGCTCGACGAGAAGCAGAGCTTCAGGAGCGCCGTCAAGGTCGCCGCGGGCGTCAAGTCGACCGACGAGCCGTCGCGGCCCGGCGGCGGCGGCGTCGGCCAGCAGCTCTTCTTCGGCACGGCCGCCGACCTCACCTGGAAGGTCACACTGCCGTGGCTCGCCAAGCACACGGACCTGCCCATCGTCCTCAAGGGCGTGCAGACGCACGAGGACGCCTGGCTCGCCGCCAAGTACGCGCCCCAGGTGCGCGCCGTCATCCTGTCGAACCACGGCGGCCGCGCCCTCGACACCGCGCCCCCCGCCGTCCACACCCTGCTCGAGATCCGCAAGTACTGCCCCCAGGTCTTCGACCGCGTCGAGGTCTGGGTCGACGGAGGCATCAAGCGCGGCACCGACGTCGTCAAGGCGCTGTGCCTTGGCGCCCGCGCTGTCGGCATCGGCCGCCCCGCCCTGTTCGGCCTGGGCGCTGGCGGGCAGAAGGGTGTCGAGCGCGTACTAGAGAGTAAGTCATTGCTTGTATTTTCGCGGCGTGCTTATATCATTACAGGGGGCTAACGACGAACCTAAACAGTCTTAAAGGCGGAGACGGAAACGTGCATGAAGTTATTGGGCGTGAAGGACGTAAGCGAGCTGGGTCCAAAACATGTGAGTGATATTCATCTCGGCAACACTGAGGTCTCAGGACTGACGAGAATCTTGCAGATCAACACCAGGATGGTGGAAAGGGACATCTTCGATGGAGATGCGGGCTTAGAGACCTTTGGGCTTTGGGACAAGGTCTTATCCAAGTTATAAGAATCGCGGTAGCACAGCTGCCCCAGGACATCGCGTATGTATACTCGAAGGCTTCCTTAAGATCGACTTCCTATTCAAATTTCTATGGCGTTAAGATTAAAACTAAGTGAAGATGAAAATTGCCAGTCCTCGTCTTCTTTCCTTTCCCAAATTGATCCCCCGTTGCTCTGTCGGATCAGCCAAGCACTTTTCTCCCCCTTGGCGCCGGGCTGAGCATCACTGTTCGAATTAGGGTTTGGTGCGGCTGTCTAGACATGACCTAACCACTCTTAGCCTTGGCCGCGGCATACTCCTCCGGGGTAGGAGTGTCGGCAAACAGGGCAAAAGCGAGCTGCGGAGGCGATCTGGCGCCATGCGAGGCATTATCGACCAGCGAGCGGATGCGTGCCACCTCGGCGGGAGTCAGCTCGAAGTTTGCTGCGTTGAAGTTCTCCTCGAGGCGACCGATCTTCGTCGTGCTACGAACGGAAAAGTTAGCCCAATCCTCGCTCGCTCGAGGCCATGGAGGGAATGGCACAAAAAGGCTTACCCGGGAATGGGGAAGATGTCGTCCCCCTGACTCAGGAGCCAGGCGAGCGCCAGCTGGCCCACAGTGCACCCCTTGCCGGCCGCAATGCTCTCCAGCGCTCGCACGATCTCCATGTTCTTGGGGAAGTTCTCGGGCGAGAAGCGCGGGTACGCGCTCCGGACGTCCCCGGGCCCGAAGTCCTCGGGACCCTGGATCTGGCCGCTCAGCAGGCCCCGCGACAGTGGCGAGTAGGCTACAACCGCGACGCCGAGCTCGCGGCATGCCTGCAGCAGGCCGACCTTTGGGTCCTCGATGTTGGTCGAGAAGGGGCTGTACTCCACTGCGGCGGTCTCGTGTTAGTGATCACTCCGCGCGGGATGATTCGGCGCACAAAGGAGACCGTCCATTTGGTCCGAGTAGGTACGCGCCGTCACTTAATAGAGGGGAGCGAGTAAAAGGGGCAAGAGAGGGTTTGGTAAGCGGCTTACTCTGTACGGCACTGATAGGATGAACAGCGTAGGCCCGCCGAAGCGTCTCGGCAGAGACCTCGGAGAGGCCGATATACCTGATTTTGCCTTGTCTTGAAGGCGACTCTGTTAGCATCCCGCCTTCTTCCCCCTGAGATCCTGAGAAACGAGCGTCCTACTCCTTCATCTTGACCATCTCGGAAACGACATGCTCGACGGGCGTCGAGCCGTCAAGGCGGTGGGGGTACCACAAGTCGATGTAGTCGACACCCATACGCTTCAGACTCTTGTCGCAAGCCTCGTGGACATATTCCGCATCGCCACGGAAGCTAAAGCCCCCGGCCGAAAGGTCGCCAGTCAGGATGCCTCCAAACTTCGTCGCGAGGAAGATGTCGGAGCGCTTGCCGGTTTTGGCAAACCACTTGCCCAGGAGGTCCTCGGCGTCTCCCTGGTGACTGTGTTAGTAATGTTCGTGTTCAGCATCACTAGTAAATAGGCAAGTCGGCACACATAGAAGTCACTCGTGTCCCAGAACGTCTGGCCTATCTTGTGCGCGTGGTCGAGGACGGAGAGTCTTTGCTCGTCGGGCATGGGCTCTCCATAGGCGATCGACAAACCCATAGTGCCGTACCCGATCCGGTCGACAAGAGGTCCGTTCTTGCCCAGTGGTCGCTTCGGTGTCGGAGACATGATGGACTGTATTGGAAACGAGTCACGAGGTAAGACTAATATATGTGAAGACAATGTTGTATTGGTTCTAGTAGTAGTTGAAGCTCGGTGTAAGAAGACTGCTAACAGAGGAATGAAGTTGTTCGAGCGATGGGGTTCGAGCGATGAGGCTTTCGTCTTCTTATAGAAGCCGTGGTCAAACTATCAAAGAGTGAACTACTAGAAGGAGAGCGGCTAATGGGTGTTGTGTCTTCGTGGGTTCTCTGCCTGCGGAATACGTCAACTTGCGGAGTCGGATATGCGCCCTAGGTGATCCGCAGCGGAAATAGGGGGCGATATCCGAAATTCCGCATCGAGTTGTGAAGTCGGGCCTTGCTTGCGGGTCTCGTAGCAGAAGGTCTTAATCTCGCTGACCCCGAAATATCTAAGAGTTTTATTGTTAACTTATACCGCAGTCGCAGATCTCCCTATCGGGTGTATTTGCTTACAAGGTCAGAAAGTGTTGCGCAAATTCATCCAGATCATCACCAGTGCCTGTTTTTGCGAATTCCTCGAATTTGAACGAGGATACAATCCATAAAGGCTTCTCTCTCCATGCCCGAAAGAACTCAAACGAGCCCGGGGCATTCCACAAATGGCCGGAGAGTGTCCAACGATGGGCCTGCGCCCAGACAACACCCGCGTCTTCTACAAACTTGTAAGCACGTAGCGATTCCTACCTTGTTCCGCGTACTCACCTGATTCCCCCCCTTTCAGCAGATCCCAGAGTGCCTTTAGCACATAGCCCATGATAACTGTTCGGCGGAGGCTCTCGGCAAATATCCAACGCTTATGGGCCTTGTTAGAATGATGGTTAATCTGGTAAAGTCTCGGTACGCACCTCCCACGACTGAGGTGGTCTGTCCCCAAGGGCTGCATCGTTCAAGTATACCGAATCAACGAGGTTATCCCTAAGACCACACAGATCGCCGATCCAGCTCTGTAGCCACTTGAAATCGTTTCCTGCCTGTTGTCCCAATGTGATGTCGCCATCGAACATACGAATAGTTTGATAGAATATCAGCACTTGTACCCTTGCCAGCTTCTCCAGAGGTGTCAATGTTGTAGCCCCTGAGGATGCGAGCAGAGTGGTGACATTGTCATGTAGGACGCGGAGAATTATACCACGGTTCGCATCCGTTTTATTTGTATACAACATGCAGACCGAGAAAGCCTGGAGGATAAACTGCGGCATGTGGTCCTTGTAGAGGTAACGGTGGATATGCGGAGCACAGTACTCGCGGGCGAAGGTCACATGGAGGTTCTTGAAGAGCTTCAAAACATAGCCGATCTTGGTGGACGGGTCCGTAGCTTGCCACGGCTGGTAGTCCACCTACGATTGTTAGACAGATAAAGGCAACATATAAAAACCCCGGTCACATACACACATGTCCCACATCTTCAAATAGTCTTCCTCAGTTAATGCTATCTCCTTGGAGACTAAAGACACTTGTGCGTGCTGCCCCCAGAGATTAGACTGCCAAGAGCCGTCGTCAAAGTCGGTTTCTGGCAGCATGCTCAGCAGGGAATCCAGAGCACCGTTGACTCGGAGTGTCGGGCTAGTAATTAAACTCAAATCGCCTTCCAGTGGTGTTGAGAAATGCCCGGCATCGAACATAGATGCCTCCCCGCAAGCGTCGGAGTCGGGCTCCGGAAAGGGGGCTACTTGGGTCGGATGGGCATCGTCCGCGAAGGCCCGTTGCATATCCACTTGTCCGCCGTAAACGCATGCACACCGTCTCTTCGTGCACCTTCCGCACGTCGGCATTCGTTTGTCGCAACGCCGTTTTGATCTCACACAGGCATTGCAGCTTTTCTGCCTCGATGCGCTACTGGGAGCCATGGTGAATCCAACCAGAAGAATTAGAGGTAGCCTTATAGAGGTGTGTCAAAGTAGATCTTATGGGAAAAGTCTCGGTCCGTATTTCCTCAGGCGGCAAATCGAATGTCTCACAAAACATAGGCCGCTGTAAGAATTCCGCTGCGGCCGCAGAACGCGGTTCTCCGCAACTCCGCGGGTTAGTAGTAATTAACAAGTCCGCAGGCAGGGTTTTAGATGGGTATTGGGGGTTCCCGCCCGAACCCGACACCCCGTGCTTTGCTGAATATACATAAACGTTGGAGATCCGGCGGATATCTACTGTTATGGGTGCCGGCCACGACTCGTTTGGTGATATTTCTTAAAGGGTGTTGCCCATACCTTATTTACCACGTACTGGACATCTACTTATCACGTTGACTCGGCGGACTCGACGTACAACAGCAGAAAGGGCACGCTCAACAGAACGTCTCTTAGGAAAGTAAACGGCAACTGTCATTAGTGAATTGACCGGATTATTCATAGTCAAGAACTATCGAAGGGTTTCCCGGCTTTGATTTACAGATTGTCTTGGTCCATTAGTGAAGAGAAGCTTACCTGGTACCTACGTAAAGTACTCAACTGTGAGCCGATAGCCGATCCGCCGATGAAGGATGTGTGTGTCTCATTCGAAGAGTCGTCTGGATGTGACTGAAGCATTGGCAAAAGACGGAGAAGTTCACAGGAAGTTGGGACCATAGTAGTTGGCCAAGCAGATTTTTATAGACGTGACGCCTGTTAACTATGTGGGCATTCTCGTCGCTTTAGAAAGGGTCATATTCGTATACCTAGCATGAGTGTTGGGAGTTCCAATAGCGTATGAACGAAAGGGTGTTCCATTATAGTGAGGAGGCGGCAACTGGTAATACGTGCATGACTGCCTTAGATGTATGAACTACACTCGAGATACCGTTGTCGGAACGGCCAGAAATGATGTCGAAGGTGATCAGATTCTTGGACAGCGTGACAGCTTCGTGCTCGACCGGCCTTACACGGAGCTCAACGACAACAGAGTCCCCACCCACGCAAGCCACTCCACATAGGTATACATGCGTATCACAAGCATTGTACATAGCAAGCGTTATTAGTAGTGGCGTGGTGACTCGATAAGGCAGGCTTTGCCTATGCTCTAGAACCTGCGAGTCCAACGTTGTGGTGGGAACTTCAACATGTGATTCGTTCATGAAGGGCTATAATGGATAGTTCGGCCTTACGTAAAGTATGGTTGGATGCTTCCATCACTGGGCAAATCTCAATGGGGGGGAAGCTGCATTGGCGACCCCTCATCCAGGACGGCCAGACATCGAACACCAGAGGTCTACTCGTACAGCTAGGAGCGAAATCGGTTTCCTGTCAGACAGACTCTTTGGAAATGCTTCGAATGCACAGACCTTCCCAACACAGTGTTTATTATGATCTGCTTACACGCGGTACTTCACGTGGTGGAGTACTACGTCTCTTGGAACTAAGATGAACGATTTACTGGGGTGCTGCCGAAATTAGGCACCAAGGCAGCAGGCATGGCAGCGATGGCCCGCGATGCGGATCGGGTCGTAGCCCTGTGGATGCAAATAGTCTCCAGTCTACCCAGCGGACGACCTTGCTCGATTGCTAATCGACATCACTTGATGAGCTGTCAGGCGCGAGGTTAATCTTATCTTGCACCTTGGAGGTTTTGGCACCAGGAACGGACTGTACCCGCGACAGGTATTGCGGATGCCCTTTTCTGATGAACGCTTAGTGAGAGGCTCAATAGTGGCAAGTTGCGATCGCCCGCTACCCTGTAGCGTCTCCTTCAGACAAGCGGACCCGACACCAAGCTACTCCTTGAACGAACCTTTTCCGACCGACCAGCCATCTCAACACGAAACAATGCGGCTCTTGGCGCGCGACCAGGATGGCGAACTCAGCTTGACTAAAGACCTCTTCGACGAAATTCCCCCATACGCGATATTATCGCATAGATGGAGTGAAAATATTGCCGAAGAAGTTACCTTCCAAGAAATAGAGAATGGCGCCGGGAGAAGCAAGTCGGCCTATCGCAAGATCGAATTCTGTGCAGAACAAGCAAGACGCGACGGCTTGCAATACTTCTGGGTGGACACTTGCTGCATCGACAAATCGACCATGGACGAGGTCCAGGCGTCGATAAATTCTATGTTTCGATGGTACCGCGATGCTGCTCAGTGCTACGTCTACTTGTCAGATGTTTCGATGACCGCCGGCCTTTCACAGAATGGCAGTCAAGCGGATAGCGACCAAGTCGAGCTCTCCTGGGAAGCCGTGCTTCGAGGAAGCAAATGGTTTACTCGGGGCTGGACGCTCCAAGAGCTTCTTGCCCCGGCATCAGTGCAGTTCTTCTCGCGGGAAGGCCTACGCCTCGGCGACAAGGTATCCCTGGAGCAAGAAATTCACACCATTACGAAAATACCTATCCCAGCTCTTCGGAAAACAACCTCTTTTGATCAATTCGATGTTGACGAGCGACTAAGATGGGCAGAGAAGCGCCAGACCACGCGCGAGGAAGATTGGGTGTACTGTCTTTTAGGGATTTTCGGTGTTTTCATGCCGCTTAATTATGGCGAGGGGAGGGATAATGCTATACAACGTCTAAGGAAGGAAATCGAAAATACCCCGAAACGACAAAGTTTGTTTTGTTTCTTATACTGTTTATATTATAATTTGCTAATAATAAATAGAATGGCTCCGGAGACTCTATACTTGTCCGTACCGAGATCGTAAGGACCGGAATCCGCCGCGAGTCGAAGGGACATGCGAGTGGTTCACGAACCATTCGCTCTTCCAACATTGGCATCAGAGCAGTACGGCTCACTTGCTTTGGGTGTCTGCTGACCCAGGATGCGGGAAGTCAGTTCTGGCGAAGTATTTAGCTGATGAGGTATTGCCGAGCACGACTACGAGAACGACGTGCTACTTTTTCTTCAAGGAAGACTTCGAAGACCAGCGATCATCAGTAACTGCACTATGCTCCATATTACATCAAGTCTTTGACCATCATCCAGCCTCTTTTTCGACCCAGATTCTTGAGAAGTTTCAAGATAAAGGAGCTACACTTTTCACATCCTTCGGCGACCTCTGGGATATTCTTATCTCCGCTACGACTGGCCATAAGAAGTGGGAGGTTGTTTGCATCCTCGACGCTCTTGACGAATGCGAGACTTTAGGGCGGAATCAGCTGATCGATACTATCAGCAAGCTTTCCTCGCGCACGACGACTCATGCTCCAGCACTAAGGTTCCTTCTAACCAGCCGGCCCTATGTGGATATTAAGAGGCGCTTCCGGCATCTTAAATGCGACTTACCTACCATCCACTTGAAGGGAGAAAACGAGGAGGAGATAACTAAGATATCCCACGAGATTGATATGGTTATTAGGAGCAGAGTGATGGATATTAGTCGAACGCTAGAACTCGGCCTGGAGGAGCAGAATGTTCTTGTAGAAGAACTTACTCTAATACAAAGCCGCACCTACCTATGGGTTCATCTAGTGTTCGACGAGATCCAAAACGGTATCCTTCTCACGCCAGGCAAAATTCGATCGGAAGTTCGCAACATCCCCCGCACAGTTTCTGAGGCGTACAACAGGATCTTATCGAAAAGTCGAGATATTAGCCTCGCCAAAAAACTTCTCCATATCGTTGTCGCAGCAGCAAGGCCACTTACTCTGCAGGAGATGGCCCTGGCTTTGGCGATAGGTCCCAAACATCAATCAATTGGTAACATAGATCTAGTGCCGGAGGAACAATTCCGCGATGATATCAGGCAGCTTTGCGGGCTTTTTGTGGTCGTTGTCGACTCCAAAGTTTACCTACTTCATCAAACCGCCCGCGAGTTCTTAGTTCCCCCACTATCAGGGTCCTCACCTCTTGGCAGCAGCACCGCGCTACAGTGGAAGTTTTCCCTTCATCCGAATGAGTCGCATCATATCCTTGCTGAGATCTGTATACTACGGCTCTCCCTGTTAGATTTTAATCGAAGCGGCCTTAGAGCAAGTGCAGATCAGCGTCAGTACATCGCCATGCGTACATTTCTACAATATGCTGCGCAGTACTGGGCTGACCACTTTCGCGAAGCGAACTGGATTGGCGAAGATTGGGCGGTTGAGAGGGCAATATCATACTGTCGGCCGGACTTGCCAACCTGGGCGTGGTTTGAAATATACCAAAGATTTGCGACAAGAGATGTGCCGGGCAGCTTTACACCTCTTTTAGTCGCATCCTATTTCGGTCTAAGCAGTATAGTGGAGCGGCTTCCTAAGAAGGTTTTGAAGGAAGTCAACGTCAAGGATAGTAGGCATGGAAGGTCGTCCATTTCCTGGGCTGCCGGGGAGGGTTACGGCGCGGTGCTGCAGTGGCTTCTCCGTCGCGGTACGGTACAGCGGCTCCTCGGCACCGGCGCTCGTATCAACTCGAAGGATTATAAAGGCAAGACGCCGCTTCACTGGGCTTCCCGGAACGGCCACGATACCGTGGTTAAGCAGCTTCTCGAAGGCGGCGCCGACGCGAACGCGAAAGATAATGATGGCCGGACGCCGCTTCACTTAGCTTCCGAGGGCCAAGATACCGTGGTTAAGCAGCTTCTCGAAGGCGGCGCCGACGCGAACGCGAAAGATAATTATAACCGGACGCCGCTTCACTTGGCTTCCGAGAACGGCCGCGATACCATGGTTAAGCAGCATTAATTGTTCTTATTAAACTGTTTGTTTCGGTAATATTATCCCAAGTCTTAATATCAACTTCTGTATATATTTATTATCTTTGCAAAAGATGGGTCCAGGGGAATGGTTTAATATATAGTAGTTAGATTTAGGCCAGAACTTTCTGGAATATTCCCTTTCTTTTTAATACTGAAAAGTTGAATGATATGCTTTATATGTATATATAGGAATACGCAGCCGGGTTCATGCGCTGGTTCTTTGATAGCTTATTAAGCGTCCGCTTACCACAAAATATGGGGGCTGCTGTACATGCCTTTGTAGTCGTCGCCCTGGGGAGAGGAGGGCAATGATCTTTGTACTCTCTGGCGTGGCCGCACTGTATGACCTTATGGCGTCAATAGCTGGCTTTAGATATACTCAGATGCGCCTGATCAGTACCTCGTGGCATGAGCTTTTGCATACCTAGGTACCTATTTTGTGCGTCGATCACTAGTACAATTTAGTACTGCTAAGTATTTCTGGTCCGTGCTTCTAGATTCCAAAGAGTGCAAAGAGGAAAAGAAACATTGGATTTTGAGAAAGGTTGGACCCCACCAAATCTGTTTGGGCTTGGGGTAAAGCTGCTTTGCAAGCCACCCACCAAAAGTCCAGCAACAGCAACAGCAACAAGCATCCAACCATACAAGACGCAACATATTCAGTTTTCACTCCCATCTCCCTCCTAACCTCCTCTTCTAACAGGTCGTCAAACTCCACAACCCGGACGATAGAAAGCCAACTTGTGAGTACCATATCAACTTTCCTTATACTGCAATATCTATATGCGCCTTCTTCCGTCGCATTCCAACTTCATCTGCTTGGCTTTTGCGAGTTACCCCGCCATCGTCCCCATCCACACATTGCTCGTGAAACATCCCACACACCTTAAGGTACATTCTGTTCCCGCAAGCAACTGCCATTTCGGGGATGCTTGAGCAGGGGATCCTCTGAAGTCCTGCCTGAAATAAATAGTATCTCAGTCTTCTCTAGGTAGATCTCTTTCTAAGCTTCCTTCTACTAATCGTTGATACTGTCTCCAGTCAAACGATCATCAGAATGGCTATCAAGAAGATTCACGCTCGCTCGGTCTACGACTCTCGTGGTAACCCTACCGTCGAGGTTGATGTCGTGACCGAGACCGGCCTCCACCGAGCCATCGTCCCCTCCGGTGCATCGACTGGTTCGTGATGATCCAAATAGGGCATTGATAATGCTTGTCTGACTAAAGTGTCATAGGTCAACACGAGGCCTGCGAGCTCCGTGATGGAGACAAGAGCAAGTGGCTTGGTAAGGGTGTTCTCAAGGCCGTCGAGAACGTCAACTCCATCATTGCCCCCGCCGTCATCGAGAAGGATCTCGATGTAAAGGATCAGAGCGCTGTTGACAAGTTCCTCAACGAGCTCGACGGAACCGCCAACAAGACCAAGCTTGGTGCCAATGCTATCCTGGGTGTCAGTTTGGCCGTTGCGAAGGCTGGCGCCGCCGAGAAGGGTGTCCCCTTGTACGCTCACGTCTCCGACCTGGCCGGCACCAAGAAGCCTTACGTCTTGCCCGTTCCCTTCCAGAACGTCCTGAACGGCGGTTCGCACGCTGGTGGCCGATTGGCTTTCCAGGAGTTCATGATCGTCCCATCTGCCGCCCCGACTTTCTCCGAGGCTCTGCGCCAGGGTGCCGAGGTGTACCACAAGCTCAAGGCTCTTGCCAAGAAGAAGTACGGCCAGTCTGCTGGCAATGTCGGTGACGAGGGTGGTGTTGCTCCTGATATCCAGACTGCTGTCGAGGCTCTCGACCTCATCACCGAGGCCATTGAGCAGGCCGGCTACACGGGCCAGATCAAGATCGCCATGGACGTCGCTTCCAGCGAGTTCTACAAGACCGATGCCAAGAAGTACGACCTGGACTTCAAGAACCCCGACAGCGACCCCTCCAAGTGGATGACCTACGAGGAGCTGGCCGCGCTCTACAGCGACCTCTGCAAGAAGTACCCCATTGTCAGCATTGAGGATCCTTTTGCCGAGGACGACTGGGAGGCCTGGAGCTACTTCTACAAGACCCAGGATATCCAGATAGTCGGTGACGACTTGACTGTCACCAACCCCATCCGCATCAAGAAGGCCATTGAGCTGAAGGCTGCCAACGCTCTCCTTCTCAAGGTCAACCAGATCGGTACCTTGACCGAGTCCATCCAGGCTGCCAAGGACTCCTACGCCGACGGCTGGGGTGTCATGGTTTCCCACCGTTCCGGTGAGACCGAAGACGTCACGATTGCCGACATCGTTGTGGGCATCCGATCTGGACAGATCAAGACTGGTGCGCCGGCGCGTTCTGAGCGTCTGGCCAAGCTCAACCAGATTCTCCGCATTGAGGAGGAGCTCGGCAGCAACGCCATCTATGCTGGCGAGAACTTCCGCAAGGCGGTTAACCTATAACGCCGTCCATAGGGCGGCGGATAAACCATATACATGATCGGATCACGACCGGAATGGTTAGGGGAATGGTCGGGCAAAAAGGTGACAGTATTGCATACTATTAAATAACCATGAATGAAAATCCCGTTACTAGGCACTATGAATTACCTCTGTCCCCGATCCCTTGTGGAGGGGTAAATGTGCAGATCCGTCGTGACCTCACTGGTATAACTTGACACGTACTATATCCCCCCCACACAGGCAATTTGTCCAAGTAATATGCCGAAGGTTGATTGTATATTCTTGGAATATACGCGATAAAATGATGATCGCGCAGTTTCTTAATATAACTATTCGAAAAACAGCCTAATAGCAAGTTAACTTTGACCAAGCCATCTGTTGTCATCCAGTGTGAGGTGAGGAAGCGCATCTCGATCAGAAGTCCGTTTAATACATTTCAGGCCAGAGGCCCGATGATATAAGAGGTACCAGAAATAATAAAATATGGGGTATATCATCATATGAAGAGATATGAGAGTTGTGGTATGAAACGGGAAGTTATGGGTGCTTGCTTACCTTACAATGCAATGCGAAGCTTGGTATTATCACACCACTACGGCAGTCGAAGGGACTTTTCGGACAACGATCACATGGTTACCGGCCAGTCTCACGTGGAAATTGTAGGTAGTCACACTGTCTCCGCATTAGAAGTGTATGGTTTCCTTCCCGGAGAGACCTGGTTGTTGCTGGAAGGAAGAGGTATTTCGCGGAGCTATCATGAAAGAACATGGAGCGAATAGCTGAATGCTTCTTAGCTTGCAAAAACTGTGAGACGCGACAGACGGTAGAACTTCGGACCCGAACTAAAGCGGAGTCTGGCGCTTTGACCAATCAGAACCAGGTGGGTGTCGGCCGCCCAGGCGCACACAAATTTTAGCAAGCGGCTTGGGTGAAACGACCAAACCTTCCAAAATTCCATCACGACCGCGAACTTTCAACTCCTCGATTCCGCCAGCACCACCAGCGCCGACGCCTAATCTTTCACACATCCGTCAAAATGGGTCGTCTTCACTCCAAGGGAAAGGGTATCTCCGACTCTGCCATCCCGTACTCGAGAACCCCGCCTGCGTGGCTCAAGACCACCCCCGCCCAGGTCGAGGAGCAGATCTGCAGACTCGCCCGAAAGGGTGCCACTCCCTCCCAGATAGGTGTCATTCTCCGTGACTCCCACGGTATCGCCCAGGTCCGCATCGTCACTGGTATGAGACGCGTTTCCCAGGAACTGAGTTGAGGGAGCTTGCATTGACCCGTCATACAGGTAACAAGATTCTGCGAATCCTGAAGTCCAACGGTACGACATGACAACGCCCCGAAACATACGATGTCCCTCCTCCCTATACATATTATCGCATAACCCGTTTGGTTCCGAAAACCATGGGTGTCCTTATACCTGCCGCTGTCGGTCAAGGCTGACGGCGTGATTTTATTTAGGGCTCGCACCGGAGCTGCCAGAAGATCTGTATATGTTGATCAAGAAGGTGAGCGAAAATCTAGAGTCAAAGCGATCCCCAGTCCTGGAATGCTAACGAAAACATCGAAGGCTGTGTCCGTCCGAAAGCACCTGGAGCGCAACCGAAATGACAAGGACGCCAAGTTCCGCCTGATTCTGATCGAGTCGCGAATCCACCGTCTCGCGCGCTATTACAAGACCGTCGGCGTCCTGCCTCCTACCTGGAAGTACGAGAGCGCTACTGCCAGCACCATCGTCGCATAAAGGCCCGTAGAGGCGTTGTACTGAATGGGGTGCTTGGTCACGGAGTTCATGGAAAGGGAATTGCGTTTCAGGAACGGTCAAAAAGAGCCGTGCTTCGATTTCACAGTCAGAGTGGAAGCCCACATAGAGAGATCACAATGAGAATCTCGTCAATGCATATGATTCGCACTCCCTAAGCAATTGGTATCTTGTGAAAGACAAAAGTTCACATGTACATGTCCATGCTATGTACCATGTCGTAACGCCATATCCGTTGACAACCTCTTGTAAACGCCATTATTATGCTACCTCGCAATTCCAAATTCTATGTCTGAGTCTCGAGCTCCTTTGAGCGCTGGATCAGGAACTCTCCAAGTACTCTCAAGGGATCTTTCGGCCTTTTCATAGGAAGTTAGTGGCAACTCTAAAACTTGTCTTCCGTCGTGCGCAAGCATAATAGGTATCGATTGCTTACTGCTCTTTCGCGATGGCCTTCATCCCCTCCAGCAAGGTGCCGGTGACTTTGGAGTTCAGGTACTGGCGGACGGGGGCCCCGTGGGGAGGCGCCTCGGCCGGCATGGTGAAGCCCTGGTCGGGGTGCTGCGAGGCGGCGCGCGACGACGTGTTGCCCTCGGGGCCGATGCGCGGCGTGCCAGTGCGCGCAGGCGGCGCCGGGCTCGGGGCGTTGGTGGCGGTGGTGGTGGTTGCGACGGGGGCGGGAGACTAAAAGCCAGAACCCGCCGGCGGGTTCGCGTATGTCAGCAAGCAGTCAGGCAGGGCAGCCTTTCTCTCTCGGTTTGGACACCACGCGCGGAAGCAGGGGGAACGGGAAAGTGGATGGATCGGCGCAATGCAAAATGCAAATTGCTGAATGGGATTCAGATCGGGATCGAAACTTACGGGCGCCTGCTCGTTGCCGCTAACCGGCGCGTCCGCCATGGCGACGTCCCTCTCGGCCGTCTCAACGACGCCGCCGCCGCTGGGGGTGCCCGCCGCCGAGCTCGCAGTCGCATCGGGCGCCGCAGCTGCCTCGCCCGCGCTGCTGCCCACGGGGACGGGGACCGGGACCGGGGTCCTGAACTTGAGGGTGTCGTCCGCCATGATCTGGGTTTTGCAGGGGGGATACGAGTTTCAAGGGGGACGAATTGTCGAGCCGTGAGGTCGAAGTTCTGAAAAGCCTAGGTATGGAGTGGGAAAGGGCCGAGAGTTGGAAATTGACTTTGGGACTCTATTATGCAGCTGGAAGCGACTGCTAACACCCCGTTTCTTGCGCGTCTGATTCTGTGACAAAAGGAAGGTGCTAAGTTACTTTTTGCTAGCGCTACCTGAATACGTTAAGTGGTCCCGTGACCGCGCGTTTCAATTGAACTCTTGTTTCTTGCCAGAGGCGCGTTCCCGCGTTCTTTGTCCTCTATGAAGTCATCCTTCTACGTTTCCTTCCGAGTCTGGACAGTGAAGATGGATCGACTCCACCACATGAGATTACGATGGATGCTTTTATTAAAAGAAGAAAGATACCTCATGGCGACCGGTTGTTAGCTTCTTCTAATGGAAGCCGTGTCCAAACTACGGACGAGCCTCCTGCGAAAAAGACAAAGTGGGAGGCAGACTCCGATGACAATAGTGCCTCGGAGGAGCAATTGTTACATCCCCGCGCATTAAGACAAACGCGCGTCATACGGAGGGATGATACGGTGGCCTCGGATTTAGATTTTGAATCCTCGACGGATGAGCCTTTTACCCCTCGCCCCCCTGCTATCGAAAGCTCCTTGCCGGATGTGAAGTTGGATAAGGAAGCTCTCGAGGAGTACGAAATCTTCAAATCATCACAAGGCGACCAGAGCAACAATACTGCAGAGACTGCCGAGTCGAGGCTTGAATCGAGGAAATGGGTCAGGGGTAAAACATCCATTTATGTCGATGCTTTCAATCTGGCACTTAGCACCGTGCTTGATGAAGAGTCGCATCTGTTCGATGAGAAGGAGCGATCCATCTTTATTCAATGGAATTCACTTGGCTTTGAGGCTCAGTTTTTGTAAGCTCCCAAACTGAGTTACGTCTACGAATCATGCGGGGTTCTTATCTTTCTTGCAGATATGTACGGTTATTTCTAAGGAAGACTGCCCAGTGGCACCGGATTGCACGCTTGGATTACCATGAGGATATATCCGATACTGAAGCAGCAGT
This sequence comes from Monosporascus sp. 5C6A, assembly GCA_004155035.1. Classification (NCBI taxonomy): domain Eukaryota; kingdom Fungi; phylum Ascomycota; class Sordariomycetes; order Xylariales; genus Monosporascus; species Monosporascus sp. 5C6A. The sequence goes on from QJOB01000022.1 coordinate 272,191, forward strand.
CAACGAGCTTCAGAGAAGCCGAAAATTCTCGGAAGCTAGTAGTAGTAGCTCGCCATCAACTGACGAGTCAGCAGAAGCCTCTCTTGCTCCATTCCTAAAAGAGCAAGATGATCTTATCCTTGGCGATACCTTCGCCTTTGCCGATAGATCAGAGGATCTCATCGACTCCGTAGAGGAAGCGATCTCACTTCTCAGCCTCGATGAGGTCAAAGCCCTTGCAAAAGATGCGAAAGTCCAAGGCAAGACCAAGGGGGACCTCGCAAAAGCTATCTGCAAAATGAGTCATCAACAAGCTGGTCTTATGTCGCTAGGACTCCGGCGCTCTAACACCGCGGATTCTACCAGCTCACCTGAAAAGGGAACGCCCGAATTTGATTCGCCGAGTCCAGGGCCAGGAGAAGACACCAACAGGAACAAGCATTTTCTTGAGAAGATTCTGGCTATAACAGGGCCTTGCATTCGGCTCTCTCTGCCAGTCTTCAAATTGTTCGAGAGGGTTCATCTTGTCTTCTACCGGTCCACGGAGTGGTCAGAAAAATCCCTAACTACCATTATTCTAGCTAAGATCTCCAAACGCAATTTTCCACAATACATCGTGAGTAGATCCGCCAACATCTTTCCCTCGCGGAACCAACTTCTCGTGTTCGAAACGGCGATGAGGACGGAGTACGCCGTAGATAATGTTTTAGAATCCAATGGCCCAGTCGGGGAGGCAGACTTTCGGAGGGCCATCGACATCTTTGAGGGTATCTACCCAAGGTGGAAGACCCTTCTCAAAGAGGAACAGCTAAAAGAGGAGAAAGTATATGAAACGGGCGAAGGGGGCTACCTGAGACGGCTTAACCCTGCGCACTCGTATACACGAATCGTCCACAAAGCCGCATATGCTTATGGCAGATTAAAGGAGCATCAGCGAGAACACGCATTGTTAATTGAGTTATTAGACCAGCGCCTATTTCACCTAGCCCGCCGGGGCTCCTGGTATCAGCGGAAGGCTCTCTTGGAGGAGCATTATATGTACGCCCTCGAGCCGGATCCTGCGTACACCGACATTGAATTGCAGAAGAAACACTGGAAGCGGATTGCGGTGACAACTTGCGAAACTGCCTTAGAAGACCGAGATTGCCACTTGATCTATCATTATGACATACAGAAACGCTTAGTCAAGCTTGAGAAGCAACTCAAAGTCCCAAAGCGTTTACAGCATGATTTCGGTCACGTCAGGCTGAAGCGACCAGAGGAACACTATGTTGAGGGCATCCAGCTGAAGAAAGACGACGTTACGGGTAAAAAGGGACGAGGACCAAGTACCAAAACCGTATGGGTAGACGAGGCCGAGGGGGGCGGGGAATGTAGCGTGGAGGCTATGTGTCTAAGTTGGTATCGTAGCCAAGGCTGGAAAGGCTACCACGCGGAGGGTGGAATCATCAGGACTCTTTTCGCCTACCTCTTCTTCGACATCCTCTTCCTCTACATCCCCAACGTCTTCCAGACGGCCTACCAGACATGCCCGCTGGACCTGCACACCGACGCCTTCTACCCGACGCGGGCGTCCGAGATCAACCACCGCCTCGTCGAGATCGCCAACGGCGGGGCCGCACGGCTGATCGAGGAGGTCGACGCGCGGGAGCGCGCGAGGCGCACCTGCGTCGTCGGCCTCAACTGGGATTACGAGCTCGCGGACCTGCTTGAGCTCGCCCGCTGCTTCGACGGCGCCGCCCTCGCCGCCATCTGCAAGGTCGTCGCCCAGGAGTACGACCAGCGGGGCGGCGGCATCCCGGACCTCGTCCTCTGGCGCACGGAGCCAGCCGCCGAGGTTATGTTCGCCGAGGTCAAGAGCGCCAACGACCGGCTCAGCGATACACAGCGCCTCTGGATCCATGTCCTGACGGGCGCCGGGGTCAGGGTCGCCCTCTGCAATGCCGTGGCTAAGGAGGTCCGGGAGGTCTGATGTGCCACGGAAAGTGCTAGGGGCGGGCTCTGTGAATGCGCATATCGACTTGAGGTCCGGGGTATGGTCAAACGTAAGGCGTAAAGCGCAGGCGGATACTTCTTCGCTGTTGGCTAGCCTACAGTTGATCTTGTTTCAGGAGTAGCTCTTCCTACTTGATGGCATTGGCATCAGCCTGGCGTACCCACGATATGTATACATATTTACAGGATCTGCGGCTTGTCTCGAGGCCGAGTGTGTGTAATGGTTCGGGCCGACGCCCTTACCGATCTAAATGGCGGTCCTGGGTTTCGTACATATCAAAACCGAGCTATACCTCTACCGTCTAGCAGACTTTACTTTATGCGTTGTCGCTTGAGTCTACAACTCCCAGGGCTATTCTTTGTTCGTTACGTCCACCGGGCCCACTATAGTCAGTAGACTCTCATACGAATTTGTACGGGAATAAACATGGTTTGACGGGTTTGCCAGTGCTCGCCGCTATCCCAAGGCAATGAGAATCGATATTTGCCGAGATGTCAATGCATATCCCCTACAATTTCTATGGGGTCTCCATTCTAGCCTTATATGCCATATGGTGGACCACTGGAGGTAACTAAGTAAGAATACCACTGGGAGTGTATAATAGAATCCTTTCTTCATTGTTAGTAGGGTCTACAGAAATGGGTTCCTGGGAAACCTCCCTTTACAGGTTTTATCTTATGCCACAATCACCACACATTTATACGGAAGCAAAACAGATTGTCGGCAGTTGAGGTGATTTCTTGGAAGGAGCGGTAAAAGGAACAAACGGGTTTTGATGTGGCCCTAGGATTGCAAGGACAAAGGAGCTGAAGCCTATATATGGCTGCCCCCCTACCCCCAGTTCTAGGACAGCAAGAGCAAGTAACCTACTTCCCCCAGTCTCCAGAATTGCAGTACATTTGCCGACATGGTAGCATCTTCCGGTTACGTCTTTTGGTACCTTTAACGGTAAAAAAATTAACATGCCGATTTACTTATTTTATATTACATTCGAAATACCGTTACGTTTTAATACGAAAAGTTTAAAAAAAAAAACAAATTCGGCGATAAGTTCGTCGATAAGTTTAATACAAACTTATTAATAAAATTAACGAAAGGGTTAACGGCAGGTCCGACGGTAAAAACGGCAGGTTTAGCATAAAAACGTTTTAAAATAAAAAATTTGCAAAAGTTCGATTTTAGAAAAATTTTTTAAATTCCTTTAATCGTTAAAAAAACGCCTATATACCGTAATAACCGTTATCGATTTAAAATAAAAGGTTCGTTAACGCGGTAATATCTAAAAAAGTTTGATAAAAAAATTAAAAAATAACGTCAAAAAAAAGCTTAAAAAGGTTATAACGTTTAAATAAAACATAAAAGGTTAACCGGAAAATTTCGACATAAAAAAACGAAGAAATTTGTTATTTGGTAATAACGTTAATAAAAAAAATTAAAACGTTAAAAAACATTCGGAACGTTAAAAATTTATAATAAAAAATCGACAAGGTTATTACGAGGTTACATAACGAAAAATTCGAAGCATATTTTATTTTTTTCCCCCGTTTTTTTTCCGGAATTTAAAATTAAACGGAATAAAAAATTGTAACAGCTGGGTTAGTTAACCAACTATTAAACCTAGTCGTGCGGGTTTATGTTAGCAGTGGTACTATAGGAAATTAAGCAATAAGGAGTAAACTAGTTACGTTTGGTAATAGTAGATAATTAAGAGTAATTTGGGTAATTAAGTTGTATTATAAGCTGGTGTTATTTAAGATTATGGGAAATAATGAACGTATATATTCTTTTTTTTGGCTTAAAGCGCTTAAGGTGCTTAAATTTTTAAGTCTGTTAAGCTTTTTAAGCGCTGTTATACGTTTAAGGCGTTTAAGGTGCCAAAACTGTTAAGTTTTTTAAGCCGGTTACGTAACTTGAGGTTACCGTCGGATTTTTTTTCTTAAGATTTCGACCGTTTTTGGAAAAGTTAAGTTTTGTTAGGTTATAATACGATTTTTTTCCTTTTAGGATTTTTGCTTTTAAAGATTAATTATTTATTTGTCGATTTTAGGTAAGTAATTTTTTTTTACCTTTATTTTTTAGGGGTTTTTAAGTTAATTATTATGTTTAGTCGAATTAAAAAAGTTCGTTCCCGTTAATGTATTAACGTTTTTATTTTGGTTAAACGAGTAGTTCGAATTAGTTTTACGATGTTTTTCTGTTTTCGATATGAAAAAAAGGATGTGGATTGTAAGGTTTTTCGTGATTTTGGGAAATGTACGTGTTATATTCGGTACGGATGTTTTTGTGACGTTTTTAGTTTTTTAAAGGCGGAGTATAAAAAATTATTAAACGAAAAAGATCGTTTAAAGCGCGAAAAAAAGCAAGTTTAAAAGATATTGCATATTGCTGCTAACAAACTAGATCGTTTTCAGAAATAACGGCGGTTGTTTTGTAATCGTGAGTTGGAAATGTTCCGTTATAATATTAAAGGTACCGAAGTAATGAACAAGTTCGTTTGTTTGGAAAAAAAGTAAAAGAAATTATTTACCGAAATCGTTACGTAAGTTATAGCCCCGTTTGATTGGTTTGGTATTGGTATTACCGATTAGTTTAATCCTGATAATATGGATTAAGAGGTATTTATAATAGGTTCTGGCGTTGTTGGTGAAAGTTTTTTAGAAAGCGTTGGGTGTTTATGAGATTTTTCGCGGGTTTTTAAGTGTTTTCGGAATTTGGGTAATTTTTTTACTTGATTAAGTATTTAGTAAGTCCGTTTTTATTGCGTACGTTTAGGATTTTTTTTGTTTCGTATATTAGTATATTTTTTTTGTTTTATTTTTTTGTTTTGTACTAATTTTGATAATGTTTGCTGCTGATTTAAGTAAGGAAATATGAAAGATTACACGGAGTTTAACTTTCGGAAGTAGCTTTAATTTATAATTATTTTTTAAAATTTTCTTGGTGATTTTATATGGTTCGATATATTTAAAGTCGAGTTTTTGATTTAGACGTTTAGTTTTGATGTTTTTGGTAATTAGGTAAATTATGTTTTTTTCCGAAAAGGTTAGTTTTTTTAATTTTTTCTGGTTATAATATTTTTTTATTTAATTGCGTATAAATTCGAGTTTTGTTTTTATTTCTGTATGTAGTTGTCGGAGTTGTTTCGTTGTTAAAATGGCTTTTATATTAACTAAGCCGTTGTTACGTATTTTTTTATAGATTTTTGATATAAATCCAAAATTGGCATTTGCTGGGGTCGTTTTAATGTTTTTTTGATAGTTAGTATTGTAAGTTAATTAAGTTATTGGTAGTTTTTTAATTTAATTATTTTGTTCATAGTTGATGTAATATCGTAGGTAAATTTTAAAGGTTTAATTTAACCGTTTTGTTTATTTATTTGTTTAAGGTTTAAATACGTTAAATAATTTATGATTTAGGCCGATTTATATTATAAGACCTTGTTAAAACTTAAAGGTAAATGTAATGCTTTTATTCAAGATAATTTTTGTTAATAATTTATATACGTTAAAGATGTATCGAAAAAAAATATAAGCTATTTGTTTTGTATTGGTATTTTCGTTATAAGGTAAAAAATAGGAAAATTTTATAAATCGGTTAACGATTACGAAAATGCTGTTATAATATATTTTTGTGGCTGGATTTTCGGATAAGGAAAGTTTAATGATAAAATTTATAATAATCGAATCTTATAGTTGCTATAAAACTGGAAATAGTTGCAGTTTTCTATATAGTTTATGCCTTAGAGCTTTTGTTTTGGCGTAAACGTTATATTTTTTTCTGACTTTTTGTATTATTGTTTTTATTTTAAAGAAATAATAGGTGCGTTGTAATTGTTTTAAGGTTTTGTAGATTCTTGGGTATCTATAAAGCGGGTGTTAATATATGTTCTATATTAAATTTTGCTAATAGTTTTCTGGAATTTATATTTTGTTTGTTTTTTTAATTTTTAAGTAGGTTGTCGTTATATTGCTGGATTTTCTAATGTAAATCGGGGGGTATTACCTTGATTGTTGTAATTTTCCGTAATTTTAAAAGTTTTTTTCAGGTAACGTTAAAGATTTTATGGTTGATTTTGAATAATTTTTTTTTAAGTTAGGTCGTTTATTAAGGGCATTTGTTTTGCCGTTTTCGAAGCCTTTTTAGTAAATGATAACGAAGTCGTATTCCGCTAATTTTTCCGCGTAGCATAATTATCGTTCTGTAAGTTTTCGTGTAGTGGTAAAACGGGTAAGGTTTTTGTAATCGGTGTAAACCTTAATTTGGTGGAGATTTTCTTTAAGTATATGCCTGAATTTTCGAAAAGCCTTAATAATAGTTATGAACTTTTTGTCGGAAATGGTATAGTTTAATTTTGTTCCTTTTAACTTGTAAAAATAAAAGGTAATCGGGTAAAGTATTCCTTAATTATTTCGGTATTCGATTATTGCGTTTAATGCGTAATTTGAAAAATTAATTTTTAACTTAACTGGACGTTTTGGGTCGTATATAATTAGTACTAGTTTACTGGTAATTGCGTTTTTAATTTGTTAGAAAACTTTTTTTGTTTTCGTTGTTTATTGGAATTGGTTTTTTTTGGTAAGATTGGATAATAGTGTCGTAATTTTATTAAAATACTTGATAAATTTTCGATAGTAATTGGCGAATTTAATAAATGCCTGTATTTTTATAATAGTAGTAAGTATAGGTTATTCGGTAATTGTTATAATTTTTTCAGGTTTATTTTAATATGTTTTAAGGTAATAATATATCTTAAATATTTTATTTTTTGTATGTAAAATTGATTTTTTTCGGCGTTAATAAATAAATTAGCGTTTTGTAAGGTTTAAAAAATTTAACGAACGTATTTTACATGTGTTTTTTTTGATTTTGAAAAAATCAGAATGTCGTTTAAATAATATATAACGAAGATATTTAAGTATTTTCGAAATACGTAGTTAATTATTTATTAAAAGGTTGTTGGTACGTTCGTAAGTTTTATTGGTGTAATTAAATATTCGTATAGTTCGTATTTCGTTTTGAAAGTTGTTTTTTATTCGTATCTTGGCTTAATTCAAATTAGGTTATACCCGTTTTTAAGATCTAAAGCGGTAAAATATTTGGTTTTTTATAAGCGATTTTTTATTTCGGTAATTAGTAGTAAAAATGTTTTATTTTTAACGGTAATGCTGTTAAGGTGTCGATAGTTTATTATTAGTCGTATTTTGCCGTTTTTTTTTAGTATAAAAAAATATAGAATATCCGGCTGAAGATGTAAATCGTCGAATCCATCCTTTTTAGAATTTGTTTTCCAGATACGTACATAAGGTGTGAAGTTTTGTTTCGTTTAAATTATAAATGGGGTAAAATTTAGGTAAAGTGCTTTTTTTAAGGATTATTTTATAGTTTTATTTGTTATATTTTGGTAGCTTTGTTTTAAGTTTTTTTTTTTGAAATAATTGCTTATATTTGCGATATTGTAGTGATATATTAGTTATATTTTCTTTTTTTTCTATCTTTTTGGGCTGGTATTTTAAGATTTCGTTTATGTCGCAAAGTTATACCTGGATAGTGGTTATGATGCGTTGAATGTGTTTATTATACTTTTTTTTTGTCGTATTTTTTTAGGTAGTAAGGTTTTTGTTATATTTTTATGTTTGCATTCGTTATTTTTTTCCTTATTAATCGAATGTGGAGATTTCGTGCGTTTTTTCTATTTGTTAATAGGGTGTAAAGTAAATTTTACCTAGTTAGTATTTTAATCGATTAAGGGGTTGTATTGATATAATTATGATTTTTTTAGGATTATGTCGTAGTTTTTTAATGGAACGATGTCGAAGTTAATTGTTTAGATTCGTTTTTTGACAAAAATTTCGAAGTGATTAATTTCGCGTGTGATTTTCCGTTGTCGTAGGCGAATGCCTGACTTTCGGCGTTTTCGGCGATGTAAGGGTTTTATTTTATTTTTCTATTGCAGTTTAAGTTAATTGATTAATTTCGGGGTAATGTAGTTAGCGTTTAAAGTTTTGCAAATTATTATTACGGTATATTAATGTGTTCCAATTTGTATTTTTAAGGTGATAAGGTTGTTGTTAGTTTTTGTTGTTGTACTTAGAGTTATTTTGGTAAGTTTTTGTTGCCGTTTCCGGCTTGCGTTATTTTAAGGCTTTTTTATAGGTGGCGTTTTTTTTTTGTGAATTTTGTAAGCTGCTGAATTTGTTCCGTAAGTTGTTTGCATATTTTTTGTATTTGTTTTATTTGGCTTTTTTAATGGCGCAGTTAAGGTTTTAGTTAAAGGATTTTTTTTTGTTAATGTAACTGGGTAAAGATTTTGCAAATGTTATTTTCCAGGTTTTTTATGGTTTCTTATCCCGTATACGAGGTTAGTTAGTTTTTGCTGGAAAATTTTATTAACTTTTTTTGCAGTTTTTTTCGTTTTAAGGATTTATTTCGAAGGTTAATTGTGACTGGATTTTTGTGATAGCTTGTTGATAATATTTGTCGATAGTTTTCTGGATTAGTTTTTTTTGGATTTAATAATTGCATTATCCGAAATAATACGTAGAGTTCCCTTAAGGGTACCTTTCGTTTTCGAGTTAGGTTAAAACTGGTATTATATTTTCGATTTTTTTTATGTGGTGGAAGTTTGTAATTTTCGATATTATTACTGGTTTATTTGGTTATACCTTATCTGGGTATAAAAATTAAAGTTTTCTTTTTATATACGGGTAATCCGATCGTAAATTTGTTATTTCTTTTTTACGTAAATAAAGTATCGGAATTAATTATAATGGATAGGATAGAAACTTGTATGTTGTATTTTTTAAATTTGTTTTTTTATTACCGCCTATAAAAAGATCTTAGTTACTTTTAATCCCTGTTATGCTTTTTTTTATTTGATTGGTATAGTTACTTTTGGAAGTTCCTGTTATCCTTAGTAGTCCTGTAATTACTGGGTAAAGGTTAAGGAATTCCGCTTAATTGCTGCTTATAAAAGGGTTTTAATTTTTTTAAGCTTTTGTTATATTTCTGTAATAGACTAATAGTTATCTTGGACTTAAATTATATTAACTTGTTTGTTACTATTTTGACCTTTAGGTGGTTTTTTAGGTATTAGGGTTTAATATACCTTTTTGTCAGTTTTTGGTAATAACCTATACTATTTGGCTATATGTTTTATTTTGCCGTAATTGTAATACTATACCTAGCTTATATTTCGTCGTTATGTAATATTAAGTTTTATAAGTCCTGGTGCTGTTTTAAAGAAAATAAAAGGTATTTTGTGTTTTTTTCTTTAATTAACTTTAAAAAGTTTAATCCGTGGGATAAAGTATTTTTGTCGTTTTTGTCGCTTTTCGAACTGTCGATTGTCGATTTTAACTGTTTCCGTAATGTATTTGTTAAATATCGTAAATTGCGGGAATTTGATAATTTCGGTTTTAACGTTTTTTTTAATTTTTTGTAAAATATATCGATTAAGGTATTATCTTTTTTATCTGTTTATCCTGCTTTTATTATAAGATTCCTAAATTTTACAGCGTACGTAAAAGCGGGTTCCTTTTAATACAGCTAAAGGACCTTTTAAGTTACAATTTGTTTTTCGGCCGGATTTTCGAAGTTACTTTTTAGTTTGTTTTCGAAATTAATATAATTGGAAAAGACCTTCCGAATAGTTTTCTTTTAATTAGATTTTCCGTTTTCCAAGAAGTCCTTTATAATAAGTTTAAATTAAGTAAGGGTATTTCCTTTTAGGTAAGCGGCAACAGCAAGGATTTAATTAACTGGATTAATAAGTTTTTTAAAACGAAGGTAAACTCGAATTTGGGTTAAGAAACTTTAAATGTTTCTTTTCTTATTGTAAGGCTGTGGTTTCTTGGGTTTTATCTTGTAAGGACTTACTTGCTAGGTTATTACCACCTTGTTGGTAAGTTGTTAAACGGTAGCCTTAAGCTTTTTAATCTTGTTTTAGAGCTGTTAAGCCGTAAGTTCCAGAATAACAGTTGCTTATATACTGGTCGATATAATAGCGATTCGAATATTGCTTAAAGTTTGATTATATTACTAAATAAAAGCTTGTAACGTATAACGGTTAGGTTAGTTAATTAATTATTAAACCTAGTCGTACGGGTTTATATTAATAATAGTACTGTAAAAAACTAAATAATAAAAAATAAATTAATTATATTTAATAATAATAAATAATTAAGAGTAATTTAGGTAACCAAGTTATATTATAAGCTGGTGCTATTTAAAATTATAGGAAATAATAAGCATATATATCTTTTTTTTAGTTTAAGGCGCTTAAGGCGCTTAAACTCTTAAGCCCGTTAAGCCTTTTAAGCGCTGCTATATGCTTAAGGTGTTTAAGGTGCCAAGACCGTTAAGCCCTTTGAGCCGGTTACGTAACCTGGGGTTACCGTCGGATTTTCTTCTCTTGAAACTTGTTACAAGAACAGGGGTTCTTGCCTAGAAAGGGCCAACCTTGTGGCCTAGCGCGAGCATTCCAACGGCTAAACCCCGGCTGAGGAGACTTGGCTCTCGAAGGTGATCTAGGTGATTTGACGGATTGATCAGATCATATAGATTACATAGATTTACGATATACTTACCAAAGACGGGATAGATATATAATGGACTAGTTTTTTATGTAGATAGCCTTTAAATAGTTTCGCTTTTTAGTTATTAATTTAAGCTTTTAATTAGAGGCAACTGTACCGTTTTTTGATTAAGGGAAGAGTATTTTAAATCCTTTTAACGAATATATTAAATTATTTCTTACCTTATTGTTACCTGCAAATCAAGACCTTTTTTGGATACTGCTTATATCTTTAGGTAGATGTATAACAGGTTCGTTACATTTTGATAACTTCTTGATTAATAGCTAACGAAAGATTCAAAGCCCAGTTGGGCATAAGTTTTTTTGAATTCAGTAAAGACGATATTACAGAACGACGTTTAAAGGATAGATAGTATACCCGATCCTTATTACAGGTTGGTGAAGGATTAGCAACAAGACTAGACGACCTACTTCCTATTAAAGAAGTATTCCAACTTATTAATAACATGGCGTTCTTTACGACTCGAGCCCAAGGCGAACTTTTTTCCGCCCAGTAACAGTTTACCCCTTTCCTTAAAGATATTATCGAGGTACGAGGTAAGTTAGAAAGTAAGGAGGAGTTTAAAAAAAAAAACCCGAGGTCGTAAAACCAGAATCTAAGAGCAAGGAAAAGGAACTTACTGCGGAGGAAAAGATAAGTTTTTTGGCAGCAGAACTTCGAGCGTTAAAAAAGGAAAATGCCAAATTTGCCTAAAGAGAGAAGGAAAGAGCCTTTGCTTTACCCCTGCTCGATTCTAACCTATATCGCGAATCCCCTATCCCACTTCTCGGGTATTACGGGATGCTTAAAGTTAAGAGGTATAAACTAGCCGCTTTTAAACCTTATGATGGATTTACAGACGTAAAAGAATTCCTAATTTAGGCCCGGATTTATTTTAAATTTTACCAAAGTTCCTTAATAGAAAACTATTAAAAGGTACTGGCCATCTTTTAAGCCCTTATAGGGAAAGTCCTTTTATAGTTTAAGCCAATCCTAAAAGATTACTTAAAGAATTATCCCAGAAGTTTATTGGACGTTATAAATTACATTTTCGGCGATTATGAACATTTCGAAAATAAAATGCAAGTTTTGTTCGGAGATACCGATAAAAAATAATATGCGGTAAAACAACTGTATATATTACGATAAACCAAGTTAACAATAAAGTATACGACCGAGTTTAATCGTTTGGCCGTTATTTTATAACTACCAATAAGCACATTGTTTTATTTATATTATAACGGCTTAAAGTTTTAGGTTAAAAACGAGATATACCGAATACCTAAAACAGGATCCTTTAAGGAATATATAAACCAGGCTATTATCGCCGATCGACGTATTTTTAACAGGTACCTCGAAAAAAAAAAGATCCAATAAACGTAAGGACGAAAAAAGTTCGAATAACCGAATTCAGAAAAAAAAGGATAAACCTTAAAAGAAAATTAGCTTAATTTCGAAAAATCCCAAAACAAACAAGTCCAACATAAAATGTTTTAACTATAGCAAAAAGGGTTATTACAAAAACGAATGTCGCTTCCCAGCCAAAAAAGATACCAAGAAGGAAGGAATTCCCTACCTTTAGAAAAAACCCCCAGGAAAACCCCCAAAAAAGATACGAATAGTAAATTATGAATTAAATAGCGAAAAAAAGGAAGAGGAAAAGGAAGTTAGTACCACCTTTTTCCAGCAAGAATTTATTATCGCCACGATAAGCAAGGTTTAGAACGGTAACCCAGAATACGAGCGTTGCCTAACTTGCCAGAATTAGATTGCCAGAGCCTGTAAGTATCACCCCGGACAAACAGCTTCCAGGATAGCTATAGAGCTAGGATGTATCTGTTACTTGGATAAGCAGGAATGCAAGATCTACGAGGAAAACGGTTAGTTACGGCCGGACCCTAACAATTACGGACAGTTGTCTTCCGAGCTCTGTGAGCTCCTTGAATGTACGGTACACCCAAAATATAACAGATAAACGATCATGACCTTTTCAACTTTTCCGCCTGTTACGATCATGGTTGTTTGACCCATCTGCGAGCCAAAGAAGACAACGATTGTTGGCCCGGTTGGGATGAGGAGACATCCACTAAGCCAGATGATGAGTGCAGATGCGCTGAAATCCCCCGATGGCCAGAATACCCTAGGTCCAGTTACTTGCACCCAGAATCAGGGCAGAGCCAATGGGCTATTGCCTAAGGATGCATGTGTTACTCGCCGATGTTGTGCGAAATATATGAGGCTTTGACCGTAGGGCTACATCCGTAGGAAACGAAAGATAAGCCAGGATCTCCTTTATACGGGGAGAAAGGTCCGACCTAACCTTTCATTATTCTAGAATTTCAGTGCAAGTTTGGGAAGCGAACTTGGTTTAAATGTATAGACGATCATTGTTCCAAGCATGCAGTTAAAAAGGCTCGCGAATAAAGACGTTCCTAACACAGTTAACTCTACCAATTAAAAAACCTTAAAGGCTTTCGATATTAAGGCATCGAGGAGCCCGCCGATACAAGACCTTATGTAAAGCCAGAATAGGACTTAGGAGTTAAATCGAGATTTCATTATATTATAAAAACAAGACATTTAAAGTTATAATTGATTTAAGGACAGAAGGAAACTTTATTTTACCCGCTATAGCAAAAAAATGCCAGATTCCTTGGAGATATAAGTTATAGTTTTATAAATTACGTACCGTTAATAGAAACCTGTCCGTTTACAAAAACGGTCGAGTTTTTAAGGAAATAAAGAAACTTCCAGTTAAAATATAAGGACACTTAGAAAGAATTGTTTTTAACATAGCCGACATTTCGGAATACGACATCATCTTGGAAATACCATGGCTTCGTTTTAGTAATCTACGTATTAACTGAAAGAAGCAAACATTTTCCTGGGAAAATAAAAAAGATCAAAGGGTTTGTTATGTTATTAAGAAAGTATAAATTCCAGATTAAGATACTACAGTACCTTAGGAGTATAGAAGATTCAAAAAGCTGTTTAAGGACAGAAAGGATTACGAGCTGTTTTTTTATAATTAATGGGATTATCGGATACCTATTAACGAAAGATATTACTTTAAATTTTACAAAATTTATTATATGAACCCTGAAAAGTCCAAGGCCTTATAAAAGAGTATACAGCTAGACCTAAAAAAAGGATATATTTAACCTTTTAACTTTCCTGCCGGATATCCCGTTTTTATGGTTCTAAAAACGAAAAACGGTAAGCAAAGGATTAACGAAAACGGAAATCCGGTTTTCAGAAAAATAATCGACTACAGACAGTTAAATAATATCATAATTAAAAACGGTTACTTTTTAACTTTTATGAATACCTTAAGAAAAATCGCTAATAAAGCTAAATAATTTACCGCATTCGATTTTCGAAATAGCTATTACCGTATTAAAATAATTAAAAGCGAAGAATGGAAAATAGCGTTTAAAATAATATATAGACTTTATAAATACAGAATTATGCTAATGGGACTTATTAACGCTCCCGTAAGCTTTTAACGTCTGGTTATAACCACTTTCAAACGGTTTTTAGATAAGTTCGTGTTTATTTACCTTAACAACATTTTTATCTATTCCGAAACGTTAGAAAAATACAAAAAACACGTTACTTAAGTGCTTAAAATATTAAATAAAGCAAACATTCGAATTAACCCAGCTAAAAGTATATGGTACATACAAAAGCTGGACTTTTTGGGATTTACTTTTACTTCCGGACAAATCCAGATCTAACGCTTTAAATTGAAAATAATTAAGAACTGGCCCATATTTAATAAAGCAACCGTTATAAACATTCGACAAATCTTAGGATTTACGGGTTATATACGCGGCCTAATTAAAAGATATAGAAATATAATTAAACCATTAACGAAACTTACCACTAAAAAGTATGTCGGAAAGGAATTTAAGTTTCAAAAAAAACCAAGGAAACGTTTCGAATATTAAAAAACGCGATCACTAGTAAACCCGTTATAAGGATACCCAATCTAAACAAAAAGAAACGCTTAAAAACAGACATTTCAAATTACGTACTAAATACCGTCCTAAAACAACTGGAAGATAACGACAAATAATACCTAATAACGTATTACTCCAAGGCATTTCGAAATGTAGAATTTAAATATCCGATTTATAATAAAAAGTTACTGGCAATTATTAACGTTTTTAAAAAATAAAAACCTTTCCTTAACGGAACGAAAGAACTTTTCGATATTTATTTTAATTACAAAAATCTTACTCGATTTATGAAAGTACAAAAATTAAACAAACGACATAAGACTTAAATAATTTTTTTATTAAAATTTAACTTCAAGATCTACCATATTAAAGATAAAAAAAATGTCCAAACGGATATCCTAAGTCGCAAAAATAATTACAACTCCAAAATCCTAAAACGCCATATGTAAATACTACAGGCTATGGAAGATGGCACTTTATAATTATGCATAATCCTAAAACAACCTACGCCGAAACTCTTGGCACAATTCAGAGATTTCTACGATCCAAACGAACGGAAAAAAATAAAGCAATTAAAAAAACAATCCAAAAACCAGCTTTTATACCATGGTAAGGTTTATATACCAAAAAAACGACAGAAACAGTTTGTTAAAAAATTCCATAAAAACTTCTTATATAAATATTAAGGAATTTTTAAAATTATTAAACGATTAAAAGAAAAATATAACTTCCCTAAGCTTCGCCGGATAATTAAACAAATTATCAAAAACTGCAATATCTATAACAAAACAAAAACAACCCGACATAAGCCCTATAGCTTATTACAACCTACAAACATCTCCGACAAAACATAGAATACCATCGCTTAGAACTTTATCGTCGGTTTACCCCTATTAAAAAATCTAGTTATTAAAGTTAAATACGATGAAATATAGGTAATCGTTAACAAATTTACCAAATATGGGTACTTCCTACTTTTTAAAAAAAAACACGACAGCAAAACAATTAATATACGCCTTTATATAACATTACCTCAACAAATACGGAATACCAGAAAAGATTATTTCCGATAAAAACAAACTGTTTATATCCAAATTTAATACCAGCTTTTTTAAGCAAATTAACGTTAAGTTTAAGTTTTTTACAGCTTATTACTTACAAACAGATAAACAAACTAAACAATTAAATCAAACCTTAAAACAATATCTCAAAAGCTATGTTAACTACTAACAAAACAACTAGGTAGAATTTCTACCACTTACTTAAATAACCTACAACATTTCCGTTAACGAAAATATAGGCGTATCTCCCCATACAGCGGTATATAAATACGAGGCAAAAACCTAACGACCGAAACAACAAATAAACAAGGCCCCTAAAATCGCCATAATTATACCACAAGCAGAAACAATCGTAACAAAAATCAAGACGATCCAAGCCCGTTTGTAAACTAAGCTGCAATTTTTACAATAACAAATGGCCTAATATTATAACAAAAAAAAGATTAAGGGACCAATCCTATCGAAAAGAAATAAGGTCTATTTACTGCGGCAGAAACCTAATGCAACTTCGAATATTTCATAAATTAAAACAAAAAGGCCCAGTAACAAGCTCGATTTCAAAAAACTTAGCCCTTTTAAAATTAACGAGGTTATTTCCAAAACCAACTACCGACTGTTACTACCCAAAACAATAAAAATACACCCTATCTTTCACATTTCCCTGCTCGAACCAGCATCAAAAAACGCCCCGCTGGAAAAAGATCTAAAACTGGAAGACAACACCGACAAGTATAAAGTCGAAAAGATACTAGACTTTAGGATGGTCAAAAATAAAATCCAATATCTGGTCAAATAAAAAGGATACTTATATAAAAAAAACATATAAAAACTACTTAACCATCTGACGAACGTAAAAAACCTAGTTAAGGCGTTCCATCGCCAGAACCCTAACCGACCGTTTCCAACGCAGCCAAAGTTACAGGCGATAAAGGTCCCCTGCCTAAATCTACCCTAACAGCGTTCCAGTCGAAAAAGGACGTCTCCGTCATAGCGTTTATTTCGGAAGCAAGCTGTGCTTGCTCCGTCTCTATACGACGCTGCTCTTCTTCCAGCTTTTCTTATTCTTCTATTTGATCCAATTCATAACCTTCCTTCAAAATGGCAAAAGCTTTTTTCTGTAAAATGTCCTGTTAAAAACGCAAGCGTTTTAACCGACCAAGAAGTTCCATTAATTTATCCTCCACTTTACGTTATTCTTTTTACAAACGATTACGCTCTTTCTTAATTTTCACCAAGAAATTTATATTTAACACGTCGCAAGCCGAACGCTAGTAACGGATGCAACAATTACAACTTGGAATATCCGCCACGAAGAAACAGTTGGGTTCTCCAAAACGGATACAATTCAAACAGAAGACGACCTTAAAGCCAAACTTCTCGATGGAGTTTGTACGGTTATCGCGTACTTCGCGTTAATTTAGTCGAAATTTCCTTTTTTCTTTCTAAATACGGCCTGTCATGATAAAGTTAGCTAAGAAGTACTAAAACTCTCTTCAGTTACCAAGGTGGCTACTTACGGTTCTTATCTTTAGAACAAAGATCTTTAAAAAAGGGAAATAGTGTTACAAAAATAAGGGTTCTTGCCTAAAAAGGGCCAACCTTATAGCCTAACGCAAGCACTCCAACGGTTAAACCCCGGTTAAGAAAACTTGGCTTTCGAAGGTAATCTAAATAATCTAACGGATTAATCAAATTACATAAATTACATAGATCCACGATATATTTACCAAAAACGGGATAGATATATAATAAACCAGTTTCCTATGTAAATAGCCTTTAAATAATTTCGCTCCTTAACTATTAATCTAAGCTCTTAACCAAAAGCAACTGTACCGTTTTCTAATTAAGGGAAAAGTATCTTAAATCTCTTTAACAAACATATTAAATCATTTCTCGCCTTATTGTTACCTGCAAATCAAGACCCTTTTCGGATACTGCTCATACCTCCAGGTGGATATATGACAGGTTCGTTACAAAACTCCGACCGTTCTTGGAGAAGCCAAGCCTTGTTGGGTTATAATAAAAAAAACGGAAAAAAAAGGGACGGAATTAAATTTTTTAAAGGTTTAAAATAACACCGGTAACATTTAAATAGCTTTATGGTAATTTTAAGGCCATAAAGGCGTGTCGGCAGTTAAGGTAAATTTTTAGAAGGAGCAGTAAAAGGAATAAACGGGCTTTAATATGGCTTTAAAATTGCAAAAACAAAGGAGCTAAAGCCTATATATAGCTACCCTTCCATCCCTAGTTCTAGGACAGCAAAAGCAAGTAACCTACTTCCTCTAGTTTCCAGAATTGCAACATATTTGCCGATATGTCGGCAAATGTATTGCAATTCTGGAAGTTAAGGGAAGTAAGTTGCTTGCTTTTGTTATTCTAGAACTGGGTAAAGGGAAAGCAGCTATATATAGACTTTAGCTTTTTTATCTTTGTAATTTTAAGGCTATATTAAAGCCCGTTTATTTCTTTTATTACTTTTTTTAAGAAATTATCTTAATTACCGATATGCTCTTATAACTTTAAGGTTGCTATAAAGCTATTTAAACGTTACCGGCATTATTTTAAGCCTTTAAAAAATTTAATTCCGTTCGTTTTTTTTTCCGTTTATTCTTTATTCCGTTTAATTTTAAGTTTTAAAGGGAAAATAGGAAAGGAAAGATAAAATGTACCTCGAATTTTTCGTTATATAATTTCGTAATAACTTTGTTAATTTTTTATTATAAATTTCTAACGTTTTAAAAAAAAATTTTAACGTTTTAATTTTTTTATTAACGTTATTATCGAATAATAAATTTCCTTATTTTTTCCATATCGAAACTTTCCAGCTAACTTTCCGCGTTTTATTTAAATGTTATAATCTTTCTAAACTTTTTTAATGTTATTTTTTAATTTTCTTATCGGATTTTTTCAAATATTACCGCGTTAACAAACTTTTTATTTCGAATTGATAACGGTTATTGTAATATATAAACGTTTTTTTAATAATTAAAAAAACTTTAAAATCTTTTTTAAAATTAAGCTTTCGTAAATTTTTTATTTTAAAACGCCTTTATACCAAACCTGCCGTTTTTACCATTGGACCTACCGTTAACTTTTCTATTAACCTTATTAATAAATCTATATTAAGCTTATTAATAAATTTATTACCGAACCTATTTTTTTTAAACTTTCCGTATCGAAACGTAATAATACCTTAAATGTAACATAAAATAAATAAATCGGAATATTAATTTTTCTACCGTCAAAAGTGCCAAAAAACGTAACCGGAAAATGCTACTATGTCGGCAAATGTACTGCAATTCTGGAAACTAAGAAGAGGTAGGTTGCTTGTTCTTCTGTCCTAAAACTAGAGGTATGTTACGGACCCCAGAAGCTCTCTGAGGAGGAACCCCTCTTGGTTCCCCTTGGTGCCAGGAACGGATAAACCTCGGACCCTGAAGGCTTGGCCCAGGAACAGTAATTTAGGGTAATCTAAGTAATTTAAAAAAAATGGAATAATTTACAATAAATCATATAGATCTACGATATACTTACTGACGTAACGGTAGATATATAAAGAATTAATTTCCTATATAAATAACTTTTGAATAGTTTCGTTTTTTAATTATTAATTTAAGCCTATAGTTAAAAAACCAGTTTTTTTTTATAGGAAAAGTCCGTAAATTTCTTTAACGAACAAACCCTAGAATTATTTTTTGTGCTATTATTACCTGCAAATCAAGATTTTCTTTCGGATATTGCTTATACTTCCAGATGGTTATATGATAGGTTCGTTACATTTTGATAGTTCCTTAATTAATAGCCGACGAATAATTTAAGGCCCAGTTAAGCATGAACTTTTTTAAATTTAATAAAGACAACATTACAAAACGACGTTTAAAGGATAAATAACATACCCGATTTCCGTTATTAATTAGTAAAGGATTAATAACCAGAATTAACGACTTATCCTTTATTGAAAAAGTGCTTTAACTTATCGACAACATGGCGCCTTTTACGACCCGAGCCTAAGCCGGTTCCTTTTTTTCCTAATAGCAACCTGCCCCAGCTTTTAAGGAGATTATTAAGGTATAAGGCGATTTAAAGGAAAAAAAGGAATATAAAAAAGAGGAGCCCGTAACCGAAAAACCAGAACTTAAGGGCAAGGAAAAGGAACTTACTGCAGACGAAAAAATGGATTTTTTAGCGATAGAAATCCAGGCTTTAAAAAAGGAGAATGCCAGATTTGCCCGAAAGGAAAAAGAGAATGTCCGATTAGCTCGAGAAAAGAAGGAAAAGGTTTCCGTATTACCTTTGTTTGCCCCCGACCTTTATTACGAAACTACCATTTTACTTCCTGGATATTATAGAATGCCAGAGGTTAAAGGTTATAAACTTGCCGCTTTTAAACTTTATAACGGATTTATAGATATAAAAGGATTCCTGATCTAGGTTCGGATTTATTTTAAGTTTTACTAGAACTTTTTGGTAAAGGATTACCAGAAGGTACTGGCCATTTTTTAAATACTTGCAGGAAAAATTTTTTATGATTTAAGCCAATTTTGAAAGATTACCTGAAAAATTACCCCAGAAGTTTATCGGATATTACAAATTATATTTTTAGTGATTATAAGCATTTCGAAAATAAAATGCGAACTTTATTTAAAAATACCGATAAAGAATAACATGCGGTAAAATAATTATATTTGTTACGATAAACCAAGTTAATAACAAAATATACGACCAAGTTTAATCGTTTGGCCGTTGTTTTGTAACTGCTTATAAGCGTATTATTTTATTTATATTACGATAGCTTGAAACCTTAAGTTAAGGATAAGATATATAGAATATTTAAGATAAAATCTTTTAAGGAATATACAGACCAGGCTATCATCGCCGATCGACGCATTTTCGATAAATACCTCGAAAAAAAAGGATTTAATAAACGTAAAAACGAAAGAAAATTTAAGCAACCGAACTTAAAAAAAAAAGGACAAACCTTAAAAAAAAACCGGCTTAATTTCAAAAAATTTTAAAACAGATAAGTTTAATATAAAATGTTTTAACTGTGGTAAGAAAGGTTATTATAAGAACGAATGTCGTTCCCTAGCCAAAAAAGATATTAAAAAAAGGAGGAATTCCCCAATTTTAAAGGAAATTTTAAGGAAAACCTTAAAAAAAGGTACGAATAACAGAATATAAATTAGATAACGAAAAGGAAAAGGAGGAGAAAAAAGTTAATACCGTTTTTTTCTAGCAAGAATTTACTATCGCCACGATAAGCAAGGTTTAGAACGGTAACCTAAAATATAAGCGTTATCCAACTTGCCAGAATTAGATTGCTAAAACCTGTAAGTATTATCCCGGATAAACAGCTTTCAGGATAATTATAGAATTAGGATATGTCTGTTATTTGGATAAATAGGAATGCCAGATTTATAACAAAGACGGTTAGTTACAGCCGGACCTTAGTAATTACGGATAGTTGTCCTTTAAGCTTTGTAAGCTCCTTGAATGTACGGTATACCCAAAACCCGATAATACTAAAATACGACAGATAAACGATTATAATTTTCTTAATTTTTCTGCTTGTTATAATTATGGTTATTTAACTTATTTGCAAGCCAAAGAAGATAATGATTGTTGGCCCGGTTGGGATAAGGAGATATTTACTAAACCGGATGATAAGTATAAATGTATTGAAACTTCCCGATAGCTAGAATATCCTAGGTTTTGTTACTTATATTCGGAATCCGAGCAAAGCCAGAGGGCCATAGTATAAGGATGCATGTGTTATTTACCTATGCTATATATAATATATAAGGCCCTGGCAGCAGAACTGAATTTACGAAAAGATACAGCTTAGTTAAGTTTTTTTTCGTTTAAGGAAGAAAAACTAACCCAAATTTATACAATTTCAAAACTTCAGTATTAATATAGCAGACGAACTTGGTTTAAGTGTATGGACGATTATTATTTTAAGCACGCGGTTAGAAAGGCCCGAAAATAAAGACGTTTTTAACTTTATTAATTAAAAAACTTTAAAGGCTTTCCATATTAAGGTATCGAGAAGCCTACCGATATAAGATTTTATGTAAAGCCAGAACAGGACTTAAAAGTCAGATCGAGATTTTATTACAATATAAAAACAAGATATTTAAGGCCATAATTAATTTAGGAGCAGAAGGAAATTTTATTTTACCCGTTATAGCAGAAAAGTATTAGATCCTTTGAAGGCACAAGCTACAGTTCTATAAATTACGTACCGTTAATGGAAACCTGTCTACTTACGGAAATGGTCGAGTTTTTAAGAAAATAAAGGAACTTTTAGTCGAAATATAAAGATACTTAAAGAGAATTATCCTTAACATAGCCGATATTTCAGAACACGACATTATCCTGGGAATGCCTTGGTTCCGTTTTAGTAACCTATGTATTAACTGGAAGAAGCAAGCATTTTTTTTGGGAAGATAAGGCAAAACCGATAAAGGAAAACAACCAAAAGGTCTGTTATATTATCAAAGAAGTACGAGTTCCAGATTAAAATGTTACAGTACCTTAGAAGTACCGATAATTTAAGAAACTGTTTAAGGATAAAGAGAACCACGAGTTACTTTTTTACGGATAATAGGATTATAGGATATTTATCAAAGAAGGATATTATTCTAAACTTTACAAGATTTACTATATAAACTTTGAAAAGTTAAAGGCCTTATGAAAGAATATACAGCTGGACTTAAAAAAGGATATATCCAACCTTTTAACTTTCCCGCCAGTTATCCCGTTTTTATGGTTCCGAAAACGAAAGACGGCAAGTAAAGGATTAACGAAAACGGAAACCCGGTTTTTAGAAAAGTAATCGATTACAAATAGTTGAACGATATTACGATTAAGAACGGATATCTTTTAACCTTTATAAATACCTTGAGAAAAAATGCTAGCAAAACTAAGTAATTTACTGTATTAAATTTTCGAGATGGTTATTACCGTATTAAAATAGCCAAAAACGAGGAATGGAAAATAGCATTTAAAACAGTACATGGACTTTACGAATATAAAGTTATGCTAATGGAACTTATTAACGTTTCCGTAAATTTCCAACATCTGGTTATAACCACTTTTAGATAGTTCTTAAATAAGTTCGTATTTATCTACCTCGACGATATTTTTATCTATTTCGAGACGTTAGAAAAGCACAAAAAGTACGTTACCCAGATACTTAAAACATTGGATAAAATAAATATTCGAGTTAACCTAATTAAAAGTATATAGCATATACAAAAGCTGGACTTTTTAGGATTTACATTTACTTCCGGACAAATTTAAATTTAACGTTCCAAATTGGAAGCAGTTAAGAACTGGCCCATCCTTAACAAGGTAACCGTTATAAACATCCGACAAATCTTAGGATTTACGGGTTATGTACGCGGCTTAATTAAAGGATATAAAGATATAATTAAACTATTAACGAAACTTACTACTAAAAAATACGTCGGAAAGAAATTTAAGTTTTTTAAAAAAGCTAAGGAAGCATTTCGAATGTTAAAAAACGCAATTACCAGTGGACCCGTTATAAAAATGCCCAATCTAAATAAAAAAAACGCCTAAAAACGGACGCTTCAAACTATGCACTAGGTACCGTTCTAAAATAACTGGAAGATAACGACAGGTGGTACCTAATAGCGTATTATTCCAAGGCATTTCGAGATACAGAACTTAAATATCCAATCTATAATAAAAAGTTACTGGTAATTATTAACGCCTTTAAAAAATGGGAACCTTTTCTTAACAGAACGAAAGAACCTTTCGACATTTACTTTAATCACAAAAATCTTACTCGATTTATAAAAGCATAAAAACTAAACAAACGACATAAAACTTGGATAATTTTTTTGTTAAAGTTTAACTTTAAGATTTACCATATCAAAGGTAAAAAAAAATATCCAAACGGACATCCTGAATTGCAAAGGTAACTACAACTCCAAAATGTTACGGCTGCACCATACCGTTACGCCAGGGCAAAAGATTGGCGGAATGATCGCAATTGTAGCAATCATTCTAGTGCTTACAGCTGCATATATACTGGAGCTGTCACGGTAGCCCCGAACCGTAACACTATGCCCCTCCTCCAATGGCTTGGTCCCCAAGCCACGAGGACATCTGCCGCGACTGCGGCGCAGCTGCCCAACCCCCAAGGTCTACCCCGCACTGCCCCGCATGCGTCCGGGAAGACCTTGTGAGCAACGGCTAGTCTGGGGATCGAACCCAGCACTGAGGCGTCACCCACCGTCATGCGATCATTATGTTACGGCTGCACCATACCGTTACGCCAGGGCAAAAGATTGGCGGAATGATCGCAATTGTAGCAATCATTCTAATGCTTACAGCTGTATATATACTGGAGCTGTCACGGTAGCCCCGAACCGTAACACAAAATTCCAAAACGCCATATGCAGATATTACAGGCTGCGGAAGATGGTACTTTACAACTATGCATAATCCTAAAACAACCTACGCCGAAACTTTTAGCACAGTTTAAAGATTTTTACGATCTAAACGAACGGAAAAAAATAAAGCAATTAAAAAGGTAATTTAAGAACTAACTTTTGTACCATAGCAAGGTTTACATATTAAAAAAATAACAGAAATAATTTGCTAAAAAATTCTACGAAAACCCTTTATATAAACATCAAAAAATCTTTAAAATTATTAAGCGACTAAAAGAGAAATACGACTTCCCTAAACTTCGCCGGATAGTTAAACAAGTTATTAAGAATTATAACATTTGCAACAAAGCAAAAGCAGCCTAATATAAGCCCTATGGCCTACTGTAACCTACAAACATTTCCGACAAGGCATAAAATACCATTGTTTGGAACTTTATCATCGGTTTACCCTTATCGAAAAACCCCGTTATTAAAGTCAAATATAATAGAATATAGGTAATCGTTAACAGACTTACCAAATATAAGTACTTCTTACTTTTTAAAGGAAATATAACAATAAAACAGTTAACGTACGCCTTTATACGATATTACCTCGACAAATACGGAATATTAAAAAAAATCATTTCTGACAGAAACAAACTATTTACATCTAAATTTAGCATTAACTTTTTTAAACAAATCGGCGTTAAGCTTAAGTTTTTTACAATTTATTACCTATAAACAAACGGATAGATTAAGCAATTAAACTAGATATTAAAACAATACTTACGAAATTATATTAACTACCAACAAAATAATTAAATAAAACTTTTATTACTTGTTTAAATAGCTTACAACACCTTTGTAAATAAAGATATAAACGTATCCCTTTATATAGCGGTATACGGACATAACGTAAAAACATAACGTTTAAAACAACCATTAAGCAAGGCCCTTATAATCACCACAATTACACCACGAGCAAAAATAATTATAACCGAGGTTAAAACGATCCAAACTCGTTTACAAACTAAACTGTAATTTCTTTAATAACGGATGGCTTAATATTATAATAAGAAAAGGATTAAAGGATTAATTCTGTTAAAAAAAACAAGGTTTATTTGTTACGGCAGAAACTTAACGTAACTTCGAACATTTTACAAATCAAAACAAAAAGGCCTAGTAACAAGTTCGATTTTAAAAAACTCGGCCCCTTTAAAATTAACGAAATCATTTCCAAAACCAATTACAAACTATCCTTACCCAAGACAATAAAGATATACCCTGTTTTCCACATTTCCTTACTTAAACCAGTACCGAAAAACGCCCCGTTAAAAAGAGACCTAAAGCTGGAAGATAAGACCGACAAGTACGAAGTCGAAAGGATACTGGACTCAAGAATAATCAAAAACAAGATCCAGTACCTAATTAAATGGGAAGGTTACTTACACGACGAAAACACTTGGAAACCACTCAACCACCTGACGAATGTGAAGGACCTAGTTAAGGAGTTCCATCGCTAGAACCCCGACCAACCGTCTCCAAAGCAGCTAAGGTCGCAGGTAATAAAGGCCCCCCACCCAAATCCAGCCCCGCGGCGTCCCAGTCGAAGGAAGTAAACGCCTCTGTCATAGCATCTATCTCGGAAGCAAGCCGCGCTTGCTCCGCTTTTACCTATCGCCGCTCTTCTTCTAATCTTTTTTGTTTTTCCAACTGATCCAACTTATGACCTTCCTTTAAAATAATAAAAGCCTTCTTTTTCAAAACGTTCTGCTAAAAGCGCAAACGTTTTAATCGGCTAATAAATTCTTGGGATTTTTCTTTTCGACGACGAAGCGCCTTTTCCTGGCGTTAGCGTAGTTCATCCAACTCTTTTTCGGAGGACTCCTGATATGCCAGAAAGCTGTTTTCAACCTCGCGCTGCTCCTTCTGCAATCAATTACGTTCCTCCCCAATTTTTACCAGCGAATTTATTTCCAACACGTCGCAAAACAAACGTTAATAACAAATACAGCAATTACAACTCGGAAAGTCAAATATATAAAAACAATTACGTTCTCCTAAACGAGTACAATTTAAACAAAAATTAATCTCCGAACCAAACTTTTCGATGTAATTTGCACAATTATTGTGCGTCTCGTACTGGTTTAAACAAGGTTTCCTTCTTTCTTTTTAAATACGACTTGACATTATAAGGACATGTTAAAAAGTTTAGGACTTCTCCGACGGAAAAAACCACTCACCGTTTTATCTTTAAGACAAAGATCCTTAAAAAGGGGTCATAATATTACGGACCCCAGAAGCTCTCTAAGAAGGAACCCCTTTTGGTTCCCCTTAAGGCCAGGAACGGATAAATTTCGGACCTTAAAGGCTTGGCCCAGGAACAATAATCTAAAGTAATCTAAGTAATCTAAAAGAAATGGAATAAATTACGGTAAATCACATAAATCCATAATACACTTATTAACGTAACGGTAAATATATAAAGAACTAATTTCTTATATAAATAACTTTTGAATAATTTCGTTCCTTAACTATTAATTTAAGCTTATAATCAAAAAACCAGTTCTTTCTTATAGGAAAAATCCGCAAATCTCTTTAACGAACAAACCCCAAAATTATTCTTTGTGCTATTGTTACCTGCAAATCAAGACCTTCTTTCGGATACTGCTCATACCTCCAGGTGGTTGTATGACAGGTTCGTTACAGGGTAGGGGAAAGCAGCCACATATAAGCTTCAACTCCTTTATCTTGCAATCCTAGGGCCACATCAAAGCCCTTTAACTCCTTTTACCGCTCCTTCTAAGAAATCACCTTAACATAAAGGCTGTATAAATCTGACAGGGTTATATAAAAAGTCCCTAATGAAATTCTCGATTAAAGCAGCATACGTTATGCCGGATGTCAAGAGGTTGAAGTAACAAAGCTTTCAGGCCCGCTAACTAAGAAAATGTACAAACAATAAAACGAGGATCCAATCGTAAAGTCAAGACTGCAATTGCAGTATTCATCATCCGCCCCGGTTTACAGTCTGTTAGGTCAATCCATTGAGGCGGATGATTGAAGGGACCTACGTCTTATCTGAAGCGCATTCTATCGAAGAGGGGCTCTGCACCCTCGATAAGATATCCACAGCTGCGTCCGTTGGTTGAGGAGCGTTTTCGTTTTGTTAAAATAGAATCTGGCGGCGACGGCGCACCGGTCGGTCTCCCAAGATCCATCTTTGCGATTACCGCTTCATGGTGCCGGGAAGGGAATCACGTCGCTATCAGGCCGGATATGATGTCATCGGACATCGAACAAGAGCTCAGTCCACCTTATGTCGTCGCTGTCTTACCTCCCGGCAGGACGTCTTGCCTAGAGGCTCTCGGAGCCGCTCTGTTGCCGCCAAGATCGGTGGGCCCCACACGAGGCCGGCTGCGAGAGCCGCAACGTCAATGCGACAGTTCGAGGAAATTATTGGGCTAATACGACGTATGGCCCACAAGAGACGTTCTAGATCGATATACGTAAGCCTTCCGTCGACCTCTTCCAGTTGAAGCGGCTGTCGGCCAGTTCTGAGACCCACCCTGACAGCGATGGAAGAATATTCGTGGCGGTTCCCACGGCGCGGCTGGTATGGCAACAAGGAAATCGAGGTTAGCCGTTCAGGGAAGATACCATAGCCTCCGGCTTGCCAGCATGGTCATGGTATGTATCCAAGTGGGCCGGCCGGCCGCAGCTGGAAAACGGTATTACGGATATCGTTGACTACTTCCCGCTTGCCGTGTAGGGCTGGCTAAATAAGTTGACGAGCCCCCTTATGCTGTTCATACTATATTGAAGATGTGCTCAGGCAAGGCAATCTCTTATTCCGTATCCTTAGCGCTACTGATCGACATCCTATTTTTGCGAAGAGCCTACTGATGGGCCGGATATGTTAACCTCCACATCATCCCCTTCTCCGAATGTGGATCAAGCCGCCCCTGATACAGAAGCTGGCGGCGCTGCTGCATCAAGTCCCGTAGAGAATGAATCTCCGGGCCCGCGGATATGGCGCCACCAACTTGAGTCCTTACGGCCATCGACGCTTGTCGAGGTTGAACTCACGATTCTGACCTTGTAAGGATCTTTCCCTTGAAATATCTGGAATAGCAGAGCCGAAGTTGATGAGAGCTGAGGCTCTGCTCTGCTTTCCCGGACATAACCCGGTATGAGGATTGGTTATTAACACATCATCACAAGCTGCACCGGGATCCAGGATGCCATTTCATTTCCCGACTACCACTGTTTCGTATGTGATACCCGACGCCCTGTTCTCCTTACCTATTCTCAGTAGGCTCGCCGAGCCATGACTAATTTTCGGCGTTGTAGGCCTCAAACCAGACGGGAAACACCGTTCTCCTCATGCTAGCTGCCCTCTCGCACGGTTTAGGTGACGAACTGTTTATCTCAGCAAATGTTGGAGCCGCACTTGGCTTCTTCCTTTTGGCAGGTATGTGATCATCTGGGTCTTCGAACTTATCTCGTTTATGGAGAGCACGGCCACCTTTTTTACCGAACACCTCCCTTCAAAGAGTTATTCGCGTAATGGTGCTGGTATCTAATTTTTGTTGGGGCGGAGGCTGATATCTTATATTGTAGGATGGTTAACTGGCCAACTGGGCCATCATGTCGGCCCTCGTCGCAGAATATGGCTTCTTCTCTGTAATTTATTACAAAGTTGTCTTGTATTCGCCGCTGCAGCGATCCAATACAAAGCAGCGGCCGGCCCCGTTGGCGCCGCGGCAGTAGCGGTGGTATCGTTACTAGCCTTCGCCTCTGGGAGCCAAGTTGTGCAACCCCGTTCCTTTGCAACGACCGAAATAAGCACTGCGATGGCCACTGCGGCATGGGTCGACCTGGTGATCGACCCGCGTCTGTTCGCATGGAACAACAGGCCAAGGAACAGACGTGTGAGCTTTCTAGCGTCGTTAGCTGCTGGATCACTTGTAGGAGTTGCAATAGCTAGGTCTACTAGTTCTTCGGTAGCACTATTCGTTTCGGCAGCCGGTAAACTGCTGGTTACCTTCATGTACTTGTTTAACGGCGCGGAAAAGCCAAAGCAGGTCGACTCAGGGGCGACGCCAAAAGGACACTAATGCATTCATGGCTGGCCAACAACTGACAAGCTGAGGAGACTAACTGCTATAGAATAGAGCCTTGAATAAAAGAATAGAATACCGGCAGCACGTTGGCATATGATGCAGGTATAGATCGGGATTGCCGACTTCAAATGGTTAGAACTCGAAGCAACAAAGAGGTTTGGGTGGCCATGATGGGTATGCAGATATGGAGGGGTTACAGCGCAGCATGCAACTACCCGGAAACCTCTTAAGTGGTAGACGTGATCACATGACTTGGTGTTTTGGCGCATTGGTGGGTATCGCGAACCGCTAAGGGGCCCCACATGTAACTCTTTACCATAGTCGCCATCACACGCGAAACAGGACAAACAACATAAATATATATACACTCGCCCGACTGCCAGCGGCAGCGATTGTCATGCCAATTGAATAACAGTTTCCATGGAGTCTCTGTGGAACTGGTGTTCCACGACGACTTCATGACACGCAACAATCTTAGCGACCAGTTGACTTGGCTGCTGGCTAATCTCGTACTAAACGCGCCAAACGCGCCTGCTCTGCCGCCCGCTCACGATCAACCCGGGGACGTCTCCCAGACCGAGCACCCGTCTACAGCGCCTACAGTCTCTACACCATCAGTTGTCAATTCAGGCACGCGTTCGATAAGCCAGTTCCGGTTAACGACTGACGCTCCTCCCTCGGAAAAGTTCGTCGGTATTTCCCAAGCGGAGTCTTCCTATGTGGACACGGCACAGACTTTGAGAACGCAAGGGAGGCCGACGGACCAGGAATTAGGAGGAAGTATGGCAAGATTGGTGTCGAATCCCCGACCAAGACGGCCGAACCTCGTTTTTCAACAGGAACAGTTGCTTACGCCGACTTCGACAACCTCCACTGCCACGAGGCCGGGTTCGCTCCACAGGCAGTATAGCGAGCTCCTCAACAAGAATTCGAGTTGGTCGCATCCATTCTCTCTTCAGAAAGCTTTGTTAATTTTATTTAAGCAGCCACCAGCCCTTCAGCAAGGAAGAACCTTTCGCCCCGACGTCCGCCTCACGAAAACAGACCCGAGAATCTTTTCCGAACCCCTGGTCCTACACTCACTAATAGTGCTGCTTTTGACACGATTGACCTAACCGGTGATGGAGACCAAATATCCCCTGCATCGGCAGCCTTCGGAAGCGATACTCGTTTATGGCGGGAGGATTTTGCTTCCCGGCCAGAACCACCGCCTCCCAGTCGAGGCTCCGTTGCCTTTGGAGATGATGTCACGTTATGGACGGAAGAACATGCCACAAGGCCGGTGCCCCTGACTCCTAAGAGAGGGAAGAAGCGGAAAAGCGACGACATCAGCCGACCACCGACCACAACCACTGATGACTACTTCAATGATATCGACGACATCCTTTCTGAGGAGGAGTTGGTTCACTCTCGCGTTAAACGATCCACAACATCTTCACCAGCTAAGACGGGATCTCGGGCTATCCCTCGAATTGATCACACGCCTTCGAAGTCTGCAGCGCTGCAGGTGGAAGTCAATGATGCCAGTAAATTTTCACCTTTGGAGGAGAGCGCAACAAAACGGTCACCATTCAAATCACCCCGGAGACGCCCAAAGGATGCGAAATATGACTCGGACGAAGAACCTAAGCTTGATCAGCTAAAGGCGCAAAGCTCCAGACGCAGGAAACACGATGGCCGTGTGATTATGGATTCTGATGACGAGTCTATAACTCCCACCAGCCACTATGTGCTCGACTCTGCTCAGTCTGCTAAGCACCGCAGAAGTTCCCCTCGTAGATCTCCACGCAAGGGTCAAGTCATAGACACATTCGATACCCCGTCAAAATCTCGGCGGACTCTCTTTAATACT
Source organism: Monosporascus sp. 5C6A (assembly GCA_004155035.1). Taxonomy (NCBI): domain Eukaryota; kingdom Fungi; phylum Ascomycota; class Sordariomycetes; order Xylariales; genus Monosporascus; species Monosporascus sp. 5C6A. The sequence continues at coordinate 303,145 of QJOB01000022.1, forward strand.
GAAGAGACAGTCAGGCGATCCCCTCGCAAACATGGTTACGAAGGTCAACGTGGAGTCGATCTAACCGGAGCCCCTGAGCTGACGGATAATGCCTGGGAAGAACCGAAGTATACGAGTCAAATGAGCCACCCGCTCAGTGATAGGGGAAATTCTTCCATCTTGGAGCTCTTCTTAGAACAACCATCGGTTATTCACAAAAAACGGGAACTACTTCGGCAGAAGCTCAATCAGAACAGGGTAGCGTTCGAGCAGAGCCTTCGACAGAGGGATTTAGAGCTCAGGGATCGTCTGAAACTCGAGAAGGAAGGGCTTTTCCGGGAAGAAACAGCACTGGAAGCTCTCGCGAGCGAATACCGGTCTTACCAAGAATATGAAGCTAAGCGTGATGTCTTGATATCAAGGATTTCGGATGCCTATACCCATGATCTTACTACACACGATGACGAGGCCCGACTTGACGAGCTGGACAAACAAATCGGACATCATCAGGCATCCCTACTAGAGAGTCTCCTAAAGGCTGGTATCAACGATCGCAGCCTCTTCGAAAGTACAGATGTCCAACGTTCCCGGAATCTCCATCCCGAACCTTTGGTGCAAGCGACTCAACCACCGCGGAATCTTGGTCTCCCAAGCTTATCCAGGGAAACTATGCTCGCTCCGGGAGGCAATACCCAAGTCATTCTCCAAACCCAGGTCCCGCCTAGAGAAGCAGTCCCGCCTAGAGAAGCTGTTACTATGGCTTTAGGTGATTCGCCATCCCGAAGATCTCCTACTAGACAACGTCAACATGATGTTTCACCTTCGCCTCAACGTGGTCCGTTCAGTTACGGACAGGAGACTTCGTTTTCAGCTTCACGAAAGGTGGCCACCAGAACTCCGATGCGACCGCAACCTACCTCAAGGTTGGATGCAGATAGTTACGATCTTTCTGATGAGGATGATCTTTTCGAAGACTTGGAGCCTCCTCGATCGCGCCAGCCACCAACAGCAATAGGTGCAAGGTCAAATTTGCCTGGTGCTAGAAGCCGCAAGAGCCCAAGCAGGACACTTGCGAGCCACCAGCACGGCTATGACAGCGATTACAGCGATGAGGACTTGGATATGACCATGGTAGCCGAAGGTCTCGAGCTTCAGAAAGCCACTTCGAGGAGTACACAAGGCGCGTCAGGTCGGTCCGTACTTTCGGAGACATCGGGGAATGCTGTCTCTCGGAGGCAAAAACCAACTGTCAAAAGAGTCTCTAGTTCCTCCACAAAGACATGCTTCCCGCCAGAGCTGATGAAGTTTCCATGGTCTCCAGATGTGAAAAGGGCTCTGAAGGATAGGTTCAGGATGTCGGGATTTAGGCACAACCAGCTAGAAGCAATCAATGCTACATTGGCCGGGAAGGATGCTTTCATCCTGATGCCGACAGGTGGCGGAAAGTCCCTGTGCTATCAGCTCCCAGCCATCATCTCTAGCGGAAGGACTTCCGGGATGACCATCGTGGTGTCGCCACTGATCAGTTTGATGCAGGATCAGGTGGACCATCTCAGGGCAATCAACATTTTGGCGGTGACTTTCAACGGGGAAAGCTCGCCTAAAGCGCGACAAGAGATCATGTCATGCTTCAACGAGTCTTTTCCCGAACATATATTCCAACTCCTCTATGTAACACCGGAAATGGTAAATAAAAGCAAAGCGTTTCTCAACGGACTGAGTACGCTCTACCGGAAGAAGAAGCTTGCTCGGCTGGTCATAGATGAAGCACATTGTGTCAGCCAATGGGGTCACGACTTCCGCCCCGACTATAAAGAACTCGGCGCCTTTCGGAAGCGGTTCCCTGGAGTTCCAGTGATGGCTCTAACAGCGACTGCAACCCGAAATGTCATCCTGGACATAAAGCACAATTTAGGCATTGACCAATGCGAAGAATTCACGCAAAGCTTCAACCGACCGAACCTATACTACGAGGTTTTGAGGAAGGAAAAGGGCAACGTAGATACCATCGCTGAACTTATCAAGACGAAGTACCCGGGACGCACGGGGATTGTGTACACTCTCTCCAGGAAATCGGCGGAGACCATTGCGAAGAAGCTACAAGATCACGGCATCGCGGCCCATCACTATCATGCCTCGGTTGATGCTAACGAGAAGCCTCGCATTCAGAAGGACTGGCAGAATGGCAGAATCAAGGTTGTCGTCGCGACCATTGCTTTTGGCATGGGAATCGATAAGCCCAATGTCCGCTTCGTCATTCATCAGTCCATACCGAAAAGCCTGGAAGGGTATTACCAGGAAACTGGCCGTGCTGGACGAGATGGCAAGCCATCGGAGTGCTACCTATATTTCAGCTACGCTGACGTCACTTCACTTCGCAAGATGATCACCGATGGTGACGGCAATAGGGAGCAGAAAGAAAGGCAGAAAAACATGCTGAACGCAGTGACAGCCTTCTGTGATAATCAGAGCGACTGTCGTCGAGTCGAAATCCTCCGTTATTTTGGGGAGTCATTTGACAGGAAAGACTGCCACGGCACGTGCGACAACTGCAAGGCAGGCGGTACATTTGAGACCAAAGACTTTAGCGAGTATGCTATAGCTGTCCTAGAGACCATACAATCGCGGTCTCTACTCACTCTCACTCAATGTACAGACATCCTAATGGGAAAGAAGAAGAAGGGCGAAGACCGGGAGGCTGAGAAGTCCTTCGGAATCGCCAAGGATATACCAAAACACGAGGTACACCGTGTTATTGACCGACTGGCTGCCGAGGGCGCACTGGAAGAAGAGAACGTCATCAATCACCCGATCGGGATTGCTGTTCAATATTTTCGGGTAAGCCCAGGACCGTACTTTGTCTTGAGTCTACTCATCCATTAACTTTATGCCTAGCTCGGACGCAATGCGCATTCGTTCATGACGGGGCGGCGCAGCCTTTTTCTGACTACTCGAGTTAAGAGCAGTGATAGTCAGATCAGTATGTCCAGAGCACAGACACGTACCGCCAAACCAGCTGCGGCTGCAACAAAACGCGGTGCAGGTCGCAATCCTCCATCAACGAACATCTCCTCGCCTATTGCGGCTAAAGCCAAGAAAAAGAAAGGCAAGGCCGTCGCAACCCTGGACGATGAGGACAGCGACGACGTGGATGTCGGTTACAGTCATGGATATGCGCTAGATGACTTCGTCGAGGGAGAAGATGATGACGACTTCGAGTCAATGCCTCCCCCAAAATCCGCCAGACGCGTGCGAAGGCCAGTCGGCCCGCCCATTTCCCACGATACTCACATGGAAGATGCGGGCTTATCTGAAATTCACCAGGATATCGCTCAGAGCTTCGCTGAAGCCGCTGCAGAATTGCAAGAAGACTTACTCAACAAGAAAGGGTTACGCCAGCGCTGGTTCACCCAGCAGGATTTTCGTGAGATGGCTATAAGGTGGACAGATACATTGGACAAGATGCACCTTATCCCGGGAATCAACAGCGAGAAAGTGGATAAATACGGCGGAAAGTTCTTGTCTCTCATCAGAAACTTCCATCAGCAGTACCGGGACATGATGGGCGCCGCGGCCCCGGAAACCGCCATCGCCGGATCGGCCAGCCATGCTGTGGTGGACTTGGTAACGAGCGATGACGATGACGACGAAGAGGTGGAGTATGATGACGACGCAGTAGATGATGAGGAGGAAGGTGCGGTTTCTTCATACTTTGGAGGCGGCGTCATATCGGCCCAGCCATCCGCCAAGGCTCTTGAGTTCCATAGCAACCTCGAGCGCATGGAACAGGCGGCAGCACAAAGTGCACGTGCTCGTCCGAAGACCTCGGCATCACGATCAAGAAGCGGATTCAAAGGAGGTAAGCGGTCGTACACACGCAAGGCCGCCGGAAGCTCTAGCAGGGGAGGGAAATCGGGCGCCGGGGTGAAGAAGCGGACGGCGACGAGTGACCGCAGATCGACAGGCGGTACCGGATCTGGGCGCTCATCATTCGGGGCCTTCGGTAGCCGGGGGAGTAGACCCGGGGGAGCTGGTGGGGGAAGCAGCGGCATTGGGCTTATGAGACATTGAACGACGAAAGGATACCATTTTTTGGTCTACATTGTATTGCATTGCGTAGCCGGGCGCTTGTTCCCGGAGCTGTTGTTTTATCTTCTTGCATGGCCTGGGCGTTTTCGGTGTTTCCTTCGGAGGTCGAATGATATAGCTCTGTCGATCTGATTTTGCTTACGGAGATTGACGGCTCGGTTTTCGCGCTCGCCAGCCTGAGGCTCCCGCTATAGGAAATGAGATGTCTCTGGATCATAAATCGGCCAAGCCTGCGAGATTCGCCCTGTTATCACGATACCTACATAGAGATATATCATATAGACGATATTCATGATGAGTGTTCCGAAGCGTCAGCACTCCAAGAACTACCTTGTAATGAGACGTGATGAGTAGGAGTTCGTCACCCCTATCCTGGGACTCTCTTAGGGGGTATAATTACTCATTCTATCACCCTTGCTAACGCGTTGTTGCGTTGGCACTATGGGCATTCAGCACATTCCCTACGACTTCCCTGGGCAGACGAACAGTTATCTACCTACGCAAATAGCTCGCTGGCTCGGGGCATGGCCCAATGCGATACCTAGGGAAGCCGACTCCTGGGTACTGAGACGTCAGGACAAGCTTTCAAAGAAAGGAGATACGAGACATAAGGGGAAGATGCTGTAGGCTAAGGTGCCCCGTATGATGTAGCCAACCCGAGCTGACGTCTCGGTAGAAACGCCGCTTTGTGGGAGGAGACAAATCTACTAAAGGGGGGGAAGGCGAACCAAACCAACCGGTGCTGGGAAAATAGGAGAGAAACCCGTCCGCCTACGCGAGCGAATCCCCGGAATAATCACCATCGCCAGTCCCCGTTACGTCCAAGCCCAGCCTACCGACCGCGATTTGTTTCATCACAATGTCCCTGTTTGCGTTGCATCCTCAATGCTCGAGTCTGCATTCTACTGCCTCCTCTACACGTTAATATAGTAACACATGCCCCAATTACTCGTCTGCTCCAGGACGCCGGACCATACCCCCGCCTGTGGGGTGAAAACACCTGACCGTCCCCTTGAGAAGACCAACCGCCCGAACAAAAAGACCAGGACGCCTCGCACATCGGGTGTCCATATATCTATATCTACCCCGAACCAGTTCGATAGATGGGTATGGGGGAAGCGATATATAGCTGAAAAGGGTTTCCCATTTGACGCCAGCCTGCCTTCTCCCTACCTGCCTGTACCCTCGCTATTACGAACTCCGTAGTGTTTTTTTCCCCCACAATTTGATGGGGTATATCTAAAGCGCCTAAGTTCTGAACCAACAACTCCTTGCCTCTTAAACAGCCGTTTTCTTTCCTCCCGGCTCTCTCTCAGAATGCGCTTTCCCCCTACTCCCCCTACCCTTACCATACGCTATGTACAGCCAACAGTAGGGTATAACACCCGTATTTCCCCTTTGTTTGGACGATTGAAAAAAAAAAAAAAGACGGAAAGAGCGCACACACTATGTTCAGACTTCGTTCATTCTATGGTACGGCAACTCGCGTCCCTGCTTCTCTGCCTCCCTCCCTGCAACCCTGCCTGCCTAGCCCCAAGTTTCGTATAATCATCTCTTGATATTGGTATCATTTGACTGGGAAAAAAGAGAAGAGACTCCGTAATACCCAAAAGGACATGCGGCTCGACTCGCAAGCAATCAACTGGTATAGATAGATGGAGGATAGCCACAAGCGGAGGTAGTGGGTTTCTTTTATAGATTGGCCTGACAGCTGGATACGCTATCCGCTGCTAACAGAGATGTGCCTGTCGTCGGCTATCGAATGAAACCGACTCAGAAGTGCCAGCGCGGTTTATTATCTTTTGGCCGAGTATCCATCGCGCTAGTAGACTTGCGCATCGCTGACCGCGCGCCTGCGATGGCCTGGGGGCTCTGCCGGCCAGTTGAAGAATCGTCTCTGTCTACCCTGAGCTGGGGGAGGAGGCTGACGCGCCTACTCGCTGCCATCGAGCTTTGAGGCCTTTGCGTAGAGTCAAAAGTGCTCTCCTGCGACCTTGGCGGCAGCATCGAAGCCCTCCGGCTATTGAGATTAGCCATAGATGGCTGACCTCTCAGGCGGTTCTTGAGATTGGTCATGGAGGGTTGCGCAGTTAGGCGGGACTTCGCCAGAGTCTGCTGGGAGTAGGGGCCGGGAGAAGTCTGATTGCGGAGTCCCAAGCGTGATGCGCTTTGCTTGGAAGGCGTATGGTCAGGTACCGGCGACGAAGATTCTCTGCCTAGCGGACTGCGCATGGGCAACTTAGATTCCCGTGAGGCTGGCGTGGCAGCCGCAGGCGTTTGAACCTTGGCATACGGGCTGGGAGTTGTGAGGGTGAGGGGTTTGAAGTTGTGGCCTACGTCGATATTGTTGGTGTTTGTGGAGGCGTTCCACTTTGGACGGTTATCAGGAACTTTGGCAGTGGAGCGCGGAAGTCGAGTCCCCAGAGGAGACGCAGCTCCGCTTCGGGATAACGTCGATTGTACGGATTCATTGGAAAGGGTAGACACGCGAGACGCTAGCGGGCGACGCGTGTGTTGCGAGGGAGGAGCTAGGTTTGTGACACTCCTTCTCGCTGATGCGGGCTGTGGCAAGTGGCTTCCCATGCTTCCGGAACGGCCCTTGACCTTGGGGACTGGCGTAATTGGCTCGAGCCCGAGGCTAGACATAACGACGGATGATGGAGGTGAGCTCCCAGGGGTGTCATGGCCGCTAGCAATGGTAGACACATCGTTCGAGAGCATGCTCGAGACAGAATCTCGAAGCTGTTGACTCTTCTGTTCCGACTGAATTTCCTCCAGCACTGCATCCGTGTCCTTCATATTCCCTTTTACCTCTTTCCACCTGGATTGTAGCTCCGTATGCAGTCTCAATATTTCGCCATTGACCGTGAGCCGATCTTTGACGCCCTTTTCGATGATAGAGAGTACGCGCTCTATGGCGGGTCCGTAATGCGTCCTCTTCGCCTCATAGCTCTCGATCTTCTTGCTCATGGCTGGCGGGTTGGTGAGCTGCAGACCCTGGTCCGCGCCTTCGCATAGTTTAACCATAGTCCGATCCACAGACTCGATCATCTTCTGGGCTTGTCTACCGGCGCCGCGGAAGACAAGGACCCATTTATCTTCTCCCAGCTCCTTCCTTAAAGACTCCGCATCCTTCTCGAGTTTCTTATAGCTCCCTTCCAGCCCTGCCCGCCTCATCTCAAGCTCCTCGCAGGCTGTCGGAAAGGCCTTCTCGGCTCTTGCTTGGAAGACGGAAAGCCTCATGGGCAGGAAGTCTAAGGATGCCCTTAGAGGTTGCATTCTGGCAAATAACGCAAGCAAGCTAGAGTCGTCTTGCGTTAACTGAGGAGATTCTGGGATGTTCGGGCTGACTGGAAATGCGGGCAGACTGAACCGATTGTTGCGGGCCACTACGGGAGGCGCTTCTTCAACAATGGTCTCCAGATCGCCTATATCTACCCCGTCGCCTTTCTCGACCGCCATGATGGATTTATGCCGTCTTTCCTCCATTTCGAAGACAAGTCGGCCTAACTCCTCTAGTTCGTTCTGAATGTCCCCCAAGACGTTATTCCATAGCTCTTCCCACTCCATCGCTATCTCCACCTGCAGTTTTGCATTGTTCAGCGTGGTGCGGATATTCCGCCAGTCGTTCATGATCAACTCCATCTGCGTGACAGCCCTCTGCAGGTCGTCACCGGACACGCTGCCAATGTCGTCACGGCTCTGCAGCTCCTCGATGGCGCTTACATAGACGTTGATGAGTTCCTCGAATCTTGAGATGGAGTTCTCCACCTCTGTATAGCCTTCCCTGCCGCCGGCCGCTGCCCACTCGACGTCGTCTTCGCTCTCCAGGCCCCCAATTACTTCGGAAGCTTTCGAAATCCAGCCGCGTATTTGTTCAGCAGCGCCTATTAAGGCATTGACCGCGGCCTCGGCTGTGGGGATGGCGGAGATCTTGTTTGAAAGGAGTTCGGCATCCGGGAGTTGCAGGGCTGTCAGCTGCGCGAGTTGAGTGGCGAACGAAGCGCGGGATAGCGTGTAGAGAGACGGTGGACGTTGGAGACCTAGCGGATTCAAGTATGAATGTAGGTCGGAGTTGAATTCGGCGGCTGCGGGACTAGTACAATCTGGCGGGGTGTCTTTCGGAGGGGGGGGAGGTGGAGTAGGCGATTCTCGCTCGGGGCCTCGTTTGTCTCGTTCGATGTGCTCTTTCCGGACGTCTAATTGTGCCTTGGTGCCGTTTCCATTGGTGTGGTCCGGCAGGCGGTACTTGTTCGTGTCCATGTCTAGAGGCAAAGCTTGCGTTATCTCGGGGAGCAGTTCGGGTTCGCTCTGGAGGGAGGATGGCGTCCCGTCGTCGCTGTTGGTCTGAGACGGATCGCGTCTTGATCTGGTGCGCAACAGCTTCAGAGGGGCGCCAGCACCCTTCCAGGGGCGACCGCGGCGCTCAACAACAAGCCCCGTCGAACTTGCTAAATACTGTTGCTCGATCTGTCGTAGCTGTTCTTCAGACAAGCGACCGACGCGATCGGACTGTGGCGGCGGAGGTGATGAAGGCTCTTGTTTATTTGAACCGATACCCAATGCCTTGAGGCGCGCTGCAAGACCGGGACTGGGTTTGCGATGTTGACTAGTTTTGGGTTTGGGTTTATCAGTGAATTGTTTATCACTCAATGTTTCCATGTGGCGTTGCGAGCCGGGGGGTCCAAGCTGTAATAGGTCGGTCGGAACTCCAGAGAAGGTCAGGATGGTGGGTAGTGGGTCGGCATTTTGGTGATGATCTGGCGATGATCCCTGTTCGGGGATAGCCAGACCCGTCGTGGTTGGAGAGCGTTGTGGAGGATGATGAGGTGAAGAAGCTGTTGCAGCTGGACCTGCACCGACGTCTTGACCTGTCATTTACACGCTTGTCTTTGATTGTGCCCTTGAGTGGTCTCACCGGTGTGTATATAAAAGGCGATACTGGTGTAATACTGTATGTATGTGACAGGCGATGCAAATCATGGACCCATTCAGGGCTTCTACCATTTACTGCCTGGTCCTAGTTCAACGGGCACTGGGGCTTCTAGAGTCCTTGAAGTTCAAGGGCTGAATCCAGGCAAGTCAAGCAAGGCCCGGGATGGCTGGCTGGCTTGCTGGCTGGCTGTCGTATCCGTGCCGTATCAATCACATAAGCTTCCAGTTTTCTCCAGAGTGAAGTTGCCCTTGACCTGACGTGGCTCGCGTTGACGGGCGTTTCTGGAATGGGCCGACTTTCAAAGCTTCCGACAGGTTCACCAGCCAGAGTGAGAAGGACTTCTATTGGCTCTGAGGAGTTGTGCATATGCAAAGCCCGCCTGTTAATGGCGAGTGAGAAGGCTGGGTTTGATTTCTGCGATTCTTAAGAGGTAGAGCTAGGCCTTCGTTGCCACTTCTCTCTCCCTTAACCACGCAGCAACAATTGGGCCCGCACGAGAGCGCTGTCGAATCGGGATGAATACCAAAGGATTCCACGTCTTCGAAGGGAGATGGAACAGAGCCTGGTGAAAAGGTTCGGGCAAAATGGAACGGTACCTATAGGGTATGCAAGTAATTGGTAGTGAATAGTCTTCACAACCTAGGAACGTTTGGTATGGTCAGGACAAGATATCGTGTCACAAGTTTTATGTATAACCAAATTGAACAATCTTTTACAGTTCGTGCACAGGAGAGAAACGGAGGAAAAAGAGAAGAGCGAGCGTCGAAGAGATTGTTCCTTTGTCGGTAGAGTTCGATTGCCAATTAAAGGGCAGGCCCAGGTAATTACCTAGATCTACCTCTCATTAGTTCGACGTCAAGGCGAAATAAGTTATTATCGATGGGTTGCTTGCCAGCATCATCAATTAGACAGTCACATTGTCACATCCGCCCGGGTTGCCCATTCCCATCTACACTGTACCTATCTTGTTGTCACTCCCTAGCCCTAATAATCCATTAGTTCCCATTGACGCTTTGTCTTAATTCACCACGGACGTAGTAGTTTGATCGACTCTACTTGGTATAACGTTTAGCAATAGCTGGTGTATATGATGCTGCACATGTACGGCAGGCGGATGGCCGAGCGAAACACTGCCTCGGAGTTCCAATCTGGGTGTGATGTAATTAGCTGGAACAAGACCAAGGTTGGACGTTGGAGTCTTACGGCACTATTGGAATCGTGCATGGGATCTGCTTTGCCGCAATTGTGCTTGGGATGAAGCAGCGTCGGGTTAGTCTACAGTACCATCCGGTTTATGAAACAGCTAATTTATGAAACGATCTGGCTCTTTGTACAAGCCCATATGGACAGATTGATATGAGCAACATAGGGAAGGACGTTCGTAGCAGCCGCACTTGTGGGTCAGTCAGGTACATAGTAGGTAGATGGTATCAATTTAAATTGAAGTGGAAGTTCTCTCGAAGCTTGGATCATGATTCACAAGGCAGAATCGGACTGCCTGCCTAGAGTTATGAAGACTTTATCCCATGCCCTCAACTGCTGAGAAGAGAGTTTGAGATCCTGCGACCTCTTCCGATATATCTCCTTCCAGTACCACCCATCTCTGTATAAAAAGTAATGAAGCTGTTGAACAGCCATCAACTACTAATATTTATGCTTACATAAAGGCAGGAAGGCAGAGAGGTACATGATAAGTGGATGCATGTAGGTTCATGTTTGTAGATGGTTCGCAAAGTTGTGTGCATACTGTAACTTGCACAATGTGCAACAGTATTGGGGAAGCAATGGAGTATCTGGTCCTTCATAGGAGCCTAGGAGACTGGCTATTCATGTATCCCAGACGTAGGTAGATACATCTGTATGTTCGAGATACCGTACCTAAGGCAGCTAGCTATTGTGCTACGCATAATGGGTATCCTCTGGCGGTATCTCTCCACATCTGATATGCCCGGATTTTCTTTTAGTTGGCTAGTTCCTTGCACTAGCTAGCTGATACCTGACATGGATGATTTTATTCGCAGAATTCTAAGTAGCTTCCTCGGAAGCGGAATGCCATCCAATCTTGTTGCCGGGACAGTCAGTCAGCTTCATAAGCATTGATCCCAGTTCATCTGACTCGGAGAGTATACCTGGAATAAACAATCATTGATCTATCCAGACACCCACCAGTCTCCTGGTCACTTGAAGCTTTTCCCATGGACGACTTACAAGCACTGTAGGTAGGCACCACTGGACGCCATCATGTGCTCGTGCGGTCAACCATACACGCGCTTGAGTCCTCCGACGATACCTTAGCTTTTGTCAACTGGTTTATCTGGCTCGTTCCTCCCAAACCCAGATTTCAAGCCCTAGAACCCGGGGCCTCGTCGAGGAATTCGGATCTCTCTCATTGCGAGGGAAGCGCACTAATACATCGTGGGGCGACGGTACCGAATTACGTAGAATGGGGGCCAACCTCTATGTACCTCGTTCGTTGAAGCCCCATACGCGTCTCCACCACACTTCGCGAGATCCCTGCCTGCCACGGCCCCTAAATTGACTTCCCCCATACCAGGTAATAATATCGTTTGATTGTGAATTTATGCCTCTTTGCATATATGCTTTGCCTTGACCACAAGTTGACAATAGCTGCCGATCTGGTCAACTGTTCCGCCTTACCCATTCCTTCGCCTCGCCTGCTTCCAAGCTGTCGAACCGTCTTCGTCGATCTTGTCTTCAACAGCATCGTATTCCACCGGCCGTTCCTGTTCTCGCCACTGTGTATTCCGAATATACATACTTCTGCCCCCCGGCGCGCCTTTACTTTGATCGCTCCTCGTCGCACACTCTCTATTATAACACCTGACGATCGTGTTGGCCGAGCTACGACGCTGTAGACAACGCAATTAGAAATTCAACTTGCATCTTCGACCATCTTGAAACCATGACGGTAGCCCATGACGAGTCGCCGACGTTCAGGCGGGAGTCTCCATCACCCGAAACTACGCCAGGCCCGGCCGTCGGCGCCAAACCCGACCTACCTCGTTATTCATCAGTTGGTTCCTCCTTCTCCTACGGGTCAAGCACAGATGGATCTTATCGGGACTCCCTCACTAGCGAAACACTCTCTCGACACTCATCGGCTAGCTACCAACCGAGGATATCAACAGATATGAGCGTGGCATCCAATCGACATTCGAGCGCAAGCTTTAGCAGGCCAAAACGGCGAGGGTACATGAGGCCCCAAACGACCGACTTCGCAGAGAGTGCGAAACGTCGAGAGAGCGTGCTGAGCTTAGGAAGTATATCGCACCTTCAGTATTACTTCGCCAGGACCGGATTATTAGACGGCAAGGGAGGCCGGCTGGCGAGGAAGAGAAACCCGGGGGCCACCTTGGATATGTCACAACTGGACCCCTCGGCCTACCTTAGTCCAAAGGCCACTGGCTCGGATGTGGACTCCTCGTACGCCTCAATGAGCTCTAGCCCGGATTTGGGTGCCCAAGGTTTCGGGACATGGCCGCTGGTTGAATCGCCCACCGACGATCAGGAGGGTTACTATTCAGACGACTTGGAAGAAGATCCGGATGTCTTGCCGCCGACTACCAGCACGTATATCCATCGAGTAAAGCACATCCCAAAACCGCCCACGATAGAGGAGCTGAAGAGCGATCTCACCCAGGCTTTGGATGCTGCAGCAAAGACTCTGCTCGAACCGCCCCCGAAGTTTATTGATGACGTAAAGACCTTGCATGTCCCACAGTCTTCTAAGCCAGTCCAAGGCTTGTATCAGGTTCAGGGGATGCAGATTCTTGATGTCATGACGCTAGCCATTCGTGCCGCCAAGGTATACTATACGTCGCATGAATATCCCGACCGCTTAGATTCCATCAAGTCCGAGAAGGAGATCCGATCTGAACTGCTTTCCGTCATGGAGGTGCTGAAGCAGATGGCGACTAGAAACTTTGACGGCGGCACCCGCGACGGGGAACACAATACCATGTCATCTTGGATCGGGAGCATACGGGAAATGCTGAGGAAAGAGCAGGAGATAGAAGAAGCCGAGTGTAAGGAAAGAGCGTCTTGGGCCTGGTTAGGTGGCGATTGGAGCGGGAGGGAAATCGAGCGCGAGCTCGCCTTTCTCGACTCGCTCAGCACCGGAGAGGAGCCGCTGCCTCCGTGGACGCCAATCGAAGAAGCCACCGACCTACCCACGCCTTTTCTCGAGAGCCTACAGAACGGGGTGCGTTTGGTCAAGTTTCACAACGCCGCTGTCCGAAAGTCCCGAAGGCGATTCGGGGCCATCCCCACCCACCACACAGACACGCAGAAGCCGTATAGGTGCGCAGACAACCTGCGATACTGGGCTAAGGCGGCAGAGCTGCGGTGGGAGGTCATGCTCAAGATAGACGCCTTGGGCATCGTCTATAATAACAACCGCCAGGTGTGGATCGATTTCGAGGAGGCGATCTGGAAATGGTGCCGGAAGGTGCGCGAGGAGGTCACGGCTGGCTGGATTGAAGAACAAGCACCTTCACCATAATAACAGTGTCTATGGCTTTATATATAGCCAAGAAAGATACCGACGTTTGACTGTATGAGGCAGTTGTCCACATGCAGATATGCATTTTCAGGTCTACCTATAGCCATCCGGAGACAAGAGAGTTTTGGCGAGCACGACTTCACGGATCTACACCATATACCCCCAGCATAGTAAAGCATGATGTTCTATGGATTCCGCTGTTCTTGTATAAAGCTTCAAGTAATCTTTAATTCTCTATCTGTGTCAAGTTCTGGCCGTTGAGTGGCCGATAGCATCTGGATTTTTTGGGGCCTTGCTTTGGGAAGCTTTCAGGACCGGTAGCATGTAGTCCACACAACTCATTTCGGATATTTGTTATCTTATCCCGAAACCTCGTAGTAGATGGACATGGACCTTGGGCGGGCTGCCTAGGCAGGAAGTTTGTTGAGTTCCGGGCAAATGCTTTGCATGTAGGAAGCGTATAGACTTGACGCTCTATATTTCGAGGGAAAGTAGGTATCTTCGGTTAGGTTTGAAGCTCCTGCCTGTAGATAAAAGAAGTTGTTACCGAAGGCTAAAAGTGTCGATATACCAAGATACTTAAGAAGGTAGCTTACCTACCTAGTCTAGGTACCTAGGTGACCACGGCCCGGCTCCCAACTGCAGAGCAGGTACGAAGTACCTACATTAACACATTCGCGCTAAATGGTTAAACCCCGGATGACTTTAGCTGCGAGGCGCTTGACGCAAGCTTGCGCCCGCAGGCAAACGGGAGCTTCATCAGCTCTTCCAGCCTGATAATCGCAAGCTAACCAAGTACATCCATCCATACCACTATTAATCAACAACTCAGTACAAACAAGCACCGGCACTTTGAATTTTTAGTGACGATCATCCACACGGTCTGGCTCAGGATTAGTTTCACTGCTTCGCATCCCAGATATTCCTCATTCAACACCTCAGAAGTAGACACGATCCCTTCCCTTTTCAGACAGGGCTCCGACTTCGCCATTCAGAAGCCATGGCATCCGACCAAGAACGGGAGCACGCCCTGCAAGCCCTTCGGGCCAAACTTATCGAGTCGCGAGAATGGGAAGCGAAGCTGAAGGCATTGCGCTTAGATATCAAGGGACTACAGAAGGAGTATGATCAGACTGAAGAGAACATCAAGGCGCTGCAGAGCGTTGGCCAGATCATTGGTGAGGTTCTGAAGCAGCTAGATGAAGAGAGATGTACGTCGACACCACAACTTCGATCGATATTCCACGGGAAATACTGATAAGAGCCTACACGTAGTTATCGTGAAGGCGTCGTCAGGGCCGCGATACGTGGTCGGCTGCAGATCGAAGGTCGACAAAGCGAAGTTGAAGCAAGGAACCCGTGTGGCACTGGATATGACGACACTTACCATCATGCGGATGCTGCCGCGGGAAGTTGACCCGCTCGTCTACAACATGTCGCTAGAGGACCCCGGTCAAGTCAGCTTCGCAGGTATCGGTGGTCTGAACGACCAGATCCGTGAGTTGCGGGAAGTCATCGAGCTACCGTTGAAGAACCCGGAGCTGTTCTTGAGAGTGGGCATCAAGCCGCCCAAGGGAGTGCTTCTGTACGGACCCCCTGGAACGGGGAAGACCCTCCTAGCCAGAGCTGTCGCAAGCAGTCTGGAGACAAACTTCTTAAAAGGTAAAGTAATGAACCGAGTCACGCAGAGTACGGACACCTAAGCATCTAACCGCTTCCTATTCTACAGTGGTCTCTTCTGCCATCGTCGACAAATACATAGGCGAATCCGCTCGACTTATACGCGAGATGTTCGGCTACGCCAAGGAGCACGAACCCTGCATCATTTTCATGGACGAGATCGACGCCATCGGTGGACGTCGCTTCTCGGAGGGGACTAGTGCAGACCGAGAAATCCAGCGGACTCTGATGGAGCTGCTCAACCAACTAGACGGCTTCGACTACCTCGGCAAGACCAAGATCATCATGGCCACCAACCGGCCGGATACCCTCGATCCGGCCCTGCTGCGCGCCGGACGTCTCGACCGAAAGATCGAGATCCCCCTGCCGAACGAGGTGGGCCGACTCGAGATTCTGAAGATCCACGCTGCGAGCGTAGTTACGGAAGGAGAGATCGACTTCGAGAGTGTGGTGAAGATGAGCGATGGGTTGAACGGCGCAGACTTACGCAACGTGGTTACGGAAGCGTAAGTGCCGCCGCGCTGATCCCATTTCCAGAGCGGAGAATACTGACGTCTTGCGTAGTGGACTATTTGCGATCAAGGCCTATCGGGATGCTGTCAATCAAGACGACTTCAACAAGGCGGTGCGGAAGCTCGCCGAGGCGAAGAAGCTAGAAGGCAAGCTGGAGTATCAGAAACTGTAAGCAGCTTAGGTTATCGAAAGCGTACAGTGTGAGGAGCGAGGGTCTTCGTACGAAATCTTCGCAGCGCGTTGCGGACGACACATCACGAAGCATGAGTCAGACATGGCAGTTGCTCCGCAATTGCCTCTGCCCGGGTGTAACTCGACATATAAACTTAATCCAGCACTCGAGCATCAACGTCAGGAAAGGGTTTGACATAATGTATGAATGTGAATCCGCACTGGCAACTCTAAACTAAGTAACTGGAGGACCACTGCTTGGCCTCGTCTCCGCCGCAAAGCAGAAAGTCGGGAACCGTTTCCTGATTAGCCGCTGACGAGGTCTGATCTCTGAAGCTAGGTGAATTATCACACCGCGTGCATTGCATACATAAGGACGTAGCCTCACAGACAAGGGAAACGAGAGTCCGCTGCTGGGGTTGAGGACGCCTACCCCGGCCTTGTCCTCCCTGGTCTTACCGTTCACTGGCGACTGGCTGAGTAGCTTCGCCGGTGGAAGACGGAGGTCGGCCGCTAGCAGATGCCATAGAAGGAATTCCGCGTAAGGCTGAACGGATAAACGGCTACGCATCTCTATAGGTTCTAGTTAGGTAGGAACACAGAGGCGAATCCTGGCGAAGAATTCCATTCTCGTTTGGACGGCGAGGTCGCAATCGAGACTGCCAAGTTGCGGCGCGGCCGACTATGGGGTGTACTGTAAGTGGTTCTCCTCCGGCTTGCTCTTCCCCCTCGCTTGAGAGATTGCGCTGTAGAAGGGAAGTATCAGGGGAAAGAAGAGTTATTGCCATCTTGGGCACGCCGACTCCGCGTCGGGATGCTTGGCCGTCGACATACTTACTGATAGCGACGACCAGCAACCAACCCCCTTGGCTGGCGGACTTCGTCTGACATCAGAGCTAGCGGGGTGGGGGCGCGTCCGGTGCGGTGCGACGCGCTGCCATGGCCCGCATTGAAGAGAAGTTTGGGGCAGATTGTATCTTAAGTTTCCAGGGTCTTCTCAAGCAAGGCAGGAGGACATGCCAGGTCCTAGTTTGTTTCTGTGGCGAGCGGTCGCTCCCACCACTCCTGGGTGCTGGATACATAGCTCCCCTTCGATTCTAGTCCGAGGTAGGTAATACTTCATACGGCAGCGCCATCCTAAGAATAGCCGTCAGGCAGCGTGTGTGGCGCCCGTCGACCGATGACAACCTTGGAAGGCCAAAGCATCCCGGTGCATCTACCCGCGTGGCATAGTAGTTATGGCGCAAGCATCCTTTTTCTTCTCACTTGACGGGATTTTAAGCGCGTAAATCAAGGGCGGCGAGGATGAAGATGGGAACTTGGACGTGGGCTCAGGGCAATATGTTCAAAGGGATGTAGGATGAGAAGGAGATGGCAATGCTAGTTACTGTTAGTGCTGACCGCAATAGACACGTTTGCTTGATCTTCGAGATTTGGCTGCATAGCAGGAGATTGGCAGGTTAACGAATTCAGTCCCATGAGGGACAGACAGCGGTCGTCATTCCTGCATACTCTTGCCGTTTTACTGTAGATGCCAAACTACTAATTGATTGACTGCTGTAATTGTGACCTCCAGGAATGCCGTCACACGAGACCGTTCAACCGCAGTCTCCAGCGTTCGAAGGAAAGGCCCAACACGGCAACCTCCTATTTCGAACACCGATCAGTAAAGGGATGTCGTCAGAGGTCGTGTTCGGACGTAGCCTCGCCGCAGGGCATGCCGACGATCTCGGGATCGACGTCCAACAAGGGGCAAGCGATCTCGAGTTGGAAACACGGTTGCAGGGTGGACCCCTAGCACATCGGGGGATATTTTGGAGCTCCCGGCGGCTCCGTCTCTATCTTCTGTCCTCTTCATCGAACGCCAGGCGCATGCACTGTTGATGCTGTGCAACCCTCCGCAAGGTCCCAAGGTGTCCCCGTTCGTTACGACTCGCAAACGTCACTTAGTCCCAGGTACAGCCCCGAAAAAACAAAGGGGCTAGGCTTGCTAGGGGTAAACGTGGAGGCTACGAGTGGGCTATTTAACGAACACGAACCACGCCAGGGGCAGGTTCTCCCCATTGGCCGCGCTTGTCTCGCATGTGGCAGTTTTATCCGCGTTGAGAGCGGGAATCCCTAGCCAAAGTTGCACGAGAAGGTAAGTCATTCATACACACGAACAAGTGTGGTGGGGGTTCGTAGGAGGTAAGGTAAGGTAGTCCACAAATGATGCTCAACAATAGAACGAGGAAGAAAAGCGTCAACATTAGTTATCGGATGCTTTAAGATGGTGATCGTGAGTATCTCATGCCTCCTCATATATGACCAGCAGGACTGGATGCTGGGCACGACTTGGGCGTCGAATTGGCGGTGGTCAGAATTGTAACCATCTTCAAAGCAAAATGCCAACAGGAAGTCGCCTCTCAAGATCTGAAACTTTGGCGCAGACGCCGCCCGGCAGGACACATCAGTTGTTTTGGATATAGTTGGGATGAATATCGGGTTTTATTACGACCAAGAAAGTTGCACGGCTCCAACCTTCATATCCACACACGCGTGCACACTACACACCTCTGCATATGTACTATAGGCGGATAGGTAGTGCCTTACGTAGTTAATAGAGCTCCTAGCTTTTTCGACGGATAGGAAGAACACTAGATAGGACGTAGAGAGCTTATATGAAACGGTTGGCTGGGTATCATTGCCTCCTTTTGGGGGACCATCCCAAACCAGCTTCAAGAAAGGAAGGAAGAAAAACATGCAGCCATGATCAACAACAAAGACTGCATCCATCTATTAATTCATGCATTCAGATGTTGTCAACTTTCTATCTACCTACGTAGGGATGTACATTCATGTCCTCATTACTATTACTAGCCACCTACCTAGTACGAGGTATGAAGTACTTATCTCGTCAATGTATGTATGTAATATGTATATACAGTAGATACGCATGTACGTGTTTTAGTGCAGCAGGACGAGGCAGGGATTACTCTTGGGTAGCCCCGCCATCCAGATCTCAGCTCTGGCGACCCAAAAACTACCTAGGTGGACACGCCGCCGACTGGAAGTACACGTACGTATTGAAATAGACCAGACATGCCTCCAATACGCGCCGTACAACAACACATATAAGCCCGAGGGTTAACCCTTCCACAACTTCTTCTGAGAAAATCCCTTTCTTTCCCAATTCTCTTTCATCCTCTCCCGTCAAAAGCAGTCCCAGTGCTCATTCCTCCTCGCCTTTAACTCTCGTTTCCCCTCTCTTGATACCCCACCCCAATTGCCCCTCTTTCTTTTGCAGCGAGGAGAGAGCCGAAAAGAGACGCCGTGATAGACTAGGTCGCCAACAGAGCGCCTTCGTTTCCGCCTCCTACTTACTGTTCTACCTGGCTTCGTTGCAAGACAACAAACATGTGGTACGTAACGCAGGATGTATACAGCCGGCCCTCCAGCTGCTTCCTTGCCACATTTGCATTCGTTTCTAGTGTGGGAACACATACTCCCGAGTCCTTAGTCTGTGTATCGTAGCAGCCCGTCACCGCCTGTTACCATCCAAAATCTGTTCCCGAAACCCAATGCTCCTCGCCGAGTGTTTATATACATTCGGTAATGCTAACTGCACGTTTCCGACAGTGGAATTTTTGGCTACATCAACTACCTTGTCGAGAAGGACAGGAAGTTTATTCTCGATACCCTTGTCAACGGTGAGACTCTATCTGGCCGCTCTGGAACTTTCTATCTTGCAGCCTCTCCCCCTACGGCAATTCTACACCGCCTACCTCTCCGCCCCCGCCCGGTCGGAATAAGGAATGGTTAAGCTGATTTTGCCTGCCTTGAACCAGGTCTTTCTCGCCTCGAGTACCGTGGATATGACTCGGCGGGTATAGCTGTTGACGGTGACAAGAAGAACGAAGTCTTTGCCTTCAAGGAGGTCGGCAAGGTAGCTAAGCTCAAGCAACTTATTGAGGACTCCAAGCCCGACCTTACCAAGGTCTTCGATTCTCATGCCGGTATCGCCCACACCCGGTGGGCTACTCACGGCCCCCCTTCCCGGATCAACTGCCACCCCCATCGGTAAATACCCTATTCCGAAACATTCAGCCACGGCTACCAGGCTAATGCATTTTCTTTCATAGGTCCGACCCCAACTGGGAGTTCTCCGTTGTCCACAATGGTATCATCACCAACTACAAGGAGCTCAAGACCCTGTTGAGCTCCAAGGGCTTCAAGTTCGAGACCGAGACCGACACAGAATGCATTGCCAAGCTGACCAAGTATCTCTACGACATCAACCCTCGCGTTGGCTTTGTCGACCTGGCTAAAGCTGTCATTTCCGAGCTCGAGGGCGCCTACGGTCTGCTCATCAAGTCGGTCCATTATCCACATGAAGTCGTTGCCGCTCGCAAGGGATCGCCCCTTGTCATTGGTGTAAAGACGCAGAAGCGCATGAAGGTCGATTTCGTCGACGTTGAATACTCCGAGGAGAATGCTGCTCTTCCCGCTGAGGCTGCCTCGCAAAATGTGGCTTTGAAGAAGCATCACGGGGACCTCCTGTCCCCGAGCAATGCTCTTCTCGGCGCCCCTGACAAGTCTCTTCTCCACCGCTCGCAATCCCGCGCTTTCATGACCGACGATGGCATGCCCATGCCCGCCGAATTCTTCCTTTCCTCCGACCCTTCCGCCATCGTCGAGCACACCAAGAAGGTTATGTACCTGGAGGACGACGATATTGCCCACATCCACGAGGGCTCGCTGAACATCCACCGTCTGAAGAAGGCCGACGGCAGCTCTAATGTCCGAAACATCCAGACCCTGGAGCTCGAGCTCCAGGAGATCATGAAGGGCAAGTTCGACCACTTCATGCAGAAGGAGATATTCGAGCAGCCCGAATCGGTTGTCAACACGATGAGAGGTCGTCTTGACATTGAAAACAAGACTGTTACTCTTGGCGGCCTGAGATCTTACATCGCAACCATCCGACGATGCCGGCGTATCATCTTCATTGCTTGCGGTACTAGTTATCACTCGTGCATGGCCGTGCGAGGTATCTTCGAGGAGCTTGCTGAGATCCCGATTGCGGTAGAGTTAGCTTCGGACTTCCTCGACCGTGAGGCCCCCGTCTTCCGTGACGATACGTGCGTCTTCGTCTCCCAGTCTGGTGAGACAGCTGATTCGCTGATGGCTCTCCGATACTGCTTGGAGCGTGGTGCTCTGACTGTCGGTATTGTCAACGTCGTCGGTTCTTCCATTTCGCTCCTCACGCACTGCGGTGTTCACGTCAACGCTGGTCCCGAGATTGGTGTTGCCTCTACCAAGGCTTACACTTCGCAATTCATCGCTATGGTCATGTTCGCCCTGTCTCTTAGTGAGGACCGGGCATCGAAGCAGAAGAGGCGCGAGGAGATCATCGAAGGTCTCGGCCAGGTTTCCGGGCAGATCAAGCAGATCCTCGAGCTTGACCAGCCGATCAAGGAGCTCTGCGCGAAGGTCTTCAAGAACCAGAAGTCCCTCCTGTTATTGGGTCGTGGAAGCCAGTACTCGACCGCCCTGGAGGGTGCCCTCAAGATCAAGGAAATCTCGTACCTTCACTGCGAGGCTGTCATGTCCGGTGAGCTGAAGCATGGTGTTTTGGCTCTCGTTGACGAGAACCTTCCCATTATCATGATCTTGACCCGTGACGGCCTCTTCAAGAAGTCGCTCAACGCCTACCAACAAGTTGTCGCACGTGGTGGCAAGCCTATCGTCATCTGCAACCCGAACGATGAGGAGTTCAAGGCGAACCAGGCCGAGAAGATTGAAGTGCCCAAGACGGTCGACTGCCTGCAGGGTCTGCTCAATGTCATCCCTCTGCAGCTGATCGCCTATTGGCTGGCCGTCATGGAGGGTCTTAATGTCGACTTCCCGCGTAACCTGGCCAAGTCTGTCACCGTCGAGTAGATGTTTGTTCCTGCATGATCTTTGGAGGTGTTACGAGTTACGTAGTGAGAGGAGCGTGTCGGTCGATCATCTACTCAAGTGGGTCTTTAGCGAGCTTTGGTTTTCCCTGGAGTTGGCTGAAAAGGACGGGTTACATAAATTCGGTCGGGCGACCGTCCGGTCTGGGATATCTCATCGATAAATATGTATGCGTGCACGCCTGCATCGTCCAGCGTCGTCATATGAATCTTGTCTGTCTGTCTATCTGTCTTGCATTGCAAGGACGAAATGAACGAAGGAAGGAGGGAATGAATAGTGAGGGGATGAATAGCGAATCGAGATGGAGATAACCAGATCGGTTCTGTTTATCAATACTAGATATATATGACGCCACCCGCATCTTCCTGGCACAAGTGATACATCACGTTCGTGAAGTGCCTATTCCTACCGAGATCCTGTCATCTGGCACGGGCATTAGATTAGATTTTTCACACTCGAAACCATCGGGATTCAGCGCTATCGTCGAGTATGCTCTCGGAATGACTTCCGTCTGTCTCGACTCTAACAGTACAAATGCCTTGGTTGTATCATTCTTCCGACGTCTCTCCCCTCGAAAGGGGGACCTGGAGCAAGCAATAAACCCGTACGGGTCAAGAGCGTCCACACGGAGGCTGGCCTATCTCGCTACTATGTGGATCGCCCGCCCGATCGATTTCTTTATGCCTTTGTCTTGTCCATTCGTTCCCCGCCCGTGTTGCTCATTCCCTGCCGTCCAACAGCAGCGGCTCGTTTTGCCATCCCGCCACCACTCTACACGGTCTGCGTGCCGTACCCCTTGATGCGGTCGGCGAAGGCCCAGCTCTGCTGCTCGAGGCGCTCGCCGTGGCTGATCTCGACGCCGTCGGCGGTGACGACGGCGAGCGAGTACGAGTCGAGGCTGCGGGCGTCGCGGTAGAAGAGGACCTTCATGCACTCACGGACGACGGCGACGGCCTCGTCGCGCGTAAGGCGGGCGGCGGCCTCGTCGTCGGGCGCGTGACGCCGCAGGATGGGCTGGGCGAGCATGGAGCCGAAGCCCGTGGCCAGCGACGGGGACTCGAAGGTGGTGCCGAGCAGGTCGGCGGCGGCCAGGAAGGGGCGGCCCTTGCGGTCGGGCCTCTCGTCGAGACCCGCCACCAGCAGGTGGTTCCACAGCGGGTCGAACTTGGACCGCCGGTGGTACAGCAGCTTCGACAGGTACCGGTGCAGGTTGCGCGCGCTCAGCCGGTGCTCTTCGGCATCATCCCCGCCGCCGGAGGTGTACGACTCGTCGATGGCCAGCTCCGTCAGGTGCCGGTCCAGGTACTGCATGTCGGACACGTCGCCCCCGAAGCCTACGACCGAGTTCTCGCCGAACTGGCGGATTCGCTTAACGTCCGTGAAGCGCGCCAGGGAGCCGTAGGATGCTGTGCGGTGGGGGTTGGGTCTGGTTAGCTGGGTTTCACGTACGTCATGCGTCGCCGGCGGGGTTAGATAGTTGGGTTGAGGCGGGCGAGAGTAGGTAGCAGGAAACCTGGGGAGGTTTGGAAGAAGGCGGAGACTAAGGAAGATAAAGGGCCGGCAAGAAGGAGGAGCGAGAGCGATAAAGTGGCAGTCATACCCAGGTTGTCGGCGGCCATGACGACGCCATCCTTGAACTTGATCGCTATTACCGACGTTCCCGTGACGACGGGCTGTTGTGTGTGCTGCTTCGGTCCGTTGGATTGCATGTACGAACGGTCGTAGGCACCGTAGATGTCGTCTCTGGGCTGTCAAGTAGAGAGATATGGTTAGCTACCTTGTTCACCTTTCCACATACATGTTGGCGGCTGAAGGAGCATTCTTACACGGCCCCAAGCCTGCGGTCGGTGATCCATCTTCTCGTGCTGGGGGTGTTGATTAGTAGCGGCCAGATACTGTCAAGGACCGACAGTAAGGTGTGGAAAATGCGTGTGCGTAGTTGGTAGTATCACGTAGGTTGGTTGGAGAGACCAAGGCAAGGCTACTAAGCTAGGTAGACTAAGTTAAGCTGTGTGGTCGTTCGTTCACCGGAGCTCCAGGTGCCAGCTCCGCGTCGTCACTGTTCTGCCTTCTGAAGCCCTGGGCCCCCCCACACATAAATGTACAAGTGTCGGCCAGCTGGGAGGACCGAGCGGTAGCTACTGCAGCCACCTGCAGTACTTATTATTCCCATCCCGTAGCATCTTGTTTCCCATTCAACACCAACAAATACATTTACTGCACTCGGCCTATATCTAATCAACTTGTAAACCACGTAGAATTACTGCATGACTCGGCCGAGGATTAATCATGGGCGGGTTAGTAGCTTATGAGAGCAGCGACGAGGAGGATGGGACACCGGAAGTACCAGCGACCGAAACGAAGGTATGATGAGAGTACATCGACTCCCTAGTTGAGATTATACCAGCCTCAATACGAGCAGAGGGCCGCACTGATTCACCAGAGACCAGCCACAGGAACTGACTAAGGAAGGCAAGGTCGATACCGATGGGGAGTCCAGTAAGTGATAGCGACCTTCCTTGTTCACTAAATTTCCAACTCACGCTCATAGGGACATCTGCAAAGGAGACAGAAGAGGCTGTAATATCACAAGCACCAGTTGAGCCGCAAGAACAACAAAACCAACAAGAGGAAGAGCAGCGACCCATCATTGGGCCACAGATGGGACCCGAAGCCGAAGGAGGGCCAAGCTACCCGCCACTAGAAGAGGACCCGGCCTTAGAAGAAGAAGAAGCTGCCGTCGACCCGGCCATACCGCCGGGGTCGCCCTACAGCGCGGAGCGGGCGGCGCTGCGGAACCTGACGCTGCCGCCGGTGCCGAACACGGAGATCCCGCCGTCGCCGCCGGGCTCGCCGCCGCCGGGGACGAACCGGAAGTTCGCGCAGTTCCTCGAGCTCAAGAAGAAGGGCGTGCACTTCAACAGCAAGCTCGCGGGCTCGCCGGCGCTCCAGAACCCTGCCCTCGCCGACAAGCTGCTGGCCTTCGTCGACGCCGGCAGCCGCGAGGCCCAGTACGCCACCGTCCTGGCCCCGGACCTCTGGGACCCCGCCGCCTTCCCCCGCTGCGCGTTCAAGGAGCAGCTGCGCGCCGCCCAGACCGAGACCGCGCAGGCCAGGGCAAGGGGCAGGGGGGCCGCCGTCGATTTCGTGCCCGCGGGCGAGGCGGGGTCGGGGGCCGGGGCAGTAAATGCGGCTAGCGAAGGGAGCGTGGCGGCGGCGGCTGCTGGTACGGGTACTGGAAAGCGGAAGACGAGATTCGACAAGCGAAGCGGCTCATAATAGAGAAGGCTCTGCTCCCGGTGACAGTGCAGTCGTAGCGAGTGAAGGAAAGTAGGCGCGCACTTGGACAATGGACGTCTACTCCTGAAGGCCGGACTTAGGTACTACCGGATTTCCCTTGGATACCCATATGGCGATGCGAAAACACATATCGTCGAGCTGGACAGAGGCTAGTCACTTGAATTTGTCGAGCCGTGCTAACCACTTGACTGTGTGCTATACCAATGTCTGTATTACTGAATAAGCCCATTCCTCTACTACCGCTAGGGATCTCGAATCGCTAGTTCACGGACTTCCACAGACGCAATGACATAATGCTGTTATTAGCTCCATAGCCGGATATCCGAAAGATTTCCTTGAACCAGTCTGCAGCCGTTGAGCAATCCCTAAGTGGCACGACAAAAAGGAGCCTAGTTCTACTTGCCGACCAGCCAAAAAATA
The DNA here is from genome assembly GCA_004155035.1 of Monosporascus sp. 5C6A. Lineage (NCBI taxonomy): Eukaryota > Fungi > Ascomycota > Sordariomycetes > Xylariales > Monosporascus > Monosporascus sp. 5C6A. The sequence goes on from QJOB01000022.1 coordinate 328,695, forward strand.
AGCAATAGCTGGCCTAGACTCTTCGACATAAAGTAATCACGGCCTATAGTAATGATGCTTTTTCAAAACCTATGTAAAGCACATCGCTTTGCTTGCTTTCAAGATGTGAGCCAATAATTCGCGCATTTTGGCGATGTGACGTGCCTGCAGGCAACCTTGAGGGCCAGCTTTATGCGGTCTCTTATTGCTTGGGTAGCTAAAGGATATGTGTCACCACCGAGGTAGGACGAACCAGATTTGGACTGGGAGTTTATAGAAGTTAAGATAATACCCTCAACCTCACTCGAAAAATGAATCACCAAAGCGCAGAAAGATGTTGAATCAGTCCGCTTCCCACGAGTTACGTAACCCGCATTTTTTTGTGCCCACCGGGTTTTCACAAACGCCCTCGAACCATCACCGCGCAACGGACGGGGGTTTAGCCCCGTCTCCTCACCTCTCTTAATAATATCCACTCATGTCTACGGTACTTATACCTAGACCTTCGCCCAGCGGAGGAGCACGGCGGCGGCGATGACGGGGAGGACGCTGACGACCTCGCCGAGCCCGGCAAACTGGGGCGGGATGCGCACGCCGCCGGTGCCGGTGCCGGCGCCCGTGAACGCGCCCGCGGCCAGCAGCACGGCGAACAGGTTGTAGACGAAGCTCCAGGCGAAGTTGAAGACGATGCGGCGCACGGCGGCCCGGCTCGTGTCGACGGCCGTCAGCACGCCCGCGAGGCGCGGCCGCACGAGCACGAGGTCCGCGGCCGACCGCGCCACGTCGGTGCCCCCGTTGACATGGATGCCGATGGTGGCCTGGGCGAGGGCCACGGCGTCGTTGGTCCCGTCACCGCAGAATATGACGACGGGCTCCTGGCCGGGCTTCGCGGGTGATTGCAGCGCCTGTATGTAGGCTCTCTTGTCAGCGGGGGCGCAGCGGGAGCGGACGTGTTGATCTGCGATATGGAGCTGCGCCGCCACGCCCCGGACGGCGCCGTCGTCATCCCCGGATAGGATCGATACGGTGATGCCGCGGGCTTGAAGCTTGGACACCGTCTCTAGCGCGTCCGGCCGCAGGGAGTCCTCGAGGCCGAAGGTGGCGGCGAGTGAGCCGTCGATCGTGAAACAGAAGGCTGTATAGCCTTTCCCGAGAACATCGCTGACGCTGGGTTCCGTCGACAAGCCGAGCCAGCGAGAGTTACCTGCTCGTAATATACGGCCAGAAGGACATGTGCCCTCGATCCCTTTTCCGGGAATACTCTTGACATCCTTGACTTGCGTTCCCGCGATAGCTTTGTTTCTGAGGTGAGTAGCTACAGCAGCCGAGACCGGGTGCTTATTACTACCTACCAGACCCAGAAGAAGACCGACAGTGGTCTCATCTCGGCCATCACCATCCGTCCAAGCTTCTGACACCACAGCAAGCTTGCCTTCAGTAAGCGTACCCGTCTTATCGAAGACCACATGCGACGTCTTGTGGGCGATCTCAATACTCTCTCCTGTCTTGAATATGACGCCCCGATCCGCCGCTACGCCGGTCGCGATGACGACGACCATGGGAACCGCGAGGCCGACCGCACACGGACAGGAAACAATCAGGACGCTGATTGCGAACGTGATCGCGTTGACCACGGCTTCCGAGCCGGGCTGCTTCCTCACGGCTACGCCGATGGCGACCCACACGACGAAGGTTATCACAGTCAGGAGAAGCACCACCGGCACAAAGTAGCTCGCCACCCTATCCGCCATGTCTTGGATTCGTGGTTTCGACAGCTTAGCTTCGTCAACCATGGATGCAATGGTGCTGATGGTGTTTTCCCCCGGCAGACGAGTGAGGCGCACGACTAGAGTACCCGAGCCGTTGATAGATCCGGCAACGACGTTCGACTTCTCTTTCTTCTCTACGGGTCTTGACTCCCCGGTGACCATGGACTCGTCTACCTCTGACGTGCCGGATACGACGGTGCCGTCGGTGGGCACGCGCGAGTCGGGCATCACCTTGAAGCAGTCTCCGTACTGAAGCAAGCGGGCGTCGATCACGGACTCCTGGCCATCGCTGCCAACCAAGACGGCTTCTGTAGTTTGGAGAGAGCGGACTGAGATGGACTCGACAGCTTTTTGGCGAGCTAGCGCGCCCAGGTAGCGTCCGACCATGATTAGGGTGACAAGGAGCGTGCTGGTCTCGAAGAACTCCCCCGTCGACAACGGGCTTCCGGAGACCAGGTAGCCGAACGCTACGACCGAAAAGATATAGGCCGTCGTCGTGCTGAGTACGATAAGAAGATCCATCTCAATGACGCGCGAGAAAATCAAGCTCTTAATGGAGGTAGGATAAAAGGGGCCGGCAACGACAACTTGAATGATGGTAGCGAGAGCCAGCGAGACCGAGCCATAGGCGATCTCATGCTCAGGAAGTGGTGCCCAGGCGAGAACGAGGACCGGAATGGTCAACAGTGCAGACAAGATGGTCATGTAACCCACGCGGCGGACGTGTTTGGCTCCTGCATCAAGCGTCGGGTCTGCCCGGGGAGGCGCGAGCTTCAACGGAGCCTCATTCCCGAAACCGCGCGAGACGAGATCCCTGGCTCCGATAATCTTGGCATCAAAGGCTACCCGGACAGTCTCCTTGTCAATGATGGTCATCTCAGAGACGCCCAACGGGTAGTCTCGTTTGAGAAATTCCTCGCAGCCCCCCGGCGGTATGACGTCGATGGTCGCGCCGCGGTCGCTGACGCGCTCGCACGTGAACTCGGTGGTCCTCTCGAGATGCTTCACGACCTCCGTGGCGGAGTTGGCGGCGAGGTCGAGGTCGAACTCGGCTCTGGAGAGGATCAAGCTGGTCTTCAAGTTGCGGATGCCCGGAACCACGGCCAGCGTACGGCTCAATTTGGTCTCGCAGCCAGTGCAGGTCATGCCGGAAATGCTGAGGATGACGTGCTCGGAGCCGACAAGTCCCTTCTCGGGGTCGCTTGCCACAACGTCGTAGGGAGGGACGGGCTCCACGGTTTCCTTGGATTTGTCGAATTTCTTCTCTTCGCCGCAACAGGCGTCAGAACAGGAGCCAGCGACGCTCGGCGGCTTAGCCTTCGGCTGTCCGCAACAGCCCTTGGCGCAGCCGTCTCTCGCGGACGACGCGCGGCCGCTATTGATACCGCAGCTGTCCCTGGAGCGCCGCCTCGCGGCGGATCTGCCGCAGGTCTTGGCAGAAGTTGAGGCCACAGTCGCTGGAGCAGCACAGCAAGAGTCGATGGAGCGGCGACCTCTCTTCGAGCCGCGGGTTCTCTCGCCAGACGGACGTTCCACGGCGATGCAGCATGACTCCTGCCCGAGAGCGATTAGGGCCCGGCAAATGCAGCCGAGCGCCTCGAGCCTCGCGGCATAGCGGTCGCGCGTGGAGCGGCTGTGCTTGGTGCACGGCTTGCCACCCTGGCTCTTGGTGTCGCATTGGGGGTCCTCCTCGCAAGAGCGCTGGGCCAGACGGTCTAAGCAAGACGTGTCGCAGCAGGGCGACGCCTTGCCCTCGCAGCAGGCCGAGTCGGTGGCATCCGGGACAACGAGCTCGGGGGCGGTGCAGCACGCGTCTTTGCAGTCCGACTCGGCACCGGTGGGGACAACGGGCTCAGGGGCGGCACAGCATGCGTCTTTGCAGTCCGACACGGCACCGGTAGCCTTGGGAATAGTGGGAGCGCCACAACACGCATCTTTGCAGTCCGACTCGGTACCGGTGGGGACAACGGGCTCAGGAGCGGCACAGCATGCGTCTTTGCAGTCTGACACGGCACCGGTAGCCTTGGGAATAGTGGGAGAGGCACAACACGCATCTTTGCAGTCCGACTCGGTACCGGTAGCGCCCGGGCCGACGGGCTCGGGGGCGGCACAGCATGCGTCTTTGCAGTTCGCCTCGGCACCGATAGCTTTGAGAGCAGGGCTGTCGTCGGCGGTCTTGCACTGCTCGCTGCCGTGCTCGTTCCCCGGCGCGGGAGGTGCGGAGGATCCGCAGCAACCGCTCCCGGATACTGCACATGTGCTCTTCGGCGGCGGCTCTACTACGACATCGCAGCAGGAGTCCCCACAGTCGCCCTCGTCCATCGCGGGCGGTTCGGCCTTTTGCGTTTGTTCAATCGGAGTGGAGGCCGGAAGCGGAGCCTGGGCGGACGGAACCGGTGAGGCGGGCGGTCCACAGCAGCCAGACCCGCACGCCATGATGGTTTGAGATGGTGGTAAATTAGCTACGAGGATTTCTGGTTTGGATAGAAAGGCAACGGTAGGTTCTACTAAACGCTGGTAGTTGGGCGAGATTGAGTACGCGGATGGTACTATATGAGAAGCTCCAGACCCCTGATATGGGGGTTACTAGACTAGTCCAACTCCCGATAGCGCATCTGCATCCCGCATGAAGCCGGGGAGGCATTGGTTCGCAACTCGAGTGCAGCATGCAGCAGATGGATAATGAATCACCCGACGCCTTCCAAGTATCCAGACTTGTATTCTTTTTATTATATTTGTATTCCTACATACCTACTCCAGGCACTTGAATAGCTGGGTTATGGTAAGTATGACGGGACAAACTAAAGCAAGCCCTAGGCAATTGGACTACCTCTGCCGACGTATAGGCAGCGCTGATCGGGACTGCAGGCCTTTTGTCTCATATATGGATGTCTCTCTGAAGCCTCTAAGTTGAAAAGTACTATGTACATAAGTTTGGCCGCCGTTTGCGTTTTTCCTTCACTCGACGCTTCACGAGGTTATGTTCACTTGGAATGCTTAAATACCATCAGGCCATACGCCTGGGTATACAGGCAGCACAGGTCTGCCAGGGACACAGTTAGGTAATGTATGCATCAGGTGGTAGGAGCGGTAACTGCCCGTATACATGTGATGATGACCCCAAACAGTTTGAGAAAAGTTTATGTACCTAGTGCACGAGGCCGCTGGATTGGATGTTACCGACCGCTATAATAATGCCGTGAAGTACATAGCAACCTCACCTTATGCCTATTGGGTACACGCTATTTGAACATTAATGGAAGCAAGGCGGTCCGGGGCATGCACAGCCCCTCTTCCAGTTAGCGCCACTTTGCCTACATCTAGTTAAGTCCCTACAGGTCCCCAAGTCTTGTCGTGTTCTCTCACTTCTTCATCTTCCTCCCTCCTTCATCATCAGGTATCACCCTCCAATATGTTTTGCCTACAAGCTCATGTAATGGTATCCTATGGCGACACCATAGAATCTGACTATGGATAATGTAAACCACTATAAGCGGCCACGTTCCATGCTTTGATGATCTTCACTCCGGAGAGATTTGCGCCGCGTTGATCGGTCGCTCCGCATTCCTGGGGGCGTATCGGTTGATGCAGTTATGGACACTGCAAGGTACCCGACCGGTGGTGCGACAACAAGGAGACAATCCAGGAGTGGGAGAGCAGTAAGTTCACGAATTAGTTCGCTGCGGCCTCTTGTACTATTACCTTCTAGACGAATGAAACGCATAGTACATCACTGACTTGGCTTGCCTCTCCAGATGTCTATTCAAATAGCCATGGCTTAGCTCAAGAACCAAGGGACCTCCAGGGCTTTCATATCCAGAATTTCTCCCAGGCTATGCCGCCCGACCAAGTCCTGCACGAATCCGCGCCATATTGCGGCAATACGATTTAATGTCGTCCTGGGCAGGACGGTAAAAGGCCTCGGAGTCGCGGAGTATCACGGATGATTCCCGACATTATGGTCCTGGGCATGACATAATGACAAAAGGCCCTATTCTAGCCACGGAGTTCAGTTTGATCCTGGCATGTCGTCCTGGGCAAGACGTGAAAACTACCCTACGGCGTTGCGGTTTGATCATGACGTGTACGATCTGCATGAGTCAAAGTTTTCCGCATTAGACTTGGGCTTTCTCTGCATGGATAGATGGCGTCTTCGCCGTGTACGGTATACTTACCCCTTGAACTCTTCACTTATGATGACGCTACTCACGCCCCTAGCTAGGTATACGATCTCGAGGACGTTCATGTTTGTCAATTTATTCGAACATGTGTACCGGTATTCGATCATAATGATAACATATTGTCGGCGATTTTGCATAGAGTGGTCACAGTAACGTGAGTTCATTTCCTACAGGCGCAAAGGAGCACCTGAGGCCAGTGTTGGTCAAGGGCTGGGTACGATTAGCGCCGACTGCACGCGGGTGATTCCTCGCTATTTCGACACACAACCTACTGACACAACTGAAGGTCACGAACATCTCGACTCGGATGTCGTCCTGGGCAAGACGATAAACGGCCTCGTTAACTCTGAATGGACATTGATTCAGAGGCCTTGGATGCACCAGAATCCAAGAACGTAGGGTTACGCCAGGGCCGCTTTGAGAAAGTGGTGACGGAACCACAAAGTTGCGGTTAGCCCTTAACAGACTTGGGAACGACCATGGCCCGAGTACTTGCGACTGAGTGCAGTTGGGTTAGTGATGGAAGACCCTGGCGGCTGCACTCGACCGATGTGGAGGGCTTCACTATTTCCTTGCGTGGGTTTACGACGCCATGAGGGAACGCCAAGTGCCCTTATATCCGCTCTTGTTTGGCGGCATAATGATGATGGCCACGTACGCGGTGGCTTCATCTCCGAAGTCTCTCATGATGAGAGACTTCGGCCGTTCTGCTGTTTTGCTACCTTTGCAGCGTTCTTGTTTTTCAACAGTTCTAAAAAGGTTCCTGTTTTGGTAATCGAGTCGAAAACGACCAAGATGTTGCGGCAACTAGTTTCGGCATCTTGGGACGACCCACCGGGGCGCTGCGCTTGAAGACATGTGGTTTATCTGTCTTAGCCCGCCCGGTGGATAGTCGTCAGTGCCACCATGCTTGGGTTCTTTCTGAAGGAGATAAGCGCGATAGTAAGGGCAATATGCCGGCAGGGAAGCCATGGCCTTAACGGCAATAACCGCCATGCTTCCTCGTCACGCGGCAGAAGCTACTTTGCTCCGGAGCCAGCGTCTCGGACTCGGCCGAGGAGAACCCGTCCCACGCCGACAAATCGTCTGCCGGCTTCGCCTTCCCTAGCGAGGGTGGAGACTGACCCGGAGGCGTGGGAAAGAGCTTGGTGATGTGGGAAAAGGTCCATTTGTTTCACATGGTACCTGGGACTGGGCGTAAGTAATTGCTGGACTCGGCTATTTCTTTCCCCCTTATTTCTTCCCTCAATTGCATAAATCTCCGCATGAAGTCCTTTAAGAGTCGATTTCTCCCAATTACTCGCCTGACCAACTAGAAACGGCAATTACTGACGCCAGACGTTGTAGTGGTCGCGTCTCTCTGTAGACATGTCACGACTCGTTTTTCGTGTTGTCTCGAAAGTCCCCGGCTCGATTAGAAAACATGCAGATCCGGGTACGCCCGCCTTGGGTCCCACGCGGGCGTACTGGCAGACAAGGTCTAAATAATGGGAGGCAACAGGTGGGGGGTTTCTATCCAAGTGGGATGCCATGGATTCTCTCGAGTAGTCTAAGCTGGATAGCTCAAATTCAAGCCTGACACTGTCTCTAATACGAAGTTCCACATGCCGCTTACCCTGCCATTTGGCCTCATGGCCATGGTAGGAGTCTAATTGAACCTAAGCATGCATATCCGTACAGGGAGGTGAGCGCGGTCTGTACATAATCAGATGGTTCAGCCAACAGCCAACACTACGGAAAGGTAATGCCACGACGGCATTGTAGTAAGCGTTGTTGAGTTCACGTTTTATTATTCTTTATAAGACATAGTAATCATATAACGCTCATACAAAGGTACGTCAACAGGCCATTTCCTAACTCCCCCCCCCTTAATGCTCTTACTGGCGGAGGAGAACCCCCTCTGAGGCCCTACCGCATACAATCTAGCCTACTCAAACCACGGTATCACTCTGCAATCTTGCTCATAGGAAGCCACTATCTTCTTCCCATATTTTTACTTTGTATGACTATGGGGACCGCGAGTGAAGCTAGGAGGTGCGGCGGAGACCACATCAGTAACTTGCGTCGTCGGAAGCCCGGCGGCACGGGCGATTGATTGATTGATGCTACTCACGTGTTCCACAGCTGTCCGAAATACCCGGGCTGCGGCTTCTGGTCCTGCAGGCTCTGGCGGCGCGCCAGCGTGCCCGGGTCGGCGTCGCCTCGCTTCAGGTTCATCAGGCCGTGGAACGTCGGGCCGGACGACCTCTGTCGTGGGGTTAGCAAACGTTGGTTAGGGGCCGTTCGTGGGAAGTGATATCGTGAAGGGGCCGTCGTCACTGTGCTGTAGGGGCAGACAGGCAGCAGGGAGGTTTGTGGGTACATAGGTAGCGGGGGTAACATACCCGTCTTCCCAGGGGACTGTTGGGGTTGGCGTTGTTGGCGGACTTGTCGTTATCCATTTTGTTCTTTTGCTGCCGCCGTTATTGCTTTACTTGTTGTTATACTCTCTTTTCGTAGGTAGGTGTCGTTTGCGTGGTAGCTGAACTGTAACGCTTTGAAGGAGGACAGATGGATGACGCACAGCAGCGTAGATGCGGGGGAAGAGGACGTCCCTCTTCTATTATATACCAAGATGCATATTGCACTGATATCTTTGGGCTCATACCTAAGTGCATATCAGGCCCCGACAACGACACTTCCCTCCCATGTGCATGCTTCCTAATCCGCCGGCAGGAATGTCGTACGACGGAAAGATGAGTCTCACCAATGAGGTTATGTCGAAGGGAGCTGCCGACCACCCTCCCCCTTAGCTCGGTGCGTGAAAGCCCATCATCCCCGGGATCGTCCACTGGACCTATCGATCGACGCTCTCGCGCACATACACCGGTTACGTAATTACAGAGCCACGCCAGATCACCGCAAAAGCGGCCGGCCGTAGCGAGTTACCTGCTGACCTATCAAGCGTACGATATACGTATATCTTTACCCCAGACAAGGAGGGGGCAGTAGCGTCCTATAGACGGACTCCACCCCGGAGGAAGTCCCGAGACGCGGGTTCTACCCCGCAAATGTGAACCATTGGCGAATGCTTATACTTTCAGAACGACTAGACTAAGATAGGTGTTGCATCAGGAGACGGCGATCGCTTCCATTTGGTTGGGGGCTCCGCCCCACATCCCCCGGGTGGCTCGGTTAACGGCGTGTTGCCTCCCCCCTTTTATCTTAAAAGGCCTTTCCTGCGCTTCTACCTAGGTGCGCGTTGACCTAGTTAGCCATTAAGCCCTCATAGTTTTGGCTAGCCGTCGACCTGCAAGCGCTGACTAACCCTCGACCCAGGTTGCGCGTCGACCTGGCTTACGTATCGACCTCGCTACGCGTCGACTTAACCGTCGACCAAAAGAGAAGAAGCACCCACTCTCCCCCCTCCTCCCTTTTTCTCGGGTTAGCTAGGGTGTCCAGGTCGGTCTAGCTAAGGCTTGCAGGGCTTGCAGCAACAAGGGTCAATTAGGTCAGGTTAGGAACTAAGGCTCCAGGGCCTTGCCAGGTTTCGTACGGTCCATACATTCTGGAACAGATCGTAGAATCTTACACAATATGCTAGTATAAAATATCTAACGCATTTGGACAATACAGTACAGTAAAAGCCGGTGCTGTCCATATCCAGTAAACCCTAAGTCGAAAATGATACCAGTTCGCTAATGCCCTACCCCCCAAGAGGCTTATAGCATATCGTACGCCCTAGCAAGCAATTCCTGTGCCAAGACCCTATGATAATCATCTGCATCGAGTATCTTTGCCTCTATGGTCACGACATGCTCGAGTATCTCGATTGCATCTTTAATCCGTCCATCATCGAGATACGCGGCTGCCAGCGCGTGCTCTGACGTTAATCGAGCGATATCCTCTTTTGCTAACGTCTTTTTACGGACGGCCACGACATGTTCGAATATCTCGATTGCATCCTTAATCCGATTATCAGTAAGGTATGCCCTTGCCAGCTCGTGCTCTGATGTTAGTCGATAGTGGTCTTCTTTTGCCAACGTCTTTCTACGGACAGCCACGACATGTTCGAATATCTTGATTGCATCCTTGATCCGTTTATCAGTATGGTATGCCCTTGCCAGCTCGTGCTCTGATGTTAGTCGAGAGTGGTCTTCTTCTGCCAGCGTCTCTTTCTCAACAGCTACGACATGTTCGAATATCTCGATTGCACTCTTAATCCGTTTATCATCGAGGTATGCGCTTGCCAGTGCGTGCTCTGCCGTCAGTCGAGAGTTATCCTCTTTTGCCAACGTCTTTTTACGGATAGCCACGATATGCTCGAACATCTCGATTGCATCCTTAATCCGTCCGGTTTCGACGTATGCCCTTGCTAATTCGTTCTTTGACGTTAATCGAGAATTGTCCTCTTCTGCTAGCGTCTTTTCCTCGACAGCTACGATATGCTCGAATATCTCGACTGCATCCTTAATCCGTCCGTCATCGAGGTATGCGCTTGCCAGCGCGTGCTCTGACGCCAGTCGATCGTTATCCTCTTTTGCCAGCGTCTTTTTATGGACGGCCACGACATGTTCGAATATCTCGATTGCATCCTTAATCCGTCTATCAGCGAGGTATGCGCTTGCCAGCCATTTCTCTGACAGTAATCGAGAGTTATCCTCTTCCGGAAAAGATGCCCTTTTCCACTTAAAAACCTCTTCGAAATATTTTACGGCATCCTTAAAACGCCTATCCGTAAACAGGCAAGACCCAACTCGGCCGGATAAATCATATCTCTCTTCTATTTGACATTCCTTGGTTTCTTCGAATACGCGCAACGCGTGCGGTAGGTATTTTCTCCATATTTCGCGATTCGCTGGGTTATTGGACGGGAAAATCGCGGCAAGATGATGAAGGGCGTTTATCGCGACTTCCTGTAGGCGGCCATATCTCCGGATCCAGGCTCGCGTCGCCACATGCACCAAACTGTGCATATCAAACATGTCGCCCTCTTCTCGTCTTGTCAAAAATGCGTAGCCACAAAGCGTGCCGATCGCGTTTTCCATTTCCTCATTCGACCGTAAATTGGGGAGAAGCGATCGCGGTATGGCCTTAGGCTCGATACACGACATAAACGAGAGCAGCTCGGCAGCTGCACTGTCAAACTTGCGAACCTGGTCGAAGGACACAAGCCAGGTGCTTGCCACGGCGTTCTGTGAGCCGGAATACCGTGTGCTATCGCGGAAGTCCCGGCTCATCACCCCTACCATATCTTCCTCCGTGCCCCGTAAGAGCTCCAGGTAGTTATGGATGGGCGTCTGGTTGCAATTCAGATATGCAACAGCTTGTGTGATGGCTAATGGGAGGTATGTGAGAGCTTGGAGCAACCTCCTAATCGTTGCTTCATCCCGGAGCAGCTGCTTCTGAATGAGCGTCTTTTCCAAGAAACTCTTCGCCTCCTGTTCATCCATCTCCTGCAAATCGAATGCATCATACCCCGCAGCAGATACTGCCACTTTCCGCGATCGCGTAGTAATGAGTGTGATTCCCTTCTCGCTTTCAGGCCAGTACTCGTGCAACCCGTCGGGCTTCTCGGACGATCCGAAAAGTAATTCGGTGTCGTCCGCATTGTCCACGATCAAAAGCCACTTCCCAGCAGTTTCCGAGCTGAGATGCCGTCGCAGCGACTCCTTCGGATCATCATCTTTATCGATCCGGATCTCAAGTTGCCTCGCTATCTCCGCATAGGCTTGGTCGAAACTTCCGTCACTCAGTGCTGGCACCCAGAAGACAGAATATTCGGGTTGGTTGTCTTTCACCCAGTACGCAAATTTCAAGGCGACCTGGGTCTTACCCACGCCCCCTAAGCCAACGATTGCGAGCTTTTGACATTCCTTTCGGATGAATAGCATTTCTTGGAGTCGGTCCAGGATAGCGTCGCGTCCGGTGAAATGCCTGTTCCTGGGAAGCGGGATGTAATATGGTCTAGAAGCACGATCTCGAATAATGTCAATAGCCATAGTAACTCGTTGACATGATATCGTAGGTGTACTAACTGCTCAGCAGTGCCCTGGTATTGCCCGACGCCGCTGCTCTGTCCGCTTCCATACTGGCAGCTGGGGTCAGCTCCTGGGCTCCAGCCTCATCTCCGTGCGACAACCCAGTACGAATGAACTGCGTAAGCACCTTAGAGATAACGCGATATTGTTGATCTGTTTTGTCGCTGCACCTCGCCATCTGCATATGGTTCGCATCGATCCTCTCGACGGTCTCGAGTTGTTCCGGCAAGCCGACTTTCGAGGAGAAATCGCTCACCACCTGATAGTAGAGTGCATAGTCAGCCCGCGCCGTCGACAAGTGGGTACATGACAGGAGATACCTTTTCGTGCAGCCCCTTGACACCCGATATGCCCCTCGCCTCCTGGAAAGAGTGAACCCTGATACCTGCGTCGTGCACTATTTGCAGGAACTCGTCTTGAATATTATCTAGGACCTCGCTGTTCACTTCTAATGTTTTGACGATTCGTTTGTTCGAGTCTTGGAAGACAAGGCTGGCAAGGTTTGATACGATAGCGCCCCATCCCGCATACGAACTGCCTCTATGAGGCGTACCAAGAAAGACTACCAACTTCGTTCGTGACCGACAGATTTTCGATCTGCGTATCGCCTGCTCCCTTATTAGTGCCAAGACCCCACTGTTATCCCTGAGGGAAAAGTGACATACGTCTTTGACAATAATGCCACCGAGGCTGTGCGCCACGAAAATGGTTGGTCCCTGGAATCCCTGAAATCATCAGTACAAGAATTTCGCCATGAGTTCTGGGATGCGGCCTCACCTCATTCTCGATGTCACGCTTGAAATGTGTTGCGAGGTCTTGGCTGTGTTGCGACACACTATTTTGATTATCCGCTTGGAACATACCACGAACAACATCCGCATTGTATCCGTATGTCCATACTCTCGCTTCGGGTATATCTTCGGTAAGGTAGTCCCGTGGCCAGAACACACTAGGTCCTATAGACGGGTTTCCATTATTCGAATCGTCCTCTTCACTGCGAGTTAATACCCTATATTTGGCACGGAAACGCGTAAGCAGCGGTTTGAAGGCTCTTCGTTTGTTCGGGGCTGCAGCGCGTTCTTCGTTATTTACTATCCCGCTATCTTCCCACGTCGCCTGTGGGTGGCCCCTTAGGCCGTGCACAAAGATGATGCTATGACAGACTGGTTAGAAGGATACGAAGGATATAATTGAGATGTTGCCTTATGTACTTGACTTTGTGCGGTCCACAGTGTGGGGGATTGGGCCCAGAAAGCTGCGTAAACCCGGTACGGTGTACGCTAAGTGCATCTGGTCCGGACATGGTGGGCCTCGGCCCCGCTAGGACAGGGGAGTTTGGAGTTAGGTTTGGAATGGTGCGTATGAAGGCTTGAAGGTTTTGAAAGCTTTTAGAAATGACGTTAAATTATGGTTTTACCGGTATGCGGGGGTCTGTCATGTCGATGCGATGGGCAGGAATCGTTAATGCAGCCTCAACCCAATCACGTGAGCTACTCAGCCTGGTACCTGAAGCTACAGTACTGTACTTTTTTAAAGCCTTAGTCACAGCTGCGTCGCAGGCGCAGCCACACCTCAAGAATAGGGCCTGATCTTGAAAAGGTAAGACATACTGTGCGTACTCCTAAAAAGGTTATAAATGAGTTTAAGGAACATTTCGGATTAACTTAAATTAATTTATTGCGTTATTCTGTTTGAATCCATTGTCGCGAAAGGCCAAAAAAGGAGAAGGGGGGGAGGGGGGAGGTCGGGGGGAACCCCCTTTTTCGCTTGTATGGCACGTTATTTAATAATTTGTATGGAAAATGGCGGCGCACTAGGGGAGGGTCGCCTTACTTAAGCAGCTGCCTCCCCCTCTCCTTCTGTGAATCCTGGTTAAGAAACAAAACCCCATCTCATGTATCTTGAATCAAATGCGTCGTCGTAAAGCGAATGCCACCGAACCATCTTCATCTGAACCAAGCATGCGCCGTTGGGCGCCTGTGTGGTACAGCTGAATAGCTACAGCTCCTCTCCGGGTTATCATTGCGGGCGCCGGGCCAACAGGTTTGGCGTTAGCCAATATGCTCGCAGCGGCAAACGTTGATTTCGTGATCCAGAGCGACATCATACCTTGAATACCAATTCCGGTACCTGCATCATGCTTTGACCGTACGCCACGCATGTTCCCGCCCAGCTGGGCTTGACAGAGGGTTTCCGCAAGGATTATATCCGGCTTCATGGCCAAAATAAGCATTGACTACAAGGACAAGCGAACAAGCAATGATCCTGCCTTTAGTTGGATTGAGGAGAAGTAAGTTCATCCTCTTTTGCCGGGTTAGCATGAGAATCGACTTATCAGAAGCTCAGTCACGGATACCCAGTTATACATTACCCGCGCTCGCGGCTGACGAAGTTGCTATATGACGGCTTCAAAGAACACACATCCAAGATTCGAACGTCCATGGTTATCTAGGATATTGATATGGTTAAATCTAGGGTACGAGTTCGTCTTCAAGATGACAACATCGAAACGGGATCCATAGTGGTCGGCTGCGACGGTGTCCACAGCCAAGTCAGGGACATCAGTAAGTAAATTACAATTCACATTCTGCTACCTGGAGCAATATCACGCTGCCGGGCTCGCACCCAGTCTTCGAGACCTAATATCTCTCTCCAAAGCTTTGGTCTATTCCTGTTTCATGCCTGAACCTTACCGAGCCTCTCCTGACTCAGCGATATGAAAGTGCAAAAGACATACGATCACGGAGCTTAAGGAGAGGAAACATCATAAGGTAGCCAAACCTAGCCCTTCCGGGCTGTGGGGTATTGCAAGAAGACGCTGCTGGCGAAGGTCCCACGATCGGGTACGGTAAGCATGAATCGGTTCTCATCATCATTCTGGAGTCTGAGATCATAGAAAGGCGAGGAGACCGGCGATGTCTAGTCCAAGGCGTCTCGTCTGCTCCGTCATGTTGACGGGGCTTGAGTGTCGGGAAGAGAGAAACAGCTGTCGGATAAATATGTCAACCTGCTCTATCATCATAGGTTCAAATACGCGCATAGAACGTTCCGTAATGACCTGCCCGATCAACTGCCGCCGGACTTGGTGCAAGTGCCGATCACGGGCAGTGAAGACATTGTAAATAGTAAGTCCTGGTCCCAATGCCATGTAAGCCTTTGGTTTTGTAACTCGTTCATTCCTGTAGACATCTTCCCTCGTGTATCAATTAGCCCTCTCGACACCCTTGGCAAGCTGCATTGAGTTTTACCTCGCGGAGCGGTGACGGGACTAAAAATTGAGCTTATTGGGTCCTTGTCTTATCACCGGACCTGGTTTACACTTACTCGCAATTCTAGAGAAGGTGTTCAGTCCAGGGAGAGTTCGCCCCTTACCATACTTGAGCTGGTTCTGCCACGTCGTCAGATGGAGTCGCTTCCTATATGCGCGGAAGCCATTGTAGGCGTTTGATACTCTTGCAACGAAGGGGCCGGGATATCTGTTCAAAGGGTGGAAAATTCGGTACGCCACGAACAACAGAAGTTTCGAGGCCCGTTAGTCGTCATATTCGATGCGAGTGTAATCTTTTTCTTAGCTTACATAAGACGCGAGGGCAGACAGAGAATAGTATGCGCCCGCGGCAAGTAGTTTGCTTAGCGAACCTAGGGCTAGTGACATGATAAATAGGGGTAGGTGGATACATTGTAAAAGTGGGGAGAAAGACGATGAGACAGGGGAAATCAAGGCAAGGCGGAAAGCGGGGAAGGGGGAAGACTCAATCTATCATCGAGTACTTTTATCCACTGTCCCGGGTCGGTGTGTAATCATCAGCAAACCTCGACGCCTGGGCGCCCCCTATCCCCCTCAGCGCTTTTTGAAATAGCCTGGGCATTCCAGTACGTGCCTACCTAACTGTAGATCCCCAATCAGCCTTGGATAGAGTCGGCCTTGTAGATTTGTGCGCTGCAGTCGCATCTGCTGCCTCATGTGGGCATGCAGTCGCACGACAAGCGCTTGAAAATGCACAGTCGATGAGGGTGAATATGCACATTTACCCACTCAAGTACACACTACTTGGGACTTCGAAGACCGTGACATGATTATGCAGATGCGAAGAGGCACATACATACTTACGTGCCCACGGTTTGGTCTTACTACCCAGTATCAACGAAAGGGCCACCGGGGAACCACAAAATACCTAGTACACAGGTAGTATTTGTCTCTACCGACTATGACATTGTAATTGATACTATGTAGGAGGCGTATATGCAAGCGGGCTGGGCTCTTGGCATGTCTTATGGTGGATGTTTGATGAAGACCGCGCTGGTCGCAGAAAGGGGTCGAAGCAACCCAACCGATCGATGTTAACCTTTAAGGCCGTTAGCCTTAATCTAAGGATCCAAGATTCCATGTTGAAAGCCCATCGACAGAAACGAGCATTACTCTTACCTTCAAGATACATCAGCAGATGATGTTCAACGAGGCAGTCTAGGAAGACAGCTGCAGGGGCTGATGAGCATACTGGCCTCGCCCACTATCCGGCCCAAGACAAGCAGATAATGATATAACACAACCTGGATGTGTGAGAGGGTAGGTGCATGCAATTTTCCACAGATCGGCGTAGAGAAAGGTGCCGCCTAAATATTGGCAGGGAATTTTTCATACTAGGCCTAACGAAAGCTGATCTACTCTAGAGAAGGGGTTTTCGCAGAGTGAGCCAGCAAAATCAAGCAGCAAAAGATGTCGTGGCTCAACCCCCCTTTCCCCGCATTTCCTCCTGCTTCGTTTTCCTCAGTGCTCCTCTAGGCAAACCGCTCCGGTTTACGTCCCCTATGACGAAAGGCTTCTATATCGCCATATTTTTGCGGCCCTCGAAATCACTCAAGTCCCCGCGTGGTTTCTCATATGACTCGGCCAACCAATGTGTCGGCAAAAAGTCGTGACTATGCGTCGGTCCCGTATCCCGACCTCCTGCTAAACACCCTGAGTCATTGCTGCAATCATTCCCATACCTCATGCGTCAGGTATTAATGGCACTTGTTTTGTTCGCAAACCACGGCAGACTGTTGATGGGCAGATGCTTGAGAAGATTTGCGACCATATATTCTAGCGTCCTCTGTCAGCGTGATGGCCGTACCATCAAGTAGCTATGCCTCCGCTTGCTTCAGCACGAAGTTGTCGCCTAGTTTTGCCCACAATATTGAGTCATCTTCCCAGATGACGGCCTCGGGGTCGCAGTCTAGAGTCGTCCTCACGGTCTTCTAGCCATAGGTCTTGAGCGGGTTCTTAGTCGACCACACCACGCGGTAGGGCACGCGTCGCTCCATGAGGACCAAGCCGCAAGGCCCCATACTAGAGCGCGTGGCCATAAGCACAATCTTCTTGAACGGTGGTGTGACGGTGAGCAAGCCCGATGCGGGTGTGCGAAGCTATTCCCTGACACACGAAATCAGTGGCAAATGCTTGCTTGAATCGATGTGTATTGATTCATCTAACAGCTCCATAGCCAATAGTACCAATGCAGACGAAGAGAAACCCAGGCTAGTGATCTATATCTGTATAGCCACGTGTAGACTACGGTTAAACTAGCCTTAACAGGTAGTGTACCTAGAGCAGGACCATGTCAGCCATTTCGGACTAGAAGGTGAACAACATAAGGGGATGAGGTGTCCTCTTCAGTTCTCCAAGGTGAAAGAAACAGTCTCGTCATGAAGAACTCCGAGATGTAGATAGTGCAGGAAATTGTCTCATCCGAGAGGCTTGAATGAAAGACACGAGAGCAACTAACCTTAGAGTATGGGTGTGCGAGTTACGATCTATGAGCCGAACCTGCCACCGGGGACTAGTCAGCACCTGCCGAAGAGCGAACTTCATGAGCAATGTTTTGAATATAAGCTTTCAGGCTAGAAGGAGTCAGCATGGATTCGAAGAGTCTGTCATACACTCGGCCACATACCTCATTAAATCAGATTTGTTTAAACATGTTCATTTCCAGTCCAGAGGAGTGGATCAAACAGTGTGAATAATGATCATCATGTAGATGAAGGACAGTAAGAGAGCAATAGATGTTATACCTGGCACTAGAGTGTCAGCAAAATTCAGCAGCGTCGTTCGATCGAAAAGAGCGCTGGCAAGCCATAATCAGCTGACGAAGATCTCAGCAAGAATGACCGGTGCCATTCTCCCACAAGGGTTGTACGGCCTTGTTTTATTCGAGAGATGGCACCGGGATTCGCGTATGTCCGCCCGTTCGTTCAATATATCCTCATATGAATGTGTGAAGTGTATGGAGGTAGATATATGTACCTGTGTTATATACAAATTAGCTGCTTGTTCAGAAGGATGTACCTAGTTGAACGAAGAAACAGGTGTTGAGGTCAGACAAGGCTGAAACTAAACAGATCTACATGATGTATTCGGAATGAGGAATTCCTAGGTTTGTCGGGTTTTTTTCATCACCCCTCACATTAAGTACTATTCGGGCAGAAGGCACATGTCAGCTGCTACATACCTTTTAGTAGTACCGCATAAAGACTTGACAGTACGAATGGATGACGAGATTAACTGGGCAATCTGCAGAATAGCTGGTCAGCTTCTCGGTATTCCCATTGGTCATTGACAAAACTGCCATGAAGGAATTTGCTCAGGGTAATTCTAGAGACTATGATCCCCATGGTATGGTAAGAATTGGATTGTTCGAAATTTCTTCGTCACGGCAAAAATGACACCTTCCTCGGGTATGCAGGAAAAGGCTACTTACTATGCAACACGATAACACAGTTTTGGGAAGAGCACCGGAAAGAAAGGGTAAATTCGCGTCGTGAGCGTTGATATCAAGAAAAGAAGGTGTGGTGAAAGACAGGTTGAAGCTGGGACAAGAAAATGAATTGCAAATAAAGCAATGGATTTTGCTCGGACCCGCACAATAAGAGATTTGACAAGAGTGGAGAATCGTGGTCATTTTAGGTTGGTGGCTTATTCGTAAATCAGGTGGCAAATGCATTGCGCCACAATACCCCACGGCATCTCGGTACCTATGAGCCACTTGGCCGGGCTGGCCGGTCTTATCGGGCGTATATTAATGCCTTTATCTGCTACGTACCTAGTGGTCCTCCTTCCCTTCTCTCTACACCACTACAAATCGTCTTGCCATTCGCGCTTCTTCATCTCTCCGTGGAAGAGAGCGAAGCGTTATCACGATGTCTGCCTTGGGTGGCATATGGGGGCCAGCTGCCATGAAGCTGGTCCGTAGCGCCGCCTACAAGGCAAGCAAGGTGATACGGGCGAAGCTCGCTAATGCGACTCGCCCCGTCAACACCGCCCTCGAGCCTGTCTTTGTACGAAGTCACCCGCGCCAGCCTATTCATCCCGCTGCTTTATTACGCCAGCAGAAGAGCCGACGATGGCACTCGACGTCCACATACCAGAATATCAATGCTGCCGTCCGTCGCTTTATGAGCACCGGCCGATCCGAAGGTGCTCCGAGACTCAACCGATCCAAATTCCTGAATACCCAGACCGGTCGCGCTGTCGCTCAGTTTACCGGTCACACGCCCTTCGCTAGTACCCTGCGGCCCAACCTCACCGGAGGCACTCTCCCACGTACAGCCGGTGGATACGGTATCGGAATCGGCGGTGCCAGATACTTCTCCCATACCCCGGCTGCCCCTGCCCAGGTTATCCAGAGTGTCTCCCAGGCCGTCAGGGCTTTCTGGATTTCCGGCAAGAAGGCGCAGTTCGACGGGTTTACGTCAAGAGGAGAGAAGCAGTACCGTGCTGTGTCTGCTAAGCAAGATGAGGTCACCCGCAAGATGGCGTCTTTCCCCCGCACGACCCCGGGCTCCTATGTCGACTTCCGTCTCAACCCCACCGTCACGGCTCTGAGCCCTCTTGCAGCTGCATTCCCCTTCTCTTCCGCTAGTTCCAAGATTGCCGCATTTGATAATACTACTCTCAACACTGATGGTTTCTTCGATGTCCTCTCGAGTGACTTTGCCCGTGCCGTCAAGGATCTTACCGCGACATTGGCGGATGTTCAGAAGCTCTCTTCATTAGGCGATCTCCCCATACGACTAGAGAAAGGACACGTCCTTCGAATACGATTCCCGGGAGTTGATGCCGAAACGGTAGAGTCTCTCTGTGACGACCTCGGTTTAACCAGGGGCACTGTTGGGGAAGACCCAGGCTTCGCAGAAGAGACTGGCGTTCACCTGGCGTTGAAATTCCCTTTTGCACCGGACGCCAAAGTCCCCAACACACTGTCTCTGTCTTCCCCCGGTGGGTCGCTGAGATCCGAGGATAGTTTTTCGGCGGAAGAGGAGCTCTTCGAGGCGTTCGAAGACATGACCCAGAATCCTTGGCTGTCACACTCCTCTTCAGAGCTGGAAGGCTACGAGAGTATGTCAATACCGGTAAGTTCCGGACAACACGCTTCGGAAGACTTCGAAGGTTTGGAGGGTATCTACCGCTTCCTGGAAGAGTGCGATCGTGCCCACAACGGGTTCCGTTGATTATAATTATGGATATTGTTGGTGTAGAGCTTGACATACAGGAAGGGGACTGGAATAAGGACGGTTGCAGACGGAGCACACTCGTTGTATGATGACGGCAATCCTTCGATGCCATGAAGCTACGATTGGGACAAATCAGCATTTCCTACGTACAGGCGTAATTCTACGCCGCCAAAGAGCTTGATTCGGACGAATATTTCCTATTAACTTGAATATATACCTCTATACTTGCGAGTTGCCTCGCGTTCATGTGGAGTTGTGACCAGGTGCTCACTGCTTGGACAATTAATTTTGATGATAGCATGACTGCCCATACATATAAAACAGGGTCCATTATTTGTACTTCTTGAGGCTTTTAGATACATCGCTGCCTCCGTCAGGAATGATGAGCCGGTGAGGAGAATCATTACCGTAGACCGTACCACAACCTACGGTATGCAACAACAGTCGCCAGTACGCCCGTGATCCATGCCTCGCGATTAAGACCCTGGATCAACTACGCTATCATCAATTGGACGTTTCTTCTCAGGCGCATGTCATTTCTTTGGACGCCATTGGGGACGGTGACAAAAAGGCGCATGGAGGGGCTGATATGCAAAAAAGGGATACCGGTCACCCTGATATGACAGCATCATGGGCACTCAGCAGGAATGACATACAACAACATAGTCATTTATTTGTCAAATGATGCCCATTCTACGAACTATCTCACGTCCACCGAATACCCTCGCTGATTTCTCTCTCCCCATCTTGTTCGGTACTAAATATCATATAGGGTCCACTACGACCTTGTCCCCAACACTAACCGTAGGGGACTGGGCCGGTCTCGAGCCGGAATCCGGCGGGGGCACGTGGCACATGTGCGTGCCGAAGAACACCTTGCCGTCGAACCGCCTCGTCCTGATCAGGCTGACGAAGGGCTCCTCGCTCTTGCGGGCCGTCTCCTGGTCGATGCACACCATGTGGCACCTCCTGCAGGACCCCAGCATCTCGAAGTCCTGCCGCCCGATCCGCAGGCGCGACCAGTGGTCCTCGGAGTAGGCGAAGGAGTCCGGCACAGAGGGCGACTTCGACGCCGCCGACGAAGAGGCGGCGATCACGACGTTGGCGCGGAACACCTCCGCGGAGACCGGGCGGCCGCCGCGCCGGCCGATCTCGTCGTTCAGCGCCCCGAGGCTGGACTTGTTGATGGCGAGGATGGGGCTCTCGTTAGACAGGAGTATCTTCCGCCGTTCCGTTTCCGATCCCGAGTCTGGGGGCGTGACCACTCCCGCGGCCCCTGCTGGTAGCTCAGGACCGGACTTGCCGCCGAGGTTCTGGTGCTTCTGCAGGTGTGCTTTCGCGTGCCGCATGCTCTTGCCTAGTCCGCCGGGCGGAAAGCGAGCTAGCGCACAGGGAACATCGAGGATGTCCGAGAAAAAGTCGTTGATTTCGTTGGATGTATATATCTGCGCGGAGACCTCTTCACCGCATACCCTAGACGCCACGTGCCTCGACGCTGTTAAGGGACTAAACACGGTGGGGTCTGCGGAAAGCGGTACTGTTATCTCGCCCTCGGGTTTTTTCGGTGAGGTACCCGTGTAAATGACTCTCAGCAGCCCGCTAGAAAAGTCGATCGATGGCTTGATGAGGGCCATCCGCGGATATCGCTTCTGGCTCAGGGCCTGCCCGGTGCCTCGATGTACGAGACACCATTCTCTGTCCCACGCGAGTCCCTCAGGTCTTACTTCCCATGCGGCTGCTTTCGGAACCCGGTAGCCACCGCAACTTTTGATCGGGTATACCGTGATACTCTCCACGTAAAGGTCCGATATAGAGTCCTGCCAGTCAGGCATAGCCGGAGCCAGAGACTCGTTTAAGGATGGGGTCCGATAGAATTCATCGATGAATTTAATAAATTTGTCTACGTCTGACACCGTGCTCATCGCCCCGAGGCTCACCCGGATGACGCCTGTCGGCTTCCCGCCTATGATATCTGTCTCGTTACCGCACCGAAATCCGGCAGAAAAGTTCCGCTTCATTTCCCATGGTTGTAAATCTAAAGCAGAAGCAATTCCGCCCGGGTTACAGACTCCTCCGGTACGAATGTGGAACTGCTTCAAAACAGCGAGCTTCTCGAATTCGGTTAGACTTATCCAAGCTCCTAGAGGATTCCGCAGGTTGAAGGCAACGATAGGACCGTTCTGCAACGCGCTTTCAACCTCGGGCGTTGTTATGGAGTATATAGTACAAACGTCTTCTCCGTTATAATGGCGTAGAGCTGAAAGTCCGCGATGTAATCTTTGCGCTAAAAAGGACGTATGGGATGCTATATCCTGCATGGAGCCGAACAAGCCGCGATGTACGTTCAATGCAGAGTGCAAGGCGACGATACTATGGACAGGAAGAGTTCCGTCTTCTAAGGTTTCGTGCAGGGACTGTGTCTTCGAGGCGTGCCACTGCTCCTTCAAGCAAACTACCATATCGACAGTACCCCCGCCAAAATAACTCCGATATTGAAAGACCGGAATAGCTTGGCGCCTAACGATTAGACCGCCTAGGTCCGGGAAGCCAAATATCTTATAGAAGCTTAACACAGTGAAGTCCGGTGCACCGCCCGCACCACTTAAATCGAGTGGGCTGGTTGATACATACGACGCTGCATCAAGTAACGTGTAAGTCTTGTCATAACGGCGTAGCCTTCCAGCCCAGTTCAGGGGAAACCGCCGGCCATCCATGTTAGATTGTGCGGGATATGCGAAAAGAGTTGGCTGGGATTGGGCTGCAGTCCCTACAATAGAATGATCGCCCTCGAGCCAGCGGTCGATCGCAGCATCGTCTAGACATTGGCTGTTCCTAGCCTCCTGGCGCACACCTACGACGCTCGTATGGCTAGCCTGGTGATACAGATAATTGAATCCCCCCGGGACACATCGGAGAGCGTCGGCGACAAGCTTGATTCCGGCTGTTGCGTTCGCGACGAAGACCAGATCAAATTCCAAAGGATCCGCATTGAAGAATTGCAACACCCGCAGTCGGATATCATCAATACGAGACATCGAGGTCTGCGAGGACGCCGAGGAAGAATGCGGGTTCCCAAAGAGGTTAGAGGTCATGTCAGCGGCAAACTTGTCCACGAGAGACTTCGCATAAGGAGTCGTCCCGGCATGGTCGAGATATATGGCTTCTGCATCGCAGGTTAGACGCAAAAACAGACCATCATCATGGAGGAATGGATTACCTTTCAGTATGGGATACTCATAGTCTCGTAATGCCTCAATGCGACTATTATAAGCCCAATTTTTATCTTCCGTCATTTTGGCTTTCTGTTAATTCAGATGAGTCGAAGACCACCTATAACCCCCTGCATCCCACAGCTGCTCAAATGATGGTGAGAATAGGGAAACGAAGTAGGGTTAATAATCCAGTGTGTGATGCAAACACTCGCCCGAACGCAAATAGCAATACTTGGTACCTATCTTTGTACTGTATCCCGAGGGCGCCTTATCATGAATTAAACTGAAGTAGTTCTTCCCATTTGGCTTGGGATAAGAACCTCAACAAATGGAACCGACGATGTATCGATTTGTAACGCCTGCTCTGCTCACGACCACATGAAAAGAAGATGTTGCATGGATGACAAGAGCATAGGAGTGTGATGTTGCATTATGCTTCATGCACGATCTATCCATGGCATATGCACGAACGCCGGCTCTGTGTAGGCCCAAGTCAGGGTGGCGGAAACGGGACGTCCCTTCTGGTGGCTGTCGATGCAGCTGGCTGTAGGACTCGAAGGGAGAGGGGCTGTGCTAGCCGGCAACCGACAAGCGGAGATCGCCGAGACACCGCTTAAAGTGGACGGCGGAGCTGGTAATGATTCTACTTGTATGACAAAGGGTGACCTGTGTACAGTGCGTATCACGGTGCAGAATCAACTGTTCTGGGTTAAAAGTGGCCCGGCACACGGAGAAGGTTTAGGTGGGCCTTTAGGTGGGCCCGCGTCAGGGACGCGAAATATCGCGTTCCCATTAACGCGGTATCGCGTACGAGGTACCTGCCCCATCCATTCATTAGCGCTTAATATCTCTCTTCCTCGGTACCTATTTCTGCGTGAATCTTTACCTCAATGCTACCTGTCAATTGTAATTGCAATTTTGTACATTCGACTTTCCTGTTTCATTCTTCAATAGAGGAGACGAGAGGATGGCGCGGACTACACTTGGAAAGAGAACCAGAAGTTCAAGGGAGATTGGTAAGAGCAATGGATCCTCCCGCTGGCAATAGGGGCAACCGCTGACACGAAGCTTTTAGAGGTCGACCTGCCTGCGAAGAGAACGAGACGCCAGACACGCAGCTCCCTGCTCAACGACGAGAACGTAGACCCAAAAGTAACTACCACTAGCGAGAAGCCAAGCCATGTAGTACCCCCTACCGAACTCATCGAGAAGTCACCATCTCGGCCAACCCCTTCAAGTCATGGCGACTCCCCAGCTGTGACAGACGCGAAACTAGGTAAGAACGCCCTATCCGCGAGGAATGTAAAAGGAAGAACGACGACTAACAGTAGGTGCAGCCCAATGTCCTCCTCTCACGCCCAGCACGCCGCGGTTCAGGGATGCTCTTGCCAGAGTTCCAGTTACACCTCGGCACCGGGTTATGTCTCCCGCGAGGATCTCCAAGCGACTCACCCCTCAGACGCCTCTGACGCCTACCGCAGTCCAAACTGTATACCACCATGCGCGGCAACTCTTCTCCAGAAGCGCCAATTCGGGCCAATTGGTCGGACGGGATGCCGAACGCCAGCAACTCAAGGGCTTCCTACAGCGCTGCTCTACACCCAACCCGAGTGGTTGCATGTATGTCAGTGGGCCTCCGGGAACCGGCAAGAGTGCAATGGTCAATGAGGTCTCCCAAGAGCTAGTCGACGCATCGTCGTCAGTATCGATCAAGAAGGCCTACATCAACTGCATGAGCATCAAGTCATCCAAGGACTTGTACGGGACCCTCCTGGACCAGATTTGTGACGTATCCGATGTATTCGATGATGATGCTGCTGCAACCCTGCAGAGGCTTATTCTTCCCCCGAGAATGACGACGGACGTATACTTGGTCATCCTGGATGAGATCGACCATATTCTAAGCCTAGATCTGGAAAGCCTTTACCGACTGCTCGAGTGGTCTCTTCACAAGTCGTCGCGGTTGGTGCTGATCGGCATCGCCAATGCTCTGGATCTAACAGATCGTTTCTTGCCGCGACTCAAAGCTCGGAATCTGAGACCCGAATTACTTCCGTTTCTGCCCTACTCGGCTGCTCAGATCAAGGAAATAATCACCACCCGTCTAAAGAGCCTCGTGCCGGATGGAAGCCCGCTCCCCTTCATCCACCCAGCGGCTATTGAGCTATGCTCCCGAAAGGTGTCGAGTCAGACAGGCGATCTCCGCAGAGCATTCGAGATTTGTCGGAGAGCTCTGGATCTTGTGGAGATGGAAACCAAGCAGAACCACGAGGCCGAGGTTAAGGAGAAGATCCTCCTTGCTACCCCCTCACGAAAGCCACTTGGGGAAAACGTCAACCTATCCTCGCCTTTGAAAGGATCGAGAGAGAAAAGCCTTCCTGCAATGCTGGCGGAATCCCTGAAGAGTTTGACTGTGGAGAACGCACCCCGGGTGACCATTGCCCATCTCAACAAGATCACGGCAGCGGCTTTCAGCAACGGAACAAATCAGCGACTAAAGACACTAAACCTACAGCAAAAGGCTGCACTTTGCTCTCTCATAGCACTTGAGAGACGAAGCAGGGCATCCCAGGCGACATCAATTCTGGCTACTCCAACTAAATCACGCAGTGCTGCCCCAAGCGTCAAGGCGCTGTATGATACATACAGTCTCTTGTGCACTCGCGACTCGGTTCTGCATCCGCTGTCCAGCTCAGAATTCCGCGAGGTAGCGGATAGCCTTGAGACATTGTCTTTGATTTCAGCGGTGGATGGGAAGACGGGTTCCTTCGCCCTATTACAAACCCCAAGCAAGAGAGGGAAGCGAAGTATATTCGCCTCGGGCGTTGGATTAGCTGATGAAAAGAAGGTGGCCAGCTGCGTTGGGGAAAAGGAGTTAGAGCAGGCTATAGAAGGACTTGGTGCAGATATTTTGAAGAGCATCCTAAGCGGCGAGGCGTTGGACTAGCATGCATCTTCTGTTGGATCACATTGCATAGCATGGCGTTTGTTGCAGCTTTTGTAGGAATGAACATAGATGGGATGGGATCCTGAACGAATGGGTCGGGGAATCCTTGGCAGTGGACGGGCGATTCGGGACGGATCGTATCCATAATTGTACATAGTCATTGAGAGGGGGCCTCGGTGCAATTGTCAATAGGGCACTAACTAAGACCGTAATGAGTCATTTGCAACCGTCATGCATACCTGCCCGACGGAAGAAAGGAGACTTGCCAGATACCGTATTAACTCGATAAATTCGTCCAAAGCTAAGGGCTTGGCGCAGGTCGGTGGCAACACCTTATTTCCAGAACGCCCCATACAATTTGTATGTGGATTCATTGCCACCCCATGGAAACGTAGGGTCCTTGAAGGCTTCCTGTAACTACACAACGTTTTGAAAGGTGTTATCTGTTATTATCATGATGATTATTATGGTGTTAAAACAGCTAATTCTTCCTAAATAACGCGCTCCTCCCATTCCTCAAGGAGCTTAACTAAATCATCCTTTTTCCTAGCCGCCTTTAAGCCATTAACTTTGCACGCTTCAAGTAACTTAGGAACCGTGAATTTCCTCCAGTCAACGCGTTAACGGAGATAATCTTCAGCGGCGTGGCGAAATCTGTGGTGTATATTAAGGGCCTCGGAAATGGTCTCATAGCCTTCAGGGACGTTGTTCTCTGCCGTTTCCCACCCTGTAAAATCTATCTCCGAATTGTCAATATCCTTAACGTTAATAAGGTTATCCTAACTGCCGTCAGGGCGAATACTGATCCCACAGTCGCGGAACGCCTTTTGTACAAAATATTCCCTTCGGAACAAACGTTCCCAAGCCTGTTAAACGATGTGGGTAATCATGACACGGCGGTCGGAAACGTTCCACACCATGGGACTTCCGTGTAGTTGAAAGTATTAATCCTCTTTTTCCGCGATATATATACTTGCGAATTCAGCTAGCTATTGCTTAAACGGGCCATTAATAGCTATATCTAGGGGCTATACAAGGCTTATACAGCCAGGTAAGATAAGCGCGGTGGTAATCTTATAGCAACGAAAGGCTTCCATCACTTTCGGGGTCTTGTAGAACGCTACTACATCCATAACTAACAGCGTATCCTCGCCATCCGCATAATCCCCGAGGTTATTTACAATATCGGTCATGATCTCTTCATTATTATACGCCTTCTCGTTAAACAGGACCTTCACGCCGGTTGCGTATTGCTTCTTTTCTTCGTCGGTTATTTGGGAGCAATCTCCTAAAGCGCCGCGGAAGATGATTATAGGCTTCAGCCTCTCCTGCCCTCTCCCATCAGCCCATACAAAAAAAATCAACGTAACCTGCCTTTTATCCCACCCACTGCAATCCGATTTCGAAGTAACGGTCCGGAGGCCTTTAAGACTGTATGTGTAGCTACCCACATACTCAAACGGGATCGGGGTTTCATCCATATTAAGGATTCGGAAGCGTGGGAAGCGGTTAAAAATGGAACGAGGGAAGCGAACGGGAAAGGAGTTAAGGATATACTCCATCCTGTTAACTAGTTCTTTCGGATACGGTACGGGTTATGAAACGCGTCGTATAAAACGTAGGAAGTTATTCACGATCGTAACCGCTTCGGCCGGAAGGCGTATGGCCACTTTAGTAATACGCCTTCGCACGATGGAATATCGTTAAAGAAAGCCAAGGAACCACCCAACCGAAAAGGTATAAGCTGACGGAGGATACATCGTATCCCATATACGCCGCTTATGCTCACGGAACCATGTAACTGTAACAGAACGGCGTTGTGATCTAGTTTCGAGAAACTCTTGAAATAACTCAGCTTCAAGCGCAAGATATTAGGGGGCCCGATATTAAGGAGGGTTCTCAAGGATGGCTGACTGTTCCTTCCACCACTGTTTAATGGTGGTACGAGAAACCTTAAAGAATCCACTAGCTTCCTCAAAAGTAGGCCAACGATAGCCTTAAGGGGGGTCTTCGATATTGCTCCGCGAACGCGTTGCTTTAGTAATGGATGGGATAAGATGTATATATAGCCAAGTCAAAACCTCAATCTTCTTTGCCCTTGAATAAGACCGTTCAACGCGATTAATGGGGGTTGTACGCTTGATAATACGGTCTGTAAATACCTTCGGGCGTAGCCCAAGGCGGCGGCGAGGCGTAAAATTCGCTAATTTAGGGCTAAGGGGTGCCATGATCAAAGGTGGTAACAGGAAGAGATGTATATCTCAAGTTACGCTACAGATCACATACTAAACGGGCTTCTTTAAGAGCATATGGCCTCTTATCATTACGTGTGGCAAACGCCGAAGTCTGATATTCGCCACAACTAACAACTAGGCTATAAACGGCTAAGAGCCGCAGATCAGTGCAAATTACTGCGAAGCTAGGCTTTGAAAGGCTAGGAGCCATTTTTAGCTTTGGACGAATTTATCGAGTTGTGGCGGTACTCGACTCGATTTATACTGATTCTATGACATACCTACATACCTAGTGCAGCATCTCTACTCGCCGGCCCGGATCCAGGTTACTGTGAGGTCTGTGTCCTTGGCTAGGACTTGGCTACATTAATAAGCTTTCTTGGACCCCGCTAAACAAGACTTCTCGGGTCGGGTGATTACATGGAGGGCTTGATACAGGTTCCGCACCCCAAACAACTCCGAGACCACTCCTAGTTCAGCGGATTTCTTATATAACAATTCTGCTTACCCACTAAAACCTCGTCGATTTCCGCACAACTGAACGATGTTGGCTTGATTTGTAAGGACCACTGGTAGGGTAGTTGACCACGCATAAACCAGCGATATTAGTCTAGCAATATCCAATGCTTGTCAGTTGGGACGTCGATCCAGAGCAGCCGAAGTGAATCTTCTTCGGGCACCCCGGGACAGGAAACCCAAAACTGCACTGCCACAAGGGCGTGTCAACGCAATATGTATGTGTCCCACGTGTAAGCAGACAAGTGCGTACCACCGATTACGCGTACGCTGTGAAGTCTCACGCATAGAACTTCTAGGCTCCAAAAGGGCACGATGGCTGCTGTATTTGCAACCGAGCAAACCAAGGTGCCATACTGGTCCTTGCCAGGGAGAATCCATATGGGCGGGACGACACTGTACAACGGTGCTAATGCTCCCTTCACGTCATCGCGCACATGACGAAATTAATGAAGCAGCAAGGAGGAGAGGAGTAACGTTGGTCTTTCAGCTCAAGCTTGGTTGCCCGTTCCACTCGGATCTAGACTCCTGCCCATCAAGCTGTCTACATACATGCTTGTATGTGCATCGTTAAGAGAGCTATATATATGCAGGATAACCGTCTTCCTTGCGTATTGCCGCCCTCGCCTGCCCAGCTACGCACTCCTGCTACTGCAGACGGCGTGACAGCGCAGCATGTAATAAGAGTCCTGGAGCCTGGGACCATCTCATCCGCTAACCGAGTTGCAAGATGCGCACCACACGGCTTGCGACCGCCCAGCCCGCGATCACCAACGTGGAGACACGGGTCACGCTATTGGTATCTTCTAGCCGGATCCCGTAAGGGATAGAATGCTAGCATGGCGGGTTCGGTCTAAAAGTTGGCGCTCAAGAACAGCTCAAAGTACACGTACATACTTAAATAGTGCATGATGTGGTCTGTTGGTGGCGTGCAGCAACCTTGCACCAAACACGGCACGCCATTGGGGAAAGCCTAGTACATTTATCTCGTCTGATTGGGGAGTACCAAGCTCGTTTAGGTAGCTTGCATCAGACTAGGGGTGCTGCGTACATTTCGAACACGAACTGTCGGACAAATTCGTCCAGAAGAGGCATGTGTGCGGTAAAGGGGTTGTCGGTTTGTACCGATACAAATCTCTCGACTGAACTTGCTCACGAGTTGAATCACTCGGGCCCATTCCTTGATCACTACCATTATGCACTAATGTTGACCAACCGTCAGCCAACACCCCTATCAACCCCAAGTACCTAAAAACCCCCCCTCTTCGGACCGTTGAGGAATCATTGAAATGCTGTCGCCAGCCGAGCCGCTCCTGTAAGCCCCACGGCAGCATTCCGGAGGTTTAAAAGGCAGGACATCCTTGGCATCCGTTCCCCAAGCCCAAGCCCCAAGCCCTCCCCAAAGCTTACAACTCCCCCCAGACACTTCAGTTCCCGTACCAAGACCCTTCTCATCTTGGCACATGCAACTCTTGGCCAAGCATTTGATAATCCAAGCAATTTTAAAGCGCAATCCCTAAACCTTCTCGCTCCCCATACCACGACGGCGCCCGATAGCCAAGGGGTCTTCGAGCCGCCTATTGCACCACCCGCCGCCGTCGCCGCCACCGTCCTGTCTCCGTCTCCGTCCCGTCTTGCCGTTCCGAACTAGCTGCCAAGTCCCCGAAGCTCCCCGTAGGCTGGCAGCGCGTACATTCCGCATCTTTCCCTCACACTCAGATCGTGTGGCCCTGCCGAAGGTGGCAGCGTCTAGTAGCCAATCTACATCCGAGTTATAAAGAAGCAGAACCAGCCGACGACGTGGACGACGAGTATTTTTGCCGTGTCATGTGAGACACGCACGTCGTTGTCGAATTGGAGTTTTATTGAATAGATGGGTTCCGATCTTGACAAGATTGCCAGCTTGTCGCTTGCAGGCCCGCCGCCCAAGCCCTCGTTCTTCGCGCGCCTCGCATCCCCCCTTCGTTCCAAGACGCGTAACCTAGCCGATTTTCACATCCGTCTCAAAGAACCTCATCGCCAATACTCGGCTGGCGACCATGTCAAGGGCCATGTCGTGCTGTCTGTCATAAAACCAATTCGCATAACGCACTTGACCGTCGCGCTACACGGTTATGTGTGCGCGTTTAAAAATGCCGGCGCTGCAGCCCAGCTCGGCCCTGCAAATCCTGCCATCGCGTCCAGCAACGGAGGCCGCAGTTTCCGATATCATGGCAACGGACATGCTTCCCTATTTCAGGACGAACAGGTTTTGTGTGGGGATGGTAGACTAAAGCCTATGAGATATGAGTTCGAATTCGATCTTTTGTTCCCCTCAAAGGGGCTCCCTAGTAGCATAGAGGTACGGCCATCGTACTCCCAAGATGCTTCATGCAGACGCGGGCCTCACTAATGTCGCGGTCTAGTTCGAGCGAGGTACCATATCCTATATGGTCACTGCCACCCTCACACGTCCTACCTCGATGGCCCCGACCGTTAGTTGCGAGACCAAGGTGTCGCTAGTCGAGAAGCTGGACATTGGACTACTTCCCCCCCCACGAGAACAAAGAGTCACGATGCAGACAATGCGAAGACGGCCGAAAAGGAAGAAAACAGCAACATCAACGAAATCGGCTCCGATTGTCAGGCCCCGCTCAGTGTCAACGGAGCCTTCAGAGCCCGTGCCCGATACGGACCACATAAGAATAAGGACGAACGAGAGCTCCAATTGGGGTCACGCCGGTCCAGGCGAAGCGACGACACCTGAACCCGGCGTGGCGCCCACATCTCGGAGCCCGATAAACAGTGATATACAAAGCGAATTTAGCGGAGAAAGCGCCGTCAGCAACAACAGCGGGTCGAATAGCGGGAGAGGTGCAGAGGGGAGCGGCGAGTCCATTGCCGGAAGCAGAAAATCTGAGACAGACGGTCGCGAGATTACCGCTACGGTTGAGTTGCTGAAGGGAGGTTGTCTGCCGGGAGATATGATAACCGTGAAGATTAGAGTCGAGCACAACCGACGGATGAAGAGCATGCATGGGATTATAGTCACCTTTTATCGGCAAGGCCGGGTCGACTATGCACCGCCGGCGCACCTTTTCTCAAACTTGTCCAGAGAGGATGCGGCAAAGCTAGAGCGGGAAGAGTACTATCCTAGGTCAAGGACGGGCCTGGGAGGATTATCTTTGTCGTCCGCCGGTTCTTGTAGCGTCTTCCGAAAGGACCTCTCTCAGACCGTTGCTCCTCTCATTATCGATCCGGCAACGTTAACAGCTAACATCACCACATCAGTCAGAGTACCGGAAGATGTATTTCCAAGCATCAAGGGGGTACCTGGCGGGCTGATCACATTCAAGTATCATGTGGAGGTCGTCGTTGACCTGGGCGGGAAGCTCGCCGGCCGGTCCTCCGGGACATCGCCACACCCTACGCGCATGGCTTCGATGACTTTACACGGGGTCAATAGCACTTCACCCGTCAGCCCTTATGAAGGAAAAAATGTTGGGAATTGGAATCCGACTATAGTAGATACGGATCACCTGCGGCGAGAGAAGGGCGTTATATCTGTGACGTTTGAAGCCATCGTAGGGACCACTGACAGTAGTCGGTCACGGGGGAAGCAAGTGGCGAGGCCAGTTCTCATGTTGCAGCCTACGTCGCCGCATAACACGCCCGGCGAGCGAGATGAGTTGGACTATACTCGGCAGGATGAATACAACGACGAAAGCGGGTGGAGCGCACACCCCAGGGCGGCCCAATACCATGAGTCGCCACAGTCTTATTACCCTGCGGTCCAGTCTCCTCAGACATCGTACTACGATTTCCAGAGCCACGAACCCAGCACTCCAATCTACGTTCCACCGCCCGAAATCCCTGATCAGACGGGCTTGTCGGAAAAGGAGCGCGTGCGCCAAGCAGAACAGCGGCTGTTGCCAAGCCAGCCAGTGCAGCAGCCTCCCGAACCCGAGGCGGGCCCCTCGCAGCCCTCGGCGCCAAGCCAGGGGTTCCATGCGCCACGGCTCGAGGCGCCGCACGGCAGCGCCCCGGCGGCCGCCCTTGCAGGACAATCGCCCGATGACGTCGGCCAGGGCCCCTCCGCACCGACGCTTGCGGACTTGTCGTCGCAGGTCGACCCCTCGAGCCATACGGACGACAAGCAGGAGCTGGAACGGCGCCGGCTTATGGAGGAGGCCAGCGCGCCGCCCCAAATCCCCGAGGACTACGACGTCGACAACGCGGCGGTGGGTCCTTCGGCGCCACCGCCGCCCCTCAGTGTCGCGGGGCCCTCTGCGCCGCCTGCCGTGGACGACGTCCATGAACCCTCGGCCCCCCTGCTCGACGAGCACGACTACGACGGCGCGTACGGGCCGCGGGATCCGCTGCACTCCATCGCCGGGCCGTCGTCGCCCCCCCGGCCCCCCGCGGGCCATGTCCACGAACCGCTGCCGAGATATGAGCGATGACGTTATACGTTTTTTTATTATCTGCATAATAACGTTGGCGGGGAGCAGAGAGAGTCCTCCCGCTGTATTTATGTGTATGTGTGTATATATATTCTGTTATAGCTACTTCAGATAGGTAGCGCTACGCATTGGGACTGGAGTACGGTAGGGTAGGACGGGTGCCGATAGGGCGGCCTCGCTAATCGCCCTTTTTGAATTAAGAAAATACTTACGACCACTATGCTTTATAAAGTATACCGGTGCTATTGCTGCCGCATAGGCAAATCGGTTGCATTCTTGGGTATCATACCAAACCTCCACCGGGAGTTCGTAGATGCGGATTCTAAGGTGAGATATCATGTATGGTTCCCCCGTTATTTTAGAAACCCACGGGAGGCGTGAACATAGGCAAGTAGGTATTGCTGTCTTCGGCTTTTCCTGGAAAGAACATGGAGTACTAATTTCGACGTCGATGATCTATCTAACGGACATCTGGCTACATATCTTCCTTGGCCAATATTACTCGGACAGCAGCATAGAGACAATCCAAACAGCGGGTACCCAGGCCTACGCGAATACGTAGGCCGCAGCAGCATTATCCATCTACCTGCCATTAACTTGCTATCGTTTGCTATCCTTGCACGAGGAGGCGCGGGATGCGCCGTGCAGCGCCGTGCCGTCTGATAACGGTACGTAGGTAGGGAGGTCAAGAGGATCTCGGCCGTGTGCGCTGCACAAGCACGACACAAAGACACACACGGGGGGTGCTCGCACCCCGCTCCCTCGAGGACTGCGCCTGCCTTTCCCTTGCTGGGGATCTGGGATCTGTGCAGATCGGAATCGGGTTCGGAGGGGGACAGGGCATGTATGTTACTTACGTACATACATGCACGAGCCAACCCAGGCCATCCCGGCCGGTGTCTGCCTGGAATCGGAACCGAAGAAGCGAACTGAAGAAAAAGGGGGGGCGAGGGGGAGAGAACCTATCGTTAGCCGAAGGCAACACAGAGATCATCTGTCCGGGTTGTACACAGAGCAGAGCAGAGCAGAGCAGATACCGTGGGTACGCTGTCGTACCCGTCCTCCACTTCCCGTCAGCTCGGCTCTTCCCCTCCCCTCTCCTCCCCTCTCCTCCCCTCGGTCTTGTGGTCCCTGGTCGGTCGGTCTGTGGGAGCCCCGGGAAAATCAGAACAGCTGCAGTTAGGTAGGTAGTA
This sequence comes from Monosporascus sp. 5C6A, assembly GCA_004155035.1. NCBI lineage: Eukaryota > Fungi > Ascomycota > Sordariomycetes > Xylariales > Monosporascus > Monosporascus sp. 5C6A. The sequence continues at coordinate 363,678 of QJOB01000022.1, forward strand.
GCAGACGAGAATATACCATGAGCAGGAGACGAGGTGCGGCGAACCTGTACATCACTCACTACTGAATGAAGGGAAGCGTCACGTATCTTATCATTGTCACAGAAACGTTCTGGAGATTGATGCACATTGCACACGGGACTTGGTAGGATAGGATGTATAGAGAGTTGTGAGGTGCTATCAGATAGTATTCGTCTATCAAATCTTTAATTACCAAACAACGCAGCTTGCTGTAGCCACGGCCATGTTGATTTACGTGCACCTAAAACGTAAAGGAACGCCCAGTAAGATATCCAGGAGCCGTCTGTAGCCCCATAATCTTGCCCGCCCCCCCCCTTCATGGCCAACCGACGCTTTACTCTCGGTTGTCCCCTATGATCACCCTCGAGGAAAGACGGGGCCACGGTCCGCTTTATAAACACACACCGGAATCCGCCTAGGCCCCCCCCCATTATCTAGAAGTCGATGTCGCCCCTGAAGATCTCGGGGTCCACGCCGGCAACGACCTTGTCGGCGAGGTCGCGGCGGCCCATCTGCGTGAAGACGCGGCGTAGGGTGTCGTAGAGGTTCGTGCTCTGGTTCTGGGTGGTCATGGCGTCGAGCTGGGCGTCGGTGACGTCGCGGCCGCCGAGGAGCTCGCGGGCGCGCTCGCGGCCCTCGCGCTCGACCGCCTTGTGCATGCCGAGGGCCGCCAGCAGGTGACCGGCTGCCTCCTCATGGCAGCCCATGTTAATGCACGAGACGCCGAGGTTGTAGCGCGCGCGCACGAAGTTGGGCCGCAGCGTCAGCGCCTTCTCGTACGCCGCGATGGCGTCCTCGCTCTTGCCGCTGTTGGCCAGCGTCGCGCCCAGCCGGTTCCACAGGAGGTGCACCTGCGAGCGCCGGTTGGACGCGCCCAGCTCCGACGATGCCAGCGCTGCGGAGAAGCAGTCGACGGCCTTCTCGTACTCCTCGGCCCCGTAGAACAGCACGCCTAGCCCCACCTGCACGTCCGGGTCCATGTGCTCGCCGTCGGGACTCAGCCGCGCCGCGTTGATGAAATGCTGCGTCACCTTGTCGTGAAGCTCATGCCGCTCGGTGAAGCCCAGCTCGGTCGGAGGAGAGACGTCGGCAGGGTTGATGACAGACGGGTATCTGATGGATAACCAGCGCTCGAGAGTGCGGTACGCCGTGCTATCGTACCCTTCGTTCGTGTACGACACCGCCAGCGGCATCAGAGCATCGGCGCTATTGGGATCCAACTTCCTAGCCTGTTCGAGGGCCCGAATAGCTGCCGTCTCTTTCTCATTCTGGGCCTGTGCTGTTCCGAGTTGCACCCAGGCTTCGACGTGCGAAGGATCCTTCTGCACCGCCGCCTCGAACGCCAAAGCAGCCAGAGAGAGGTTGCCACCTTCCTCTACGATGCGCATACCCTCGTCAAACGGGCTTGGCGTGTCCTTGAACAAGTTGTCTTGCTCGAAAAGATAGTCGTCGATCTGGGGGTCCCCCAGGAGTCTGCTGTTGGAGCCAAGGCCGTCCCAATCCAGGCCATTCGCCCAATCTGGATTGTCGAGCTGTTCCATCCACTCCTCCTCATCCAGAGCCTCCTTCGCGGCAGCCTTCTCGGCTTGAATACCCCTCCATATAGACTCAAAATCTCCGAACTCGTTCGTCTCCGACTCCAAGATCTTCTCGTCCAACTTGTTAAGCTCCGGCTCCAGTGCCTGGGCCTCGTCCTGCTCACTCGCTTGCTTGTCTTGTAGTTCCAGCTGCTTGAACTGCTCTTCCCACTGTTGGTCATCGAGTTCCACTAGCTTCCCTTTCCCCTTTCCCTGGTCCATTGTCCCTAACGGCTGTTGGTGTGGTTGTTGCTGCGCTGGGTGGTACATGGGGCTATTGTACATGCCGCCCATTCCATAGCCCATGCCCATATTGCCCATGCGACCCATCCCCATCATGGGGTGCTGGTACGCCATGGCTGACGGCATAGGACTCGACCGCGATGAGTTCGCTTGGCTGTTCATTTGTTGGAACTTGGCGTAGTCGTCCGGGCTGAACTGCGTACCCGGAGGCGCCTTGAACGCCGCCTCCATAGCGGCCTGGGGTGGAGGTTGGAATTCGCTCGCCCAAGAAGGAGATGCCGTGTTGGATCGTAGGTGAACGCCTTGAGAAGGTGGGTCTAGTCGGATCTGGTTCATGTTCTCGAGGGGCATATTCGGTAACTGGCCATTCTGTTGCATGAACCCGTTCATCATCTACTCAGCTCGGTTAGTTAAAGTTAGGGGAACGAATGGCAGCGAATAGCGTGTACCTCATCTTGCGGGCCATGCTGTGCGGCACTTCGGAAGCCGCCCATGGCACCATGGGGACTGCCGCTCACCATCCGGTCACGCTGTAGACTACGGTCATCTTGGGTGTGCTTCGCAAACTGGCTGAGCGGATTAGCCGCCGTCGAACATTCTGCGCCACCCATGAAAGACATGACGGCGGTGTCAAATGCGTCTGTCTGCGAGGGTAGAGAGGGTGCTTGATCGGGCGGTGTCAGGAACTGGTGGCAACGGCTCCGATTGCGAAGCGCCCTAGTAGGTAGGAGGTTGCGGCTCAATTATAAGAGGTAAATGGTGAACAGAGAAGAGATTTAACTCCAAAGGGGAGTCCCAACTGCTACGTTAACGGTCGTGCGTTTGAGCATAAACGACTCGACTGCATATGATGTGATGTGATGTGATGCGATGTTTATGTTTATGTTGTGTTATGTCTGGGTAAGAATTGGGGATCATATGCGAATCGGGAAAGTTGCACCTCAGAAAGCTGATATGGGTCTGGGATCACCGGTAATTACCCACCCGGCACCCCACCAACACAAGACGTACCGAGGGACGGAGGTGATGGGAAGCAAAACACCGGCCCTCCCCAGTGTTGCCGTTGTTAATCAGTTAAGTCCACACTACTACTAAAGGTAATCCGTTACCTGCCACGTAGATACGTACATAAGCATAAGTTACTGCCCTGTGTTCTTCGTACTCGGTACGTCAATGGTCTGGTATTGTGGAAGGGAGAGGGCCCACCAAATCATCCCCGGCACCAGCAGGCGCTGGGCGTGATTCCATGGCTGCTGGTTTGTTCTACACTTGCATCTGCTGTTGCTATGTACATGTACACTTCGCTTGCACTCCTCTTCTGTGACGCCGGACCCAGGTATATAACTCCCATGATTTGACTCGCCCACACGAGTACCGCTGGGTCGCCTTAGGCTTCGCGATAGAAATACATGTCCCGGGCCGGGAGAGGAACAGAGTCCGCTCCCGATGCTCGGGGCTAAGGAACCACCTTATGCCCTATTGCGTTCGGTAGTCTGGCCTTGCCGCTGCTACTATTGCCGTCTGCCTTGGTTGGCATCCCGTGGCTGCGAATAGTCGCAACGTAGCGTACGGTTTCCTATCTCGGTCTGCGAGAGCTTCTCGTACGCCTTCTTCGCGCTCTCGACGTCCCTGAAATCAGCGTGCGCAAAGCCACGCGGCCAGCCCGTGTTGCGGTCAATCGCAACGCGAACATCAATAACGTTCTCTAGCCCCTTGAAAATGGCATTGAGTTCCGCATCCGACGTCTCGTACGGGATGTTGCCGATGTACAGCGATGAGGTGGGCTCCTTGAATTCCTCCTCGCCTGCGGGTCTCGATGGGCGGGACGATTTGGCGATGGCCACATTGATGCGGCGGCCGTGCCAGAACGACTTGTCGGCAGCAGCGACAGCCTTATTGGCAGATTCCTCATCCTTGAAGTAGACGAAACCGAATCTTTGCATAGTTGTCAGCAACGCAAACAGATAGAAAGACGGATTCGAGATATTCAAGTAGCAGAGACCTGAATATCAAGATGTTTCACATACCCTCTGCTCAGGCCACGACCATCCCGCCCGATTCTGATAGCCTCGATCTCTCCGTACTGGCTAAAGGCCTCGCGCAAGTGCACGTCGGTAGCGTCGAAAGTGATGTTGCTGACGAAGATAGCGTGCTTCGGCTGTTCTGCATCGCGCGAGGTCGAAGTCGAAGACTGCTCAGATTCGGCAGCGGACCCCGTAGCACCCCCCGCCGTAGCGTTCTCCTGCTCTTCTTGAGCGGCTCGTGCGGTTTGTGAAAAATACCGAGACACAGGCAGAGCTGCAGCGGATCGCACGTTGGACTTGCTAACTTGCATGGCAAGGGAGGCAACCTGCTGCCTGGGCATAGCCACAGCCTTGGAGGAGCAGCATGCTGCCCTGAGAGCCGCACGACGAACGGAATGCCTACAAATGTCAACTGGTTGTAACCTGGAAAGCAAAGCAGAATTGCAGCCCATGGAAACTTACATTTTGATACGATGAATTAAGTTAGGTACAGAAAGAACGTATGCGACACGGATTGGATACGACGGCAACAGAATCACTATTTGCTCTGGTAGGCGGTTAGGGCAATGGTTGCGGGTGCGGATGGATGCCACCGAGAAAATGGTTGAGAATTTTTTGGCCGATAGTTACGCACATGATAAGGACCCGCTCGACTGCGCTAATCCGGAAGAGGGACTCCTTATTAAGCAGCTCATACCACGTACGGTACCTCCCATAAATCCGCTTGGATATGGTGAGGGGCTTGGGACGAAGACACATAAAGTCAGATAGATCCGTTAACACTCTTGATTCCATACCAATTGTCCACATCGAACGTCCCTCGCGTTCTCAACCGCATATATATATATATACATATTCTTTATCAATGTTCTGGACCTCATGACTGACTGTACTGCAATGGAGTAAGGGGGGTTAGGGGTCAGAAATGGTATTCTAGACGAGTCTGTATGAACCACAATTTTCCTGTTGATTTATTTGTAGGAGGCTGTAGGGTACCTGATACCCAAAGAGATTCTACACACTTAATTTTTACGGCCCACCCTCTTGACATCCCCTTCCTTATACCCACGCCCACGATCCGTACACAATCGTACTTTTATCCATGATGGTGAGCCACCATGCTAGTCCCGAAGAGTCGAAGTCTGTCAAATAAGAAATATAAGCCGGGTATATGGAGACGCCTCAGAAACCACCAACCATGCCAACAAGAAAGAAAAGCCCCAAATCGTAGAATGTTTCGAAGGGCTCGAATTGTCAACTGCCATCAACCTGACTCCACCTCAAGTAGATATCTCCTTTGTGAACGCAGTCGTCTAAGCCACCCGGCCCCCCCACAGCACCCCCTCGGCCCTGTAGATTCTCATTCCTCATTTTTGATCTCGTTTATATCAGACATAAGAAGCAACCATGCTCTGCTCTAAACAGCCGTATTATATGTTGACTTAACCGGCTGGACCAGTACCGTTTGTTCCAGAAATTCCCTGCCTGCCATGAAAAACTTCCAATATTTTCGCAGAACGCCGATAAAGTATATGGCAATCTTGATCCGAAAGACGTCAGCTCAACCGGGTCCTGCTTCGGGCTTGAACAACTTCTGTGCCGCCGAAGCGTTTTAATGGACGCCACAGAGCAGCTATCGCTTTCTTGAACAGCTATGCCCACGAGAATAGATGCGGTGCCTCAAGCGTCCAGCCGCTCGTCCGGCAGGTAGAGGCCAGCATCGTCAATCCGGATTGCAAGGTCATATTAAGCGAAAGGGGTATCAGGTATGCTTTGAACGGACGGCTGTGCGGCAGCTTCCGCACTAATGCGACAACAGTAAGTACAAATGAAATAACCCAAGTTTTCGTTCGGACGTTTGGGGGGGTTGTGTGTCCGATAAGTTGTCGCTCACGTATTGTTGGCTTCCAGGACGATGATTCCAGGCTGAAATGACAATCGACGTTTTCTCGGAAAGTCGAAAGTGGTTTTGATCAAACTTTCAAAAACTGACGGGCTGCGTTCAACCCTTGGTAAAATCGCTGTCACGGGGAGAAAGACGAGATACTTGAGCGGCCGTCTGCCAGAAACAGTATGGCTTGCTAAGGGATATCCTTAGAATCGGTCTTGGCGGTATCCGTTTGGTCGCTCTTCGTACTGTACCCCTGTCATCGAATCGGGCGCATTTGGCAGGTTTCCGCTCAAAGAACGTAGAGGTGGCAGCTCCGGCCGCTGAGGTTGCGGTCTGCCATACGGATCTTGCGCATACCTGTCCGCCCCGACTTGAGACGGTACTGCATGGTTTGCCGAGCTTTGTGTTGGCGGCATTGCCATGCTATTGCGTAACTGCTCGTTTTCCGCGCGCGCCCTCTCCAATTCGCGTCGCAGGGCATGAGCCTCTTGTTGAGAATTCTGACAGGCACTCGAAAGCTGCTTAATAGCATCTTGCTGTCGTTGATGTTCAGCGATGGCTAGAATCGGGATTAGTACATATACCGCCAACGCAAATTCCAAGTCCGGCATTACCTTTAGTTAAGATCTCCCATTTAGAAGCCTTAGACCCGCGCTCCTGGGGCATGAGGTCACGGAGCTGTTCAAACAATTCTTTCATCTCAGTCCTCCTTCTTCGCTCTGCCAGTTTGTGGCTTACGCGAAGCTCGGGCGTTCTACTATACGGTTGGGCCCCACCTGGCGGGCTAGACTCCTCGCTATGAAGATCGTGCTTATGCTGGAGGGTATGATGATGAACATGAGATGGATATTCGCCCGAGACGTTCGACAGACGCTGATAATCCGTCGTAAGGCTCTCGTCGAGGCGGCGCTGTCCAGGAGGCAACCGCGACTCTGTAGTAAATTGGCTACTAGCGATCGATTCTGTTATGCTACTCCGCCTTGAATCGTAAAAGCTATGATTGGCCATCGCCGATGGTACCCTCTGTATTTCTTCTTCGGGGAAAGCCCATGCCTGACCTTTAGTAGGCTCTGCGGCCCTAGCGATATTGCTCGTAGCGGGTCCAGTGATGGCAGGTGCCGTCCTAACCACCTTGCCGTGCCCTTCTGGGGTTCGTTCTACGCTTGGCTGGTAACCGTTGGATATCCTATGCGCTGCGAGTTGCTCAATCCCCGCGCGCGGATTCCGTTGTTGGGCTAAACTACCCTGGATCGATGTCGTTGACTGATTCTGACTGGCATACGGCGAGCTCGTAAGCCTCAGTTCGCCAAAGTTCTGGTTCATCCTACTATCAACGCTTTCCCGGCGTGATTCCCTTCCAATGCTGGCCGTACCCGATATGGAATCTAATGAGAGGGGGCGGTCGAAGCGGCCGCCTCCAGGCGATGCCGGCGAGACCATGGACGCGACGCTCATGTTGCTGGCAGGGGATACCATAGGCTGAGGGACGAGGTTCGTCGTCGTCGGAGAGGGCGTCTTATCATGCGCTGAGGGGTAGACATTGATCCCTATACCAGACGCGGCCGAAGTATCTAGAGCGCGAAATCAGTAAGTACAAGGGAATAGTCTATACAAGTAGCTATACAGCCCAATGGGACCTACGTTTGCTTGACGCATCGGTGCTCGAATAGTAGGCCGAGTCCCGACGGTCTTCCGGCGCATTTAGTACTGTAGCCAACCCCGCGGGGAGCTTCTGGGAGATAGGGGTCTGATTCTCAGTTGCCATCTCGAATAGATGGGCGTCCCGGCACACTATCTCGACCAGGCAGGTAACCGTTCGACGGGGCTGGCAAAGTGCAATATCCAAAGAGAAAGGTCATAGAATCGAGGGAAGCGGAGCGGGAGTGTCGCCGGTGCTGTCTGACGTGTATATGGACTTGAGTGAGAGGTGGGCAACAAAGTTCAGATGGCGTAGAATCCGACTTCCTTAGCGCTGAGCATCCAATTGGATCTAAACGCAACAGGCCACGCAGAGTCTCGAGTTTCTGTTCATGTAGATGAAGAAGCTGGGAACCTTATCTGTGTCGACAACTAGCAGTACTGTCTAAGTAAAAAAAGGACGTTATTGCCGACGACAGTGCGTGTATGGTGCCGACGGGATAATGAAAATAGCGGATTTCGCACTAGACGGGGAGACAGTAGAAACGCGGGAAAGACCGCACGAACTCCAGTCGTCCTATGGAGGCCGATTGCCACTGGAAAGGGACTCAAATTTCTCTATGGTAGTTAGCGAAGGCTTAATTTTGCATGGGGAGGGACCGGAAGGGAGGCAAGGAGAATGAGTGGACGAGGGCACCTCCATGGAAGGTTAGATTCGAAAGTGAGGGATCCCCGGATTGGCCCACTGAGGGTTCCTATGTAGGTAGAGGCTAGCCTAGAGGCTACTTCCAAGGTTGAATATACAGTAGGGGCCACAAGGGAAACGGCAGGTGGGAAAAACTGGTGCATAAGTAACAGGTACATGCATACCTACTAGGCAAGTAGATATGTACCTACCTCGGCCCCACAACGAGATCTGACGCTAGCACGAGGTTCAATTGAGTTTGAAATGTACGAACCTCTACCTCGTTTATGCAAGCATCTGTGTTCTTTGCAGAGTTCGTCCCGGCCTACATAGGGGCATCCGGTAGTGGTTCCGTAACAGATGCCCTACAGTCACACGTCTGTAGTCTCTGGAGGCCTATCGAGCGATGCACCGGCTGTATACAGTAAGCAAATCGTTGCATGGCTCTTACCAACTACCGACCTACCTTGTAGGTACCTGTTGCAACATAAGGCAAAAATTGTGGGCCGAGAGGGGAACCAATGCCGTGTGTAGCGGCTACAGCCAAGTCTTGGAATCGTACCTTCACAAGCCGCAAGCCGCACTGGATGCAGTTGATCTGATCGGGGCTGATTTTCCAGGAAGGCATGCTGTGCCGCGTGGCTCGCAGGTCAGCAATACATCCACACGGCTTCGTCCCTGCCCATGTGGTTCTTAAGGTGGGGTTTTCCAGCTGTTCAAGGGATCATCCATCGGGGCCATGTAGCAGTACATTCACACTCTATGCAGGCCTCAAGCTGGGTGTCTGATGGGTGGGTCAGAACAAGGCTGGGTTATTGATAAATCTCTTGGCGCGAAAGAAACGGATCCCCGGGTCGAGGGGCCCTAGAAGAAGAGACCATTGTTTAATAGGTAGGTACTTCCCGCATGTATATCATTTACGTCCCAACCCTTGCGAGTCAGATTCAATCCAATACAAACCATGAATTGTCATGGCGCCCAGCAAAGCTCGCAAGAGACTTCTCGCGGTTGCAAGACACACAGGAAACTACTGCGGCCCGCGTTCGTACGGCGACCTCGATGAATCGCCGAGCTTCCTCACTTGCTTGCCTGAGGTTTCTGCCATAGATCTTGTGCAATTCATGACTCGACATAGTCCGGAAATTTTCGAATTCGATAGCGTTACTGTGAGCAGCTGGAGAGTTGTACGGGGCGTGGACTGGTCTACATATATAATTCAGTGTTCCCTCAGCGAGCCTGAAGGGAAAGTACGTACCTACTTACGTATAGAGTGTGTGTATGCACACGTGCAAATCAAGCGAGAACCTTCTTGGCCCGTTCTTCCCATACCGTCCGAACCACTTGGCCATAACTTTAAAGCGGCTTACGCTGGGGAGGGAGGGTTATGTTTTCTGTACGTATGCATCTATACAGGGCTAAACAACCCCAACCATCGGTATGCAAAGCCCACCAGGGCACTTTAAAGGGCATCTGCAGTAATTATTGCCCTTTTCCCCCTCGTCTTATTACAGTTGACCTGAAAAAATTTGCGGTGATAAACCTCAGAAACCTTGCTGTAAAAACCTGGTTTGTCAAATTTAGCGCTAATATCGTCCTTCCGTCGTGACCATTTGCTTTTACGTTGCTAACCTAATAGGTACGGACTTCTCGTGACTGTCAACTCCTGTCTTGGCTGGTGGTGCATGTTGGTGACGTTGCTTTACCCGAAATGTGGTTCCGAGTTTGGATTCACCCGAACAATCTACAGTACGTAGCGTCGCAGCCTTAGTCAGGCAATCTGAACGTTACCATCACGGTATAATCCACGAGGCTTATTATTTCCATGCGAAGGATTTCTTTAAGTAAGCTCATGGCCGCATTGTAGCAAGGCGCCTTTCCTGTCGAGTTGAACAGGCTTTTCGGCCGATCTTTTCTTACACTCAAAACCACAGCATTTGTAGAAACACGGATACGGATTTTCACTATTGCTTCGACGGCCCTCCAACTGTCCCAACACGGGTCCTCAAAGTTCCTCTATTGAGGTTCCATGTAATCTGGCAGTAATCCACCGTCTGGGTCGATTGAAATGCCTGGGTAAGATATTTTACACCGGGGGTCTTTGCGAGTAAGGCATGCTGGTGATTCTCTAAGGGGCTCAGGCCTGCTATCAAAGCCCCGGTACATCGAATCTCCTGAAAAGAGAACTAGGCCCTCATTTCACGACAGCTGTAGGACATGGGTATCCTGTCACACAACAGTCACAGACGAACGGGTTCATTTGTGAGGACAGAAGAAGTGACCTCTGTCCAGAGTCAGACTTCTCCCCTGCCTGAGCCAGACAACGTGCATCTGCGGCTCTGGTGTCTCGTTTGAGTGAAAATTCGAATGCAACAGCAGTGTGCCCAAGTCGTCACTATAAGCGCCTCTCAAGCGAGGTAGCGATGCGTAAATCAAACCATGCGTTAAATCGAATACGTGGACGCCGAGCTGCCCTTCCTCTTCGGCCCTACTCGACCGGAACTTCGAGGTTTTCGTGGCCATGTGCAATGTAACAAACAACGTAAGCAGAATGGCAGCAGTGTTGCTTGTAGTGAATACCTCCTGTTGCTGGACGGTCGCCGCTAAATCGAGGTCAGTGTCGTATCTGATAAATTAGGGGCTGGTATATTGCCCGGGTCATCCCTCCATTATCACACCCTCCTATCCCCTCCCCGGATCGTCTTCAAGGTGGGTGGGAGAGCATGGTTTCTAAGCCTAATATTAGGGAAGCTAATAACGGCCCAAGTCCCGCGTTCTTGACACTGCAAGGTCAGCCTGCATACACTGGCACTGGCTGCACGGCTCGCAACACGTGGCCCCGCACTCGATCCCAAGATCAGGCAGATTTTCCAAAGGAGACGAGTATACGAGTCGCAGCAGTATATTTAATTAGTTACCTGCACCTGGGCCGCTTGGCCACCAAGTAGAATCACATTACAAGTTTGTATGGGCTTGACATTGCAGATCGTTCTGCCCATACTTACCGCTATCGCAGGTTGCCAATTCTCGAAGATTTCGATCTTGAACAAATCTCGAGGTTACATACCATACAATTTCTATATCCATCTACATCCTGACCCCGTGTGACATACAGTGGCCCAGTGGAGATTACTAACTAGAAATGCCCCTGTGACTTGTATTTGTCGGGCGCACTGGCGCATGGGACATAGGACTTGAGGGCCTCGCGCACAGACCTGACAAGACTTTAGCAGGCCCAGATCGACGGTTTATGTTACAAATCTATCAGCTCAATCAAAGGATCTGTGGACAACTGAGCAGCCTATCATTGCTATCAGGATATCTTGCCGAGCAAGAATTGTAGTCATCATTTCAGTAAGCAAGTCCAGCAACTTACATGCAGTAGGTACCTACGTGTAGCTCGTACTATAACAAGGACGTGTGTAAGCTTGACACTAGCGTCTTCTCCGCCTTTGATGTCTGCCAGCCATACAACTGAGGGTTTTCGCGGGTTAAATCCAGTCTCGCGCCTTACCTAGTAGGTAAATATACACTTAATGATCACCGCACGTGGCTGTGGGTTTCTCACGCGAGATTTCTAGATCCGCATATTAGGTCAGCACAGCTGATTGCCTGTTAGCAAAGTTTACAGTAGTAACTCGATCCTACTGCAACAAGAAAGTAGGCATTAGGCCCCAGCCTCTACATTACCATCGAATTGAGCAGAAGCGCTTTTATCGTTAAAATACTTGACGGCAGGCTGCCTGGGGCTATGTAGATAGAGACTACCTGACTTATGTAACCGCTCTGCCACTGTTTTCATAGTATATGCTGCGGGCGCTGCGGCGTTAGACAGATGTTACTTACATTGGCTTAGGTGAGAACTGGGGCATGCCAAGAATTACCGTCCTTATCCCGGTTTGAACATCCCACAACCCCATTGGTTACCACGTTCCGGCTGCTTCCTTCCAACTCGGGGCACGGGACATATTACTAGTGCACCCGCTCAATCCCTGTGGCCTGTGAAACGGTTGGTTGGGCTGGGCCGTATCTTTTTCTTTTCCTCTCGTCGGGGTCCGTCCGTTTGGCCATTGTAAATATCGGAATGCAGAACGCCATCACAATGCCAATGCGCCGGGTTTCTTCGCATTCGGTTCAAGAGCTGACACGATCGGTCCGAATGACCCCTGCCCCCGGGCAATTGCCCTTCCCAGCGCTCGGTGAGTCGAGTGTGTGTCCAGTTGACGCTTGTGGGATCAAAAACCCGCATGTCCACATTCCTTCCAGGCCAAAGGCCGACGACGTATGGACTCGCGAATTTTTCGAATCCTTCCGCCATCCCCCCTTGGTCCGCAGGAGACACTCGTGCAAGTCTACGTCGTATAATGTGCCTGTTCGCAGCTCCTGTGATTGCTATATGCATTGCGCATACAGTGGCATGGCGAGACAGGAACCCATCCCATTGTCGCGTCTAACCCATATTAATGGCGGCTATCTTTCTGTCCTCAGCCCCATCAATTTTCGGGATCGCACCCTTCGTAAGTGGTAATGCCGCTGGTCCGGCATCCCCCACGCGCTTATCGAGTGGATCAGACACCTTAAAAAGAAGGTATCCACGAGAGATAATGCGGTCGAGTGCAACGATGTGCGGCTCGTTCTACTGCGCATGCATGAATGTCGGGGCAGATGTTCAGATGCGATCAAGACTATATAACATCCCCTTGACTCACTCGTTCGCTTATGAAGGGGACTATATCATGACGTCGATCCTTCGGGCCACCAGCCACCTCAAAGCCCCGACTCCTTGGGCACGTTACATGCATATACTCGGCCCCGGGCTCATAACATTTAAGAGCAAGGGGGACTTTGTAATGATTTGTATTAATGCGGTGATATGCCCTCATCAAGTATCTCTGGCTGATAGCCCATGATCATGACTGGTCGGTTAATGAGGAATCAAACCACCTGCTTGACATGTCCGACGCCTCCAGTAAAAATGATGAGCTTTCATGGTATTCCGCCTTCAAATGGCAACCGGCAAGGTATGTATAGAAATCTGACCTCGCAACCCAAGTGATGGTCTTTGTCTGCCACCTGTTATACAGCCTCTTTACATGGCTTCCATGTCTAACCAGGCACTGAGATGAGATGTAGTAATATACCCTTTGGCTTGTGGGTGAAGCCGAAGGCCAGGTGATTTCGATGACCATATTTTCAATACGTTAGCACTGCTGCACAATACTTCATATGCTTACCCTCTAGAAGTCTGTGAAGGCCATCCATGGCACGTTATGAGCATCATCAATAGGTAGTCTCACTTCTACCTCTACAATCAATCTTCACAGCGGCACGGTAACCACCCTTGCCCCACCTACGAAATTAATATGATCATCTCTGAGCGCCGCGGTCCACCCAGACTAAGGGATGCCGGCCGTTCACTACTAACTACGCAGTAGCAATAGTATGAGACCGGCTCCCGATTACCAATTTGGTCTTGAACTACGAACTTCCTTCAAGGTTGCTCGTAACAACTGGGAGGGATGGATCCTTTTCGCTTTCCGCCCAGGGTCCCGGACAGCGCTGAACTTACAGTAGGTCTTTCTTGAATTCAAGATTCTCCACTGGCATGTGAAAAGGGAACTCCGTGCATAGTAAGCGGGTCTACTTCGTAAGCCGGCGGGTATTCCTTTTTGACACGCCAGCCCCCTGTTCCGGACGATCATCCGCGGGCCAAGATACCGACGGAGGCCCCCACCGGCGTAATATACCTTTCGAGTAAATACCTATTAGATACTATTTTCATCGCTCATGAGTAAGCCTTTTACGAATCTTTCCCTCCGAGCTGCGCAGTAAGCAGCCTCTGTCAACGTTTCCGTCAAGGACCTCAGAGTAGAATCAAACACTCGAATACAGACAGCAGTGCGCGCGCTTACCTGCTCGCCCACCGGGATAATCAAGCGGTCCCGAATACTTCTGTCGACCGGGCACCAGCTTATGCCGAGGTGAAGGAGAGCAAAGTTCTTCACCCGCACCGTGCATTTGTGCAGCTGGCGCCAGAGTGGTGGCACGGGAATTTTATGCGCTTCGTCTTTGATGGACGGAAACCCGATGTCGCTCTACAAGGACGGATATGATTGCAGGCTCCATCTGAACTCGCCCCGGGAGCTAGCCTAGGCTTTTGGGAAGCCTATGGGAGGGCATAGCTCTGGCGATGCGCCACCTCCAGCCGGTGCCTTGAGACGACGGCGGGCCGGCTTGGTACGAAGCATCGCCGACGGCCACGCGCCGCCGTCGTGTTCTGCAGAGAGTCGTCGCACTCCCCCACGTTTTAGACCCTCCCGAGGCAGGGGGATGGGGAACACGGTTCGTATGCCGTGCATCGCCCGAAACAGTGAGACGAATACGTCGGTCTCGCCTACGCGGTGTGGTGTGATGTCACCGGTGGTCTGGCTGCCCGCGTTCTTTGTTCTACTACCGTGCCGCGTGCAAGTAACAAAGCCTCCTCCCCCCCTCCTCCTCCTCGCTTGACTGCTGGATCTGGGCCCGGGCCCCCGAACAGGAAGGACTTGGCGATCGAGTTCAGAGATCACTGGGTTTCGCTGGACGCGCTGGCCGTCAGGAAGGGTGTACGACCAAGAACGCGCCTACTGCAGCGGCCCGAGGTAATCAATCGCCTCTTTACAGCGAGAACGACTAGATGAGGCCGAGAGAGAGTCTGTTGACGCCCCGCCGGGTTGAGACACTTGGATCCTGGTGGCTTTGGAGACGTGACCTGTCATAGTGAAACCGGGTCTCACGAAGCCATCCGAGTATCCGCCGCAGCACCGCCCTTCCCCAAGCGGTAAATGAGGCAAGGAGGTGGCTGTCTCTGGGCGTGAGCTATCGACAGTAGCCCATCGCAGCCAATAGGGACGATGTACGCTACGCGTAACAATCGGGGTGTGACTCGCGGCGCTACCGAGCCGGTTCCAGCAACGGGCGACCCCTTCTGGCTAGGTATCTGTTTAGCCCGCAAGTGATCTGCATAATGACCGTGTAGCCAGAGTGAGTAACGTCAGCCCTGTCCAACGTGACTCCTCGCTAACACACTAGTTCGCGAAGTTCGATTCACGCGACACCGAGTGAGAAGGAAAACCCTGTCGAGGCCCGCCACCCTGGCACCACAGCAGGAAGAGGGAGAGAGCACAGAGAAAGGGACAAACATAAATAAAGCGCGATCGTCAGCACCGTGACCCCCAATATATGCGGATGGCTTGGCCTGCATATCAGCCGCGTCTGCGGTGCCCCGGCATTCTTCCCTTGCGTCGACCGCCACGAAACAGCTGCAGTCTGCCTATTCCTGGTGACGCCAGGGAGGGGTACCCGGAACCATGGGCTCGGTAACGCGGGAGTGGGGTCGCAGCCGGCCGGGGGGATAAACTGCCTACTGCGCAGAATTGTATTTGGGAGGTCGAAATGCAGAGGATGATACGAAGCAGTGTTGTCTTATTGTAGAGAACGCTGTGCTCTATGATTAACGTTGTACGGAAGTACCTGGAAGTGTTATAAGACGGCTTCCTTCCCACGACTAGCATTACCTAGGCTGTGCTCTAACAACGTGCCGCTTCAAGTAGCTCTGGTGTTTGTGTCTGTGTGTTCAGGGGAGGGTTTCGTCTTGACCCCCTAGTACCAGTAGCAGCACTAGTTTGATGCGTATCTTAACGAACTGGGGCACAACTACATCTCATTTAAAGAGAACAGCCCGTTACCGGCTGATCTCGTCGACTGTAAATTCCCCCGTACAGAAGTGACAGTGACGGTGACAGTAGCCATAGCGTCTTGCTACCAAACAACCCACCAAAAGCGAGTTTGTTCCCCAGGTGATCGCCTAGCCAGGAGAAAGTGAGATCGGCGCATGTCCGTGCGAGCGCCGAGACACAGCACTCTACGAGCATCCCTAATAGTCCAAGCTCGCCCCCCTGTGAACCAGAGGGCCATCGGGCATGTAAAGCAAGTCAACCCTTCCTACTCCATACGATTAAAGGGCAAGGCAAAGAACGAAGTTATTCATGCAAGTCATAACTACTCCTGGATAAACGCGACCACACCAAGTATGCTACACCCAAGAGAGACAGTAGCACAACCCCCCCCCTGGCGGCGGTTAGATACAAACAGCCCAAGTAAGGTCAGAGGGGCATCGCGGAGGTCGAGACCTAGTGCTGATGTCCGGTCGAACATTGACCTATATAGCGCTATGGCGCAGACGGATTTGGGTATCTCTAAATCCCACTGGGAAGAATGTTAATATACATCCGTAGTTCTCTTCGTGTCTCATGTGCCTAGTCCTCCAGTAGCCTCGTAAATGCATACGCATCGTGCCGTTCCCCGGTTCCATCCGTATTAGACGACGTTGATTTTATTCCTCACACCACCCATCCTAGTCTATTTGACCCCAATAAAGCCGATTCCGTTCCGGGCGATTCCCACGGCCTTCCTCAGCGCCTGGTCCTCTCTGTCCGTCCACTTGACGCTGAGATCATCCCAGTTGCTTCCGGGGGTGTTATACTCTTTTTTGTACTGGGCTTGCAGGGCTTGTAACCGACTCATTTCACGCGGGTCGCCGGAGCCGCTAAAGACGATGAAAGCCGTACAGGGAGGCAGAGAATCATATATGAACTTGATGCGCTGGGTGAGATTCCGGAGACACGTCTCGAGAGATAGTTCAGAAAGGTCGGGCGGAGATAACACATCCGACACGCTGTCATTCCCCGATCGGTTCCGATTCCACCAACCTTGTAGAACCTCTAACTCTCGGAAGCGGGCAAAGATGAAGTCAACACCGCCGACCGGGATCTGTTCGGCCATCGGATCCCCATGGAGTGCGCGTTGAACACCCATGACGACCTCGTCATCTGACTTGCACCCGATGGGGAAGTTGGACGCTGCACCGGCACCCCTCATCGGATCACCCCAGTCGACCATAGCACTAGTCTTGCCAACGTTAATGCCGCCTGTAGCATCAGCGCCACCATTTGCGCGATACGCTTTGCCTGCGCGATGTAGACGTCGAAACAGATTCTCCCCCTGCGACTCGTGATTACCCCATGATTTGCCTTTCTCGCATTTCTGCTTGACAAGGTCTAGACACGCCTTTGCATCCTCAATCGAGTCGTGGCCCGCAACACCTTTCTGGATTTCGCGTTTCAAAAACCGCTGCGCTAGGAACTTGAGACTGTTCTTCAAAGGAGGACCACGATTGTGGGGGAAAAGGATTGCCGTGTCGATGATGAACGGGTGTGAGAGTTGTAGTGCTTTTAGATCTGATTCCAAGGAGTGTCCGACAAGGATTGTGCGTGGATGTAAGATGGTGAGAAGCTTAGCCTGGATGTCTCTCAGAGTCGTCGTTACAGGAGCCAGCATCTCCTCGGTAATACCTGAGAAGCGAGTGACGTAGTCGAGAATAGGCTTATCTGGCCTCACAAGCTCATCGAGAACGACAGTGCCATCCCAACTGACAAGGCTGATTCTCGTCAGAGAATATTCGTCTTGCCCGGTCATGCACATCTCGCAATCTAGCGCTAAAACCTCCCGACCGGCCGTGACGCTGCCTTGCTCGATCTCCTCTTCAGGCACATCACCGTCCTCGAAGTTCTCGACCACCGTGTGAACCCACCCGTCGGGCCACACGAAGTCTTTGCGGCGCTCCGCTGGCAGGCAGGCCGGGTGTAGCACATAGCCATTCTGTTGAAAGTCTTCGGGCATTGCCAGGAATTCGGTGACCCTTGTGCGCTCATCCTTCCAACCCTTGGGTTCTTTGGCCGGTTGGACACCCTTCTTGCCCTTCTCCTCCTTGGGCTTCTCAGCGGGCGCAGTGAGTATCGTGCCCAGCGGCGAGCGCATGTTGCCGAACCTCTCACTGCCAGGGGTTCGGACGGGCCATAGGTGAGGGAACATGTCTGCGAAGTCCTTCAATATATCAGGTAGTTCATCCTTCTTGAGAAGACGAGGGTAATAGTCATCGGGAGAAGTCAAGACCCGGGCCGCCGGATCGATACAGTCGAGGCCAGGGTCATTATAGGTAGCAAAATCAACATCCTGCTTAAACATAGCTTCCTCGAGGCCGGGAACCATTAGGGCAACGATTTTTCGAAATTGAGGACGGTGGGAGATGGAAACCCATTGAGGCGACACTCCTTCGGCGAAGATGTACAATATTAGATTCCGTAAGTGATCAAGCGCGATCTTGGACTGGAGCTTCGCGTTATAGTTGAACGTGATGGACGGGTAATTCGAGGATTCTTTCGGGGGAATCTTTTTGGCCTTCTTGTTCTTCTTGGATGAGCGCTCGACCGTTTCCCAGCCCTCGTCATCCTCATCGTGAGGCTTCGAGCGCTTCAGACTGGCGTCACTGCTGTCCTCCATGGTAGGAATGGCGATAGAGATCGGGCCTGTTGCCAGCTGATCTGCTGCCAGCTGATCTGTCACGAGTTGAGCTGTCGCCAGTTCATCTGCCGTCAGTTGGTCTGTGACCAATTGATGAGGTTGTTCGTTGGAAGACATCGTCGCATTTGCATTGGCAATACGAGAAAGTAGAAGGGGATGGTAGTCAGCGTTACTCTAAAACTGGCACTCGAGGTAGTACATGTAAGAGGCCAGTCCGTTTACTACATGGAGAGGCAGTACCTTTCTCGAAGGTCTCGTAGGTGGGATGGGATGATGGGGGAAAAAACTTAAGGAATATAATGCAAGGCTTCGGTATTAGCAGCGATTGGGTTTAGTGGGTTCGTCCACTACGCGCTTCCTGCAGAACACAGTTCTTGACCTAAATCGGGGGAGAGGGGGGGGGGCCTGTGGGGCAGGAGCGCCGAGGATGCATTAAGTAACCATCTCGTACTTCTCTTATCAGCTTTACCAGAGAGAGCGTGAACGATAAGGATTACGGACACTTGAGCTAGGTACTGTAGGTATCGTAGATACCTAACTTAGATACTACTAGCTAGTCAGACGCAGGCAGCCAGTAAGCAGATAGGTCAGCGTACAACCCCCTTCCGGCGCTTCAACGTATGAACTTCCATTCCTGTTTCATCTATATGTGTATCACGTCTTGGCACTTTGAGCACTCTATCTCCAGTCCTCACATACCTACGGTCAATGGCTTGATGAGGCTACAACAGCATGTGAAGGAGGTTGTAGGCAACTTGCTCGCTATACTTCCATTGAGCATATAGCACCAGGCGCGATGGAGCACGTCGTCTGTAACCGCAAGAAATGTAGCCGGCCTGGGACGAGTCAGTTGATTCATGGATCCGAGTCGGCAAAGGCTGCATCGGTCCCACCGTTCAAACTGGGCACGACACATGCGCATTGGAGGTTGTTCCAATAGGTGAAAAGCAGACATTAGTTGATAAAATCGTATGAAATCATATCCTGTTTTCTCCTACTAAGATATGCGTGATGGACTTGCTGATAGCTATCTCCTAGGCGTTGCTTGTATGCAACGTGGAGTCGTTGTTGGCCTTAGATGTGTAGAGACTCCTATGAACCACATCTTACGTGAGTAAGCCTAGGATATACTGTCGGTTGATATGGTGATTGTCCGAGAGGACCAAAAGGGCTTTGATTAGCGGCCCTAGGATCGCAAGGACAAAGGAGCTGGCAGCCTGTATGTGGCTGGTCCCACCCCCAGTTGTAAGTGAGAAACTTAGAGCAGCACCTCAGACTGCCGAATTACGACAATTCTACTCACACATACTTATTAATTTCTTCGTGGTGTGTATAGCTAAAGGAATTTGTAGGTAACAACTTTTATTTGGGTTTTCATCTGTTGTAATTATCGCCCAGCAGAAAGGTCGTTCTGTCCAACCCCATATCCGAAGGACATTGAAGCTGCGTCAGGCATCAGAATATGAATCTAATGCCCCAACTTATTACCAGAGCCCACACACTGGCCCTCACAACTATCATGCTGGCCAGTACATTGAGAACCCTGGCGCTGCTTAGTCGCTAGATTACAAGACGCAACTCGGTCATTTAATGACAGACACAAAGACGCAAAGGGAAGATATTCAGAGAATCAGTACTGCAGGCCATGAAACACTATCTGTCTCTAAGCATGGTATCAAACACATCGAAGATGAAACCATACGATACAAGGATATTATTTACATCTGGATTGCAGCGAGACCCGCAGGCAAGAAGACGAGAACAGACGGCATAGAGAAGGATATTACTTCTCTCAAGAGCGAGTTTGAAGAATTCAGACAAACATTCGCAAGAACAAACCGCTTTTGACAGTCTTGCGAATACTGTCACTAGCGCCAAACAAGCTATACTCAGATTGCGCGAGGACTTTGGGAGCGATATCCGGAAGACCACACAGGCGGCTCCGACCAGACCGTGATTCTTTGAAACCAGGACTGGATGCTACCCGTCGTTACGTGCAAAGTCTACGACGTGAGCTTGACGATACAAAGAACCTCGCAAGGAGAGTGTTATCAACAGCCAGCGCTTGCGCACAAGCAGTAGTCTCCTTGAGAGCCCAACTTTGCAGTCTGAGAGAAGAACTAACCCATAAGCCTCCCGAAAAGGGGCTTCCAAGTAATGGGGTATTTCTCTCGTGTGAGAGTGATATTCTTAGTACAGGTATTGCTAATATTGGCTAGGGATAAGCTATGTTGAAACATGTAAATGGAATTTGAATTGCTGAAAGGGAGAGTCCAGAGAATGGAGTCACAGGGGGGGCTCATTAGAGATGATATACCTAGGAGACCACAGCAAGGTTGGTGTCTACCGAAGCTCCAAATGGAACATGGTCATCTGCGTTTCAGGACAGAGTATGTTCGAGTCGGATAGCTCCCCAGGCCACTCTCGAGTCAGAGGACCACCGATTGGCGACTAGTCGAGCTCACCATTAGGTATCTATGAATCTGTGAATTCACCGTCATCTATAGGACACACACGACAGGCTCGGACGTACCGAGCTCTCTACGGCTTACTAAATCTGGGCCTATTGGCAAGAGGTATTCGGAGCGTACCGAGTACCTGGTAACAGGAAATAGATGATGAATATTAGGATCCGAACTCGGCGCTTAAGACGTCGATAGCTATATCCGACAATTCTCGGATTGGTTTTATAACTCCGGTCGTGAAGAAGAGGCCCTCGTCTGGCCCGCTTAGATTCTTGAGAATGGCATTCACCGTTGCATATTCTTTCTCCCGACCCGGCAGACTTTCAATGTCTTTCAACAGGTCTTTAGCTTGAGAACACACCTGCCAGGCATTCGAGTGAGCTGCCGGGCTCCAGTGTAGTACTAATGTAAGCACAACCTGGCACACTATGATTTGGTCCATCTTCGCCAAAGTTTCGGACAGCTTGGTTCTCACGGTTCCAGTTGTGGCATTCGTAGGAGGCGAAGCAACGCCAGGCGCGGTATTGGCCAGGATCTTTGCGATCATGAGCATTCCCTTGACCCGCTGCGCAGCGAACGGCATCGGGCTTCGATAGGGGTCACTCTGTAATGCTACAAAGCATGAAACAGCTAAAGCAGCAGGGAAGTCATCTTGCTCTGCAAAGTAGATGCTTGCCTCTACGAGAAATTGGGCTAACGGCTCGATGGCGAAGAGCATAGCTTTCCGAAGTTGCTCGCACTTGCCCCAGCGCCGTCGAAGCTCTTCTCGTTTTTCTGGAGCGTTCATGCCCTGCAATGATCCCGAGCAGCTTCGATATATCTCCTCCACGTTGCGTTGTAAGGTCATATTCGAGCTGAGGAAGTGTTTAATACGGGGTTTCTGGAACGCTTGTAGATCAGGCGTGAGACTAAAAGAATTCAGTTCAAGATGCGGATATCTCTGGCAGGCCTGGTAAACATCGAGGTCTTCTGTACACCTCACGCAACCGCAATCAAAGTGATACCGCGACCTCAATGCCTCCTGGCGGTGTGAACGATGCAGTGTGCATTCTACGCATGTGGCCTTAGTTTCAGTTTCCGAGCGTCTTGAGTAAACTGGAGACTCACCGATGTAAGAAATCTCAACCTCCTCGCCTTCCTTGATTGCCCGATACGCCCGCAGTATGGCCCTGCGGCCGAGGAATTGCACGAAGGCATTCGGCATGCATGAATGGTTGACCATCGCCAGCGCCGGGTGGAGGAGGAGCCCTGACTCGCCAAAGTCTACATCCGCTCGATTAAACGAGTTAACCTGTAGCTGTTCACGATATGTCAACACCGCTGAACCACCACCGTCTTCGCCCTCACGTCGCCAACCCTGAACACCTTGCGTAATCCCTCGCTTACCTTGCACAGGATCTCCACCGCGCCCGTAACGCTCTCCGGGCTCGCCTCCCTCCCTAGGTAATGTAGCGCCGCGAGCGCCTGGAGTTCCATGTCTAGCCAGCGCTCGCCGCCCGCGCGGCGGAACTCGCCGACGTGGCCCTCGAGTTCGCCCACCACCACCGCCGCACCGCCGGTTTTACTATCTGACGCGGCCAGTAGCAGAAGTAGCCGCATCAGGGCGCGCACCGGCGTCGGCAGCGCGGCGGCGTCGCGGCCCTCAGCCCGCGCGCGCCCGAACGCCCGGCACTCGCCCTTGTGCGCGCGCGACCAGTCGGCCCTCTGGCACGCCGCAGAGCAGTAGTGCGCCGTGCGGCAGCCCGTGCAGGCGCGCACCGCCGCGCCCGACGGGGACATCAGGCAGTGGCTGCACGTCGTCGACAGGTGCGGGCTGTCGGGCGTCGCGACGAGCAGGTCGTCGTCGAATGTCGCGATCAGCTCACCAGGCGCGAAGGCCCTGGCTGCCGCGAGGCGGCGCCCGCGCGGCGATGCCGAGGGCGTCGTCCCGGCTAGGGTCAGCGTTGCAGGCACGGATGGCATTCCGGATGGGGGCCTCCCTCGGTATGAGCGTGGTTATTTTGGGCGAAACTAGGTAAGGTACCTCGTCAGGAGCTGACGGTGGATGGTTTTAGGCGCGTTGGGATGCGCCTGTGGTGGGGATTCCGATAAATTTGGCAAAAGTTTGCAGACTATAGGAGCCTTCCCATTCTGGCTCCTTGACCAGACTCGTCTGGGACATTTACATATCGAGTCTGCTGCTGTCAGCGAATCAAGGATGTTTACTGCGGTGAGTATGTGAAATCAATCAGGAACCATTACGAAATACGGAGTAGCCAGCGCTCCAACGCCCCGTCGGTTCCCGCCGGACCGCCAAGCCGGCCGGCTCAAGCTCTACATAGTTCTCCCACGAAATTCGATACACCATAACCCCCTACCTGCGTTTCAGATGCTAATGCTAATGGGCTGCTGTACGTGATTGGCGTAGAGGCAAGGATTGACCCGGTGTGACTCATTAGGATAAGGCTGCTATATGTGGCCGACCGAGAGAGGAATACCATGTGGTCCTTCGCGAATGGGACGCTGGACCGTGAATAAAGCCAGTACATAGGCCCTGGTCTGCGCTCTTCCTTCCACTTGACTTAATCCTGGACAACTGTCGAGTCGGACTACTTCTACTACCATTACCGCTATAAGAATGCCTCTCGAACTGCGATCGGCAACGCAGGAGGACGCGTTGCGCGCTGCCGAGATCGAGGCCCTCGCTTTCGCCCCGAGTGCGTTCAACTCGGTCCTATTCCCGGGGCCGTTCCCGCCAGACGCTAATGAGGCGAGGGCGGCGGAGCTGATTCAACAGCTCAGGGAGGACGCCACGATGCGCTGGCTGAAGGTCGTGGACACAGACCTGGAGGGCGAGCCGATGGTCTCGTTCGCGAAGTGGCACGTCTACCCGGAGAAGCCGCCGCCCGCCAGGCCGCGGACCTTCGGCCCGGGGAGCAACCCCCAGGCCTGCGAGATGCTGTTCGGCGGCATCGACAAGCTGAGGTCGAGGCTGATGGGCGAGAGGCCCTATGTCTGTGAGTGACCGGGTTACCCGCTTACCTACGTTTTGGATGGACCTCGGGTTGACGGCGGATTGGATTGCTAGACCTAAAGCTGCTGCAAACGGATCCTAAACACCAGGGTCGCGGTGCCGGCGCCATGCTCGTGAAATGGGGCGTCGAAGAAGCGAAGAGACTCGGTCTCCCCGCTTTTCTTGAGTCGTCCGAGGAAGGGCATTCTCTATATCAAAAGTGCGGTTTCCGGGATTTAGAGCTGCAGAGCCTGGACTTCAGTAAATGGGGAGCTACTAAGAAGCTTAACACTTGGGCAATGATTTACGAGCCGTAATTTGAAGTGGGCGGATAGGACGGTTGATGACCCCGTTCCTGTCGTAGTATTCAGCTGTCTCTCGATGTTAGGCTATGCATGTGTAGCATAATGCCGTGAGCGTAGCAATATTTATGAAGATAGGAGAGACGCTCCTAACTATCAAAACAGCCGATTATTTTCACTCCAGTTGTTGTTTAGACGTGGGAGTGTCCATTCTGTCCTGCACGCCCAAGTACCACGAAGTTCTGTGTTAACTGTGCAGTGAGATGACGTCGGTAAGTACGAATCACGGAAGGGTAAGTATACCAGTGCTAGTGGGGCTTTAAGTGCTGTAGCAAAACAATTACTGTTCGGATCCCAGTCAGGCACATACATACATTGATTCTTTCAACTCTCAGACTTCCGGGCTACTTTCACTACTAGATACTTCGGAGGGAACACTAGTACCGTATTGACTCATGAGGTGAAGCTAGTTCGACCTCTCAGCATTTACACATCCTGCTAGGTCATCCTCTCTCTACGGACTACGAGCAACATCATCATCATTGCTGCGCAGCCCCGCGGCAACAAAGGTTGCCTGTCGGGAGGCATATCATGCTATCATCATTCTTCAGAATGCCGGCGAACGCCAAAGATAACCCGGAAGACCCGCCGGCGCCGCTCCTGAGCTCGTGGCGGGTGCGCGCGGACGCGGGCGAGCCGGTCGCCGTGGTCCGGGTCCGGAACCTGCAGGGCGCCATCCCCGTGGGCCGGGACGCCTGGGGTCGTCCTAATAAACCGCAGCCGGCGCTGCTGTCGTCGGAGGTGTCGTTCGCGCGCCCCTTCGGCGCCGCGTCGGCCGACGACAGGCTCGGCGACGACACCGTCCACTACGGCAACCTGAGCAAGGCGCTGCTGGGCGAGCTGGAGAAGATCCTCGCGGGCGCTAGGGGCTCGCCGGCCGAGAAGGAGAAGAAGATGGCGGCTCGGGTGGGGAAGGCAGACGACGATGCCGCTGCCGGCGGGCCGAGCTCCGCCGACGTCTTCGAGCTCCTCTGGGTCCGCATGACGGGCCGCGTCGTCGACGGCAGCCGCACGGCGCTGCCGCCGGACCAGCTGCCGTTACTCGACGCGGCGCGGCTCCGCGCGCTGTCGCTGTCGATCCGCCTGCCCAAGGCGTCGCTGCTCGGGGCCGGGGTCAGCCTGACGACGACGGCGTGCTTCAGGCAGGGGGAGGAGGCGGCACCCCCGGGCCAGACCAGCAACGGCAACCCCCTGCGGTCGTACTCGAGGTGCCTGCGCATCCACGGCCTGCACGTGCCGACCCTCGTCGGCGTCAACGCGAACGAGCGGAAGGCCAAGCAGATGGTCGTGGCCGACGTCGAGATCGACCGGTATGATGTCATGGAGGACATCTATAGCGAGATCGAGGGAGCCGTGGTAGAGGTGAGCGCCTATCCTGTTAAACCGCCCCATGATGATGTATCTTTGGTTCCATTTCACGGAAAGCTGAACCTTTTGTCTTTCTTTCTAGGCAATGGAAGGCTCGTCTTTCGAGACGCTCGAGGCGCTCGCCGCTCACGTGGCGAATAAGATCCTGTCCGACTTCCGGATAGGCAACGACCCGAAGCCCATGAGAGACCGCGGTTGGCAGGTCAAGGTCTGCCTCGAGAAGCCGATAGCGGTACCGTTCGCCGAGTGCCCCGTGGTGGAGCTGAAGATGGGCGCGGACTTGCCATGACATACCCATTATCACAATTGGGGATGCAGCCTCCGTGAAACCCCCATGATATGTGGCGACATCATGGGCTGTAAACATGAAGCTCGTGTGACAATCAGGTACACATTTCGAATTAACATAAGACACACAGTGCAGCTAGGTCTGTAAGACGCGATATCATCCGCCATCGCTTTTTCTCGCTGGAAATTTCAGTTGTGAAGCTTGCATTTGATATACATATGTGGTGACGAGTCTCTCTATCTGAAGCGATTTCTGGCTCATGCATCATTATTTGCCCTTTACCTGGAAGATATATACTTACAATGACCATTCATGTCGAACTCCCTGTAGTGCTAATCCTATGCATTTACTCTCAACATTCGCTCAATGCTCCATGCGGTCACCGAGCCCTTCCTCCCGAAGCTTTCGTCCCTGCTCGTCCTTCTCCTCGAACTCTTCCTTCAGCCGCTCCTCGACCTCGTCCCTAATGGGTCCCAAATCGGGCGGAATCACGGAATACTGGACGCTGGGGGCGGCACCCACAAATCTCAGCTGCTCGGTCACGTGCTGTACTATCTCTTGCAACTTCTTCGGCGTATTTCGGTTCTGGCGAGGCTCCCCCAGAATCTGTTGGAGGGTCGGTAGCAGCGTGTCCTGGCGGAACCGCTCTCGCCAGGGGGTGTGCGCGGGTATTTCCGCGGGGATGCTCTTGTTGTGGCCGATGGCAATCGCTGTCTCGTATGCCCAGGCCCGCGCGACGTTCCTCGGCGTATAGCCGCCTCCGCCGAACATGATCAACGGGATGCCGAGTTTCTTGCAGAACTCGACGCAGGATGCGTGCCCCTCGACCAGGAGGTTGAACTTGCCTAACCTGTCTCCGGCTAGCGAGTCGGCGCCACATTGCAAGGCGATCGCGCTGGGTCTGAACTTTTCGACGATCTTGCTGATGACCGTCTTGAACAACCACTCGTACTGCTCGTCGGTGATGCCGTCATTCAGGGGAACGTTAATGGCATGATGCGCTCCCGGATTGTGCTCGCTCTTTGGCCCGTTGTCCTCGAGGGCTCCGGTGCCCGGAAAGAAGTTGAACGGGTCGTACTTGTGGAAAGAGCATGTCATAACCCTATCAGTGGAGAAGAAGGCCTCTTCGACGCCATCGCCGTGATGGACGTCGATGTCGATGTAGAGGACGCGCGGGTAAACGCGGAGGAGTTGCAGAATAGCAAGGACAATGTCGTTGATATAACAGAACCCGGAAGCCTCGTACCTCTTGGCGTGATGCAAGCCTCCTCCCCAGCTGATAGCGATATCAGACTTTTGCGAACATATCTTTCTCGCGGCATCCAGGGAGCCGCCTGCCGATAAGGAACAGTAGTCGTACAGGCCTTCGAACAAGGGGCAGTCGCTTCCGCCTAGGTTGAACTTGATATCAGCCTGGGGATTGTCGACGTCCAGCGGGGTGGGCTGAGGCGCGACTGTGGCTAAGAAGTCGACGTATTCTGTCGTGTGGAAGTTGGTGAGTTCCTCGTAGGTGGCAGCGCGGGCAGTGTAGTTGTCCATGGCAAAGTTCATGCCATAGGAGGTAACCAGGCTCTTAGTGAGAGTCAGGCGCCATGGCTTCATGGGATGCGTCTGACCGAAGTGGTGCTTCTCCATATCCGGATTGTAATGGAATGACACGTTATAACCCTTGGGCCTCGTGATGCCATATTCTTGAGCGGCACGCTTGATCTTGTTAAGATAAGCGGCATTCTCGATATCTGTTGGGCGGTCCAAGGGCTTGTAGATCTTGGCGACTGGTTCATCAGCATCTACGTTGTGGGGGAGGTAGTTGGGCTTTGGTAGGCGAAACCGATACGGATTCGCCGGATCGACCTCCATCGTGGGTACCGAGCCCAACCGGAGCCGAGACACCGGAGGGTTTTGCGAACCGGCACGGACGGTCACGCAAGCCAGCCAAGCGTGTCTGGTCGCTTTCCCGGAACAAGCACCGTGGGAATTGTATTTGGCAACCAGCACTATAGACTCCACGCAACGGAAGAAGTATTCGATATACAAAAGATCCAAGGGTTTCCAGAATTTGATGACGGCCCCTCAGCAGGACAATCCCCAAAAAAGAACGGCCAGGTAGTCTTGAATATTTGTTTGACTCGATCCTCTGCTGTGGCTTCGCACGATGGTGGTGCGACGAAGTGACGGTCTCAGAAACAACAGAGTTAGGACTTCTTATAAGTCGTTATTGGGGTAGAGGTCATCGTCGAAAGGTACGCGATAAATTATGGAGAAGAAGCTCAAAGTTGAAGGTTTCGGGCCCTGGGCTGAAGATGCAGATGCAGGGGAGGCATCCCCCAGCCACTAACGTTTTAACGCCATTTAAGTACCTAACCTGCAAAGGCCGGGCCGGGCTTATGGTGTCTTTCAGCAGGTACCTACAACACCTAGAGCATTCCCTTAATTGGGCGTGAAAGCGCCACCATGACGCCGCCCGAGATTCATCAGTTAACTAAAGATTCATTCAATGTGGCAGCAGACTTTGAATTTCCCCTCCACCCACTTTCCTTCATCAATTTGCGCACTCCCCACCCGCCCTAGGAGCGTCGGGGATACGCTCGTCTGTCCCCGTGTCGGCTGCAGGAACTGTGAGGTCGTTTATCTTTTTTACTTTTCTTTTTGCCTAACCCGCCGCGGCTCCCCCTGATACACGTATTAAATCATACTTAAGATAGTGGACTCCGACATTAAGCCTTTTCGACTGACAGTTGCTGGCCGAAATTGAAGTGCTTACTCCTTCAATATCGTATCCCATTCTTCTTCCTTCAGGACCAGGAAGGTGAGCTCAAAGCTTATAAAGTAAAGCATCGATAGCATACTCTCGTTACATGCGATTCTGTCCTACCACGACATGCCGCTTCCTGCTTACTTCACTGTTCATTTTCTCTTGTATCTCCGTTCGCCCACTTCTTGAATGGAGATCTCCCAGTACCAACTGAGAAAGAAGAAAGAAGCCGGAAAGGAAAAGAAGAGAACGGGGACGGAATATAAGAGAAGGGTTGCTCTGCGTTCTTGTTTCGTCTCGCTTCCCACGCCCGCTACCGCCCATCTCTGCCTTCTTATGCTTCCACCCTCGCACCAGCACGACTATTTCCCCATCTGGTGCGCTCTCCCCTGCGTAGTGGGTCGGGTTAACAACAATGCCTAGAGACGACCTCTCCATAGACTTCGTCAAGAAGATGGCGCCCTCCGGCGAGGCGCAAGATCCTGCCGTAATCCTTGACGACTGGATTCACCGCACCCAGAACCTACCCGAAGAGATCCGCTTCATGCAAGACGAGATCGCTGACAAGGACCGCGCCTTCAATGACTGCGTCAAGGCTATTGAAGAAAACGACGTCAAGATACAGCGCTGGATTCGCCTGCACGGAAGCCATCAGACCAATCCCCGTGAGCCTCAGCTGCGAGAGATCATCCGCGAGAACTTCACGCGCGCCGATAAGCTCGCCGCCGAAAAGATCGCCCTAGCACAGAAGATGCAGGCACTCTACGATAAGCATTTGCGCAATCTAGATGTTCAAATAAAGCAGCTATACGACCGAGGCGAACCCGGCTTCACCGATCCCGAGGAGATGCCCTCCCTATTACGACCTAGTGCCGCGAACAATAGCAACACCAGTCTGCGCGTGTTGGCCGCCGCTAACACGCCGCTTAACCCCGTTTCTAGCAATGCGGCGCCGTCGGGAGGAAGGGGTGTAAGCCTTCATGTACGAACGTCGTCGCTAGGGCAGCATGCAAGTTCCGCCCCGGCTAGCCCTGCCGCGAGTATGCTGCTCCACCGCAACCAGCGTGAGTCTTCTGCCGGGGCTGGAAGCAGCGGTGGCCCTAAGAGGGGGCCACGCGCGAACCTAGCCCTAGGCAGTGTGCCGGCAGCGTCGAGCGGTCTCGCGCGTCATTCCTCACTCGGCCCTGGTGTTCCGAAAGCGGGCACCCCCGGCGCGACATCCAGAGCGGGCAGCGCCGGACCACGGGGAACCTCGAAAGGCTTGGGTGCGGGGACGGGACGAAAAGGCACACCGAGCGCCGGCGTCGCGCGCAAGAAGCCGCCGTCAAAATCGACACTCTCCCGCGTGAAGCGGGCCGTCACGTCCAAGGACTCGCCAGCGTCGACGGCCGAGAGCGAGCTTTCGGACGCGGACTCGCTCCCGTCGTCGCGCGGCGGGCGGACGGTCTCGCGCGCCGGCAGCGGGACGCCGGTACCGCACCATCCCAGCAACCACAGCCGCCACAACAGCACCAAGGACGCGGACGGCGACGAGTCGATGGCGTCGGGGCCGGCGGACGAGGAGGAGGCCTCGGGGATCTCGGGGCCGTCAGACGACGAGGAGGACGAGGAGGGCAAGAAGTACTGTCTCTGCCAGCACGTGTCGTACGGCGACATGGTGGCCTGCGACAACCCGAGCTGCCCCTACGAGTGGTTCCACTGGAACTGCGTCGGCCTCAAGTCGGAGCCCGAGGGCCGCTGGTTCTGCCCCGCCTGCACCGAGAGCATGCGCAAGAAGAACAAGTGACGCGGGCCAAGACTAGAAGAAGAGGGACGCTGGCGATGCGTCTTCGTCTTCCGTGCGGTCCTTTCTAGCCGGGCGGTCCAGGCCGGCTCGCGGGGCGGAAAGGCAAACAAACAAGGAGATAGGGTCGCTCGTGGGATCGCGACCGACCCTCCCCGCTGTCGGATGGGTCAGGCTTTGCAAAGCTACATGGGGCCCGGCCAGGCCAGGCCGGATGGGAAGTGATAGAGAAACGTTCCAATATCCCGAGATGCAAAATCGTCTGTGGGGCATGGCCCCATGGCGAGACGGACGCCCCTAGTCGCTGCGGCGTAGACATATGTCTTGCAACCCCGCCTGAGGTTCCGACCTACGGTCTCGGCGAAGGGAATAATCTCGAAAAGGGAAGAAAGAAGGCTTGCGTACTCGAGGAGGCGGGATACCTACAGACTAGAGATGTACGAGGTAGAGTTCGTAGGAGATACCAGTCCGAGCGATTACAATGAGCAAGATAACTAGGGAGCGAGAATCGGGGAGGGCCTTACGAAATGTGTGTCTGGGGATAATTGAGAGCGCAGATACATGGGCTACCGAAGGGGGGAACTCGGGTAAGCCTACAGAAGCCAACTCGACACTGCATTTCGGGAGTTATCAGCAATAGGAAAGTAGGAAAAATGAAGTCACACCATTCGAGGAATTGGCATATTGTAGTCTATGTGTATATTATACTAGCTGTTGCACCCCTGAACTTTTTAACGGCGACCTCGTACGCCTATTATCTGCAGTTCGTTGCACTGCACACCAGTAGATCCACCTCTAGAAGCTCAGAAGCGTACACATGCTGCCGAGAAATCGCACTGCAAGACTGCTGGATAAAAGCCCTTGCGACCAAATGTGCGACAGAAGAGACCCCGACACGAGAATAGGCAAACATATTAATGTTCTAGGAGGCGTAAGCTACCCTGGACAACAACATTCTCGAGAATTGATCCCGGCGGGACGTCAATCGTGGAGCCTTCCGTCGCGACGATGATGACAGTTCCCTTGAGCGTAACACCACGGTGTAAGGTGACGTTACCGGTAATGGTGAGATGGTCCAGCTCAATAATCTTGGGGATAGACGGGATGCGCTTCTGGAAGTCAGAGACCTTCTTGAAGTCGTTGCCGAGCTTGATAAGCGGGGCGTCACCAAAGCGGCTGGAGCTCATCTGCAGTTGGCCGTGCTTAACGGTATACAGGTCAGACTTGACCAGCATAAGGTCGGAGCACGTCTTAACAGGCAAGAACCGACGACGCGGTACGTTGACGCCGTGCGCGTTCTTGAAGTGGCGGATAGCGGCACCGACGGCCGTCTCGAGCTGGACGATAGAGATGTCGGACTCTCCCTTCTTATCGCCGGGGATCGACTTGCCGTTGGGGATGATCTCCATCTCGAGCTCGTTGTTCTCGACGACGCGCTTGATGGCCTTGACGTTCATCCAGATGTTGTTTGTGTTGAAGTACTTGAACTTCTTGATCGACTTGAACTCGTTGACATGCTCCTTGGGAACCTGAGCGAGTTCGAGTAGGCGGACAGAGCCCTCGTAGTCAATGATGGTACCACCCTTCACGTCAGCCTTGGTCTTGTTGGTCAGCTCCATGATGTACTCGGCGTCGGTCTCGGCCATGTGCTGGAGAATGCGCAGGTCGACCACAGCGCCCAGGTTGTCGACGTTGGAAAGGAAGATATACTCGATGCCTCGCTCGATGAGCTTATCGAGGACGCCGGAGTTGTAGAGGGACTCGAACACGTCACCGTGTCCGGGAGGGTACCACTCGTTAATGGGAGCATCGAAGCTCTTAGGGACGGGCAGTAGAGAGTCCTTGTAGATTCTGGGATACCGGGACTGGTTGAAGGTGAGGATGTCGACGTTGTGACCCTCGTATTTCTTGATGATAGCGGCGGTATCGTCGTTGGTGTTGAAGGAGTTCATGAGGATGAAAGGGACGTTCTTGTTGTATGTTCGGTTCAGGTACTCGATCTGACGAACAGACATGTCCAGGAAGGACATGCCATCGCGGACTTCGATGACCGACTTCGGGCCAACACAGCCCATGGAAGTGCCGAGACCGCCGTTAAGCTTCAAGACGGCGAGCTTATCGAGGAAAGAGACGGCCTCGGAGTTAGCGAGGTCCTCGTAGTCGACCACCTGGTTTTTCGCCGGAGGGGCAATGCGTTCCCAGTCACTGCCCAAACAGAATCAGCAACTGTAAGATCAAGTACATCGAAAATGAGGATACGCACACAACGTTTCCCTTGGCCTTGTCGTTGAGGTACCGGCGGAACAGAGAGAAGAAGTTATCCATCTCAGTCTCGAACAACTATTGCAACTAAGATCAGCATGGCGTCTTTCTAGCGTCCGAACCAGATACTACTCACCTTCTTCTGCTCCGAGTCCTTCACCGTCTCGGCGAGCTCGGTCAGCGCGTTGCGCATTTGCGCAGCAGCGACATTAGTAGAGGCATTCTCGAAAGCCTTTTCTTCCGTTAGCTTTTTGCTGGGCATTTTGGCGGTGAGATGCTTGGGGGTTCGTGCACCAGAATGTAGAAAAGAGTAAAAAGAGTCGAAGTTGGAATTTTCCAGGTGGCAGTAGTAGGAAGAGGAGCAGCCCGCAGTAGGATCAGGTATGTCTCGGGATTTAATTTAACTATAAATAGGGGAGGAAACAAGCAGAGCTAGCGACTTCGTGAAGCTTAAAAGGCACTCGAGATAGACGGTCTGAGAGCTAAACCAAGTCAAAAAGGAGGTGGGGGGTGGGGATCCTCGGAACCCCTTGAACCGCACGGGTCTCGAAAAGCACATGTTTTCTCCATTGCCAGTCTGGGAGAGGGAGAGGAAGATGTGTCGCGAAATTTCTTCTGATATTGGGCTGGGAGGTTTCATGGGATTCGCACAAAGCAATGTGCACATGGACGTCTCCTCCTTGGCTATAACCAAAGCACAACCAAGATCGGAGGATAAGGGAGGGATGGGGATGGGGACACAGAGAAGCGGGATTTGGTTATCGAACTCACCATATGCGATCGAGTCTTTCCATGGTGTCTGCCGTTGGAGTCACCGTCTTGGTTGTTGTCGACGCCCAGATGGGTCTTGAGGTGCGAAGGCAAGGCACTCTTTACAGATTGAGCCATTGTTGCAATATTCCACGTATGTGAATACGAAGCTATAATCTCGCTCGGCTCAGGCAGGTTTAAGACCAGGACAGAGGAAGGACTGTAAAGATTTTCGTTCTTGTATCGAGGGGGAAGAAGCTGAGGGGCAGAAAGCAGGGTCGGGTATATACCTATGTGGTATTTATCGTTTGTTGGACTGGGGAAATGCTTTTTGGTTTGGGCGTTTGGCGGGGATCGAAAGGGGATGGCGGGGTCAGTGACGACAAGTCCAGATCTGTCTCTCTAACTTCCTCCTTGCTTCTTCGTCATTGGTCTATTCCAGGGAGCTTTTATGCCTGTCCAATAAAGAGGGGGAAGGTTAGCTAGCTCACACCTCACACACTCGAGATTGACGTAATTCTCCAGCGCTTGCATAATCGGGCACTTGCTTCCCAGAGGCCGACCACTTCATCCACGCTGCATTCTCATCCAATCCCACGCCCCCTTCTTCTTGTCCAAGCTTTCACATGGGGGTAGCACGCAGAAGATTTTTCTTCCTGATGAAATGCAAGTTTGGCCCGGCCCCAGGGCGTGAAGACGAGGCAACGGCACTCGAGCTTGCATCCATCAACACACCGGCAACGGAAGATGATGGACTTACCTGGTCTGGTAGGTGTGCCCAACGCCAATACCACTGTATTGTAACAACAAACGATACTTAAAGATACAAGGAGCGGGAGGAAGGGATAGGATGGGTTGAAGACCTAACGTTAAAGGGGGGGGGAGGGTGTCCAACATGCTTGACGAACAGCGGGTGGCCTCTATTTATCATCTACCCATAGCTACGTGTGGTCGTGCCTTTATTACTAACCTTAACCTTAATGCTCATCAAACAGTACGCACTAGCGAATGTTGACCCTTTTGTCGGGTTGCTTTAGCAAATTACCCTGCGGTACAAGCACCACATGTATTCGGCTTGCCCCTTGAATAGCTGGTAAGTACGAAGCCAATAATTCTGCACCTCGATACCTATTGTACCTACGAAAGAAGATATGTCGTTCTGTGGCGTTTTTACCCGAACTTGGTGTTACGATCAATATGCATGCAGGTAGATTAGGTATCTATAAGGTGGCGGCGCTCTATCCGTCCCAACTGGTAGGTTACGAAGCGTCCAATATGTTTTGTGGTTACTTGCAGCTCGTCTCGATATATTCGAGCATATATGCTACAAACAACTCAACACCTTGGAGCTGAACACTACAAGGGAGTTATCATCGTGCAAACTTCCCAAGGTACTCGAGGTACTTTACACAGTGGCATCTTGCTGATTCCGAGGAGTACCGTTTCTCCTGACGCTTTTCTTTATCGAGGGGCTGAGGGGGTGGGGTCATGGTGGCCAGCAATATAGGAGTATCCACCTTGGAACTATGAGGTGCAAGGAGTCCCTATTAAGGAGTTATTAGGTATACGTACCCCGTGAGTATCGTCGGTACTTTGACAGCTAATGTCAGTTTACCTGCTCAGGAACACTGCCCAAAGGCCGGCAATTGTTTGCTTGCTTGGGTACGAAGGTTTTCTCCTGAGCTGGGCAGGCGTTTAGAATCCGCCGCAGCAAGTGTGGACAATCCTCCGTCCCCTAGGATAGGCATGAATGGCTGGCTTTATGAATTGACAATCTACTAATAGAAGTTACCAAGCGCCTAGTCCATACTACGTATTCGTAGAACTTCCTGGAGTTCCCACAGGAACTTGCGAAGCCATGGAATCTCGACCGCGCGGGAGCTAAAATGAGCTTCAGCCGGTCCGTGACAATCTCTCACCGCCGCCACAAAGCATGGTACGCATTGTCAGAGGCGGTTTCCTGAGCTTCAGCCCCGTCCAGCTTTCTGTGGGGGCTCTTCCGTATACCAGATGCACGCGTCCAGCTTTGGCCAGAAGAAGCCCATTATTCCGTCGCGTCTCGACCTCCAATATTAGCCCAATAGTATCCAGCTCCTACGTATCGATGAGGCGTTAAGCTTGGCTGGGCTTGCACGTACAAAAGTCCCAGGATCTAGAAGCTTGGTGGCATCAACTTACTGAAATTTCACGGGAGGAGGACATAATCCAGAGCACTATATCTGGCGAATTGTCCGCTTCGAACGCGCCACATGGATTCTGCATAGTCACTACGCGACACCGACTTTTGCACGTGGGTCTGGACGCAAATGAACGGTCAGCCACAGCGAATTCTCTGGTTCCATAATGTTAAAGCTGGGACCAACGCCGAAGACATTCCTGCCGTCTGCCTCAAACAGTAATCCGAGGCCATCCATTAGCTTGGCCGATACTTGGTCCATCGTGAAAGATGTCGAGACGAGCCCAGCCACTCGACCGTCCCACCGGAACCACATTATTCGAGGCGCTGCCCTGTGGCCATAGGACGGACAGTGCACCTATTGCATGAGTGATGCCAAGGCTAATTTAGATCTTTCAGAAATCTGTCTAGCAATTTGGGTGTCAGAGGAGATGCACACTTGAACTCACAAAGTTCACTTTCCCCTAATGGAATCAAGAGGTTGAATCTGGCTTAAAAGAGCTATCACTTCAACCGCCGCGAAGCCTTCGCCTTCCTAAGAGAGTAGACCTTAGCGGGTGCATAAAATGGGGAGCCTGGACACTGTGCCGTATTGGCAGGTCAATGTCCCAGACGAGGAGAGGACGGACGAATGCCCAGGGTTTCTGCGCAATCTGAGCGTCAAGGACATCGGGATCATCAGCACGCCAGACTCGGAGTACCGTGCCTCGACATGGGAAGAAGTTCAAAAGCTAGTTCGAGACAACCGGCTCGACCTCTTCCAGAGAGTTCCGTCTGAGCTCCGACGGTATCTGGCCTACACCTGGAAGCTGCGGCAAGAGTACGGCAGCGTTATGAACTTCGTCCTGACGCAGCGACTCCAGTGGGAGATGCCGGTGGTGCCGAAGGGGAAGCCCTTCGAGTTTGAGGAAGATATCAAGATCCTCCGGAACGACTGGCCGTATGGCATCGACAAGCGGATAGTGCACCTTGTCGTATGGACCAAGTTCGATCTAGAAGAAGACCCGATCACCGCCGATCTGACGGACAAAGCCAGAGAGGAGATCGAGGCCTGGGTGCAGCAGAAGTTCGGAAGTAGAATGCCCAGGGAGCAGGTAAATAGTATAAGACGAATACAAACTTTTCGTTTTCACTAACAGGAGCAGTTCATTTGGTTTAAAAACTGGAAATCGCTGAAGTCGGTCCGAGCAGTCGAGCATTTCCACGTTATGATCTTCAACCCAAACCCTGCTTTCATTGAGGAGATTACGAAAGGCGATATACCTCTCTGCCAAAAATTCTAAGCTGCCGTTGCCTCATAAGGATGCACCAGCTTGGACTGGTCGAAATTCGCGTGAACCACATATTCACGATTTTTCAATGTTGGGTTCGGGTTACATGGCGTGCCTGAGGAGTCGTTAATACCCTTGTTAAACACCACGCTCTTCTCATCGCTTCCAAGTTGCGCCGCACACCAACATGCGTCAGGCGCTTCCAGCACACGATTCAGGCTAGACCACCCATCAGTTAGATTAATCTGGGCAAGTATCGCGAGTTATGCCTGCGGCTTCCCTCCCGTTTTGGTTAGGGCAGTGGAGCGTCCCTACCATAACACTTGCAAACCTTATCCTCGTCCCATTCCTTCCATTGATATAAAATGTCTTGAATTTCGCTGCGTATTCTTGGCCCGGACGGGTTGCCTTCTTTCTTGCCACGCTCAATCCCGACATATTGCTCGACAGAGATTCACTGCTTAATTTCGGTCGCTTTCCGGCAAACTTACGTCCCCCATCGTATCTCGTCACCAAAGGCAAGATGAAGCGCAGCGCGCTACCAATCTCCTTTTCTGTCCTCGTGGTAGCGGGCTCCGCACTCGGTTCTTCTCTGCTGGTCAAATCGCGACAAGACAACGACAGCGACTGGCATGACAGCGACAATAATAACAACGACAAGAGCGGCGGCAGCAGCGACCAGGAGGAATATATCAACTCGGTGTGCTCGCCGGAGGTGTCGGACGGCTCCGAGCCGCTGCCGCCGTGCGTCGCGGCGCAGAACATCGAGTGGGCATGCGCCCCGAACGGCACGTCGCCGCTGGCCCTCGAGGCGCATGCGCAGTGCATAGTAAGCAATTTCTAGAGTCATTTTCCCCCCAATCTCCTTAGTTGGAGGGCGTAAATTCCCAAATGTGGACGTTCAGGGGTCAATAGCTCCTGAAACATGTCTTGCGACCCCCGGTTATTCACCCAATTGGCCAGAGAGGGCATTTATTGACTCCGGATGTTGTAGTGCGGCGGCGGATTCTTCGCGCAGTGGGCCGGCTGCCAACGCTGCCTTCGCCTCCACGGCGCCCGCTCCGAGCGTGACGCCGCCTACTACGCCTCCGTCATGACGAGCGCCAGCGAGATGCTGTGTGCCGCGACGCCCGCGCCCGCGGCGCCCTGGCAGGTCCTCTTCACGAGCGCCCAGGCCGGCGTCCCTTTCCCGACCACCGGCGCCACGAGCAGCAGCGACGCGGCGCCCAGCGACACCGCC
Organism: Monosporascus sp. 5C6A; assembly: GCA_004155035.1. Lineage (NCBI taxonomy): Eukaryota > Fungi > Ascomycota > Sordariomycetes > Xylariales > Monosporascus > Monosporascus sp. 5C6A. Next base: position 401,865 of record QJOB01000022.1, read on the forward strand.
GTCAGCCTGTACTACACGGCCAGCGGGCCCCAAGGTCCCGGCGCCATCAGGGGCAGCGCCACGGCCGCCACCGCCACCCCTACTACCGCTGATGAGTCCTCGAGCACCGGAACGACCGGCGCGCCTACGACCGCGTCGGACGGCGACGACGAGGGATCGACTACTGCGACGGAGGCCGCTGAGTCTTCTTCGACCTCGAGTCCGGACAGCGCGGCGCTGCCGACGGTGGGCGTTCAGGTTGCGTGGTTTGCGGCCGCCGGGGCTGCGCTAGCTGCTGCTCTGTGATGTTTACGGATTGGGAAGTGCGTATATACGCGTCTACTTCAGTATAATCACAGTATACTCTATAGCCCATTTAAAGCCCAGTCGTCCCTTATCACAGCCTTTCAATTATTCCAAGATCGGCGCTAGTCCCCCCTTTCGTCCCATGTTTATGCCTGTCACACGCGCCCCGCAAGAGCTTCCAGCGCTCGGTATCGTTCGGAGAGGGAGAGCGTCGTCTATTCCGTGATAGCTAAACAATTTTCAACCGCCTCGGACTTTACGCTGCAGTTGGGACGATGGACGGAAATGAGCAACAGACATGAACGACTATATCTGTATAATACAGTCATCTGCAGCATGGGCGTTGGATAAAGGCCCCCATGTCCCCGTTTTCAATCAGAAGAAATGCACTCCCACGCCAGTTCTTACAGCTACATGGCTGCATGCGTGCTGTGCAATGATACCCAGATGCCCCCCTTCACAGTGAGTCGGACCGGGTCGGTTGGTCGATTGGCGAATAGCAATCAACCGACATAACCAGATTACGGCATTCAGGAGCTATATCACGTTTAACTGTTTTCCACCGAGACTCCCGTTGCAGTAGCTCATCAAGACCGGTAGATGAATGGGTCGGGCAAAGAGTAGTGTGAAGAGTCAGGCATTTTATTTTTCTATATCCCTGCATAGTTCGACAGTGTAGGTCTAACGGTAATTCGTACACTTGGTCATCATTCTCCCAGGGCCGTCCACCACATCAAACTATTTAATTTACAAAAGATCAGCTTTTTAGGCACTCCCTGGTGCTAGCTGGATAATGGACGCTGCCGAGTGGTCCCAGTCAGATCTATGGGCCGAACCCTGGTCTCAGAACCTTCCGTCTTTCAAAAACACCTTCCTAATAAAGCTTATCTCCCCGCCGCGCCGTTGGAGCCGAATGCCCGCTCACCCGCGGGGGACTGCTCCAGTGCTCCCCTGGCTATCGAATCGAGGTGAGCCAGACCGGCCTCCAAGTCACATTGGTTATCACGCCCGTTGCCCGGGCTGGCTTGGCTACAGTGGCCCCCTACAGCGCGGGAGTGCAGTTCACGAATGGCAACGCGGTAAGCATACGGGGTACGAAGCATGGTCGGTCGCACAAAGGGCCCCGAAAGATTAGGCCAGCAATCGACTCACCTACCAGGGGCCGGGGCTATTATGTCGCCTTCGACCTGCGGGCCGCCACTACATATAAATTGCAGATCGTGGACTGTCCTGGGTTTGAGCCTTTCCCCGCCTGCTTCACCTCGGAGACCTGATGATATCTTCGATTCGTCTTAGATAGCTCACATCACCATGAAGCCTACAGCGGCCTTCGCGCTTGCGAGCTTCCTCGCGTCACGGGGTCTCGCCACCGATCTCTTGACGCCGGAGAAGATTGAGGCGGACATTACCACCGAGGAGTGAGTCGATCCCTGTACGTGAAACCCCGGAGTAGGCACGATCCCTCTGACACGAGAGCCAAATGTTCCAGGCTGCAGCGCAACCTGTGGAACTTCAACTACATCGCCGACCGCAATGGGGGTAACCGTGCTTTTGGCCTGCCGGGCTACAAAGCGTCGGTGGACTACGTCCTGGAGCGCCTGCAGAGGCCGGACTTCCACAAGTTCACCAGCTGGGTGCAGCCCTTCAACCACACCTTCAACCAGGTCCGATCCATCTCCGTGACGGGCCCCGACGGCGAGGACGTCGAGGTCGTGGCCCTCATCTACAACCCCGGCACGCCCCTCCCGGACGGCATAACTGCGCCGCTGATCGACACGCCCGTCGACGACGAGAGAGGTGAGTTATGCTACCCCCGGTCCTCCTCTGATTCTTTTATCCCCGCAGCACAGCACGGCAACGCCCGGGATTGCTAACTGCCCATTCCTGCCACACACACAGGCTCCGGCTGCTTCGAAGACCAGTGGGAAGGCATAGACGCGACGGGCAGGATCGCGCTCGTCAAGCGGGGGACGTGCGCCATCGCGGACAAGCTCAGGCTGGCCAAGGCGCACGGCGCCCTCGCCGTCATCCTGTACAACAACGTGGAGGGCCGGCCGACCCAGGCGACACTGGGTGCCGAGAGCATCGGGCAGGTGGTCCCCGTCGGCACGATCCGGCAAGAGGTGGGCGAGGCTTGGAAGGAGCGGCTCGCCGCAGACGAGGAGCTCGTCGTCAACCTGACGGTGGACGCGATCTTCGAGGAGCGCGAGACGTGGAACGTGTTCGCGGAGACCAAGGAGGGCGACCCGGACAGCGTCGTGGTGCTGGGCGCGCACCTCGACTCGGTGCAGGCGGGGCCCGGCGTCAACGACGACGGCTCGGGCTCCTCGGCGCTGCTCGAGATCGCGACGGCGTTCCGGCGGTACGACGGGCTGCGCAACCGGGTGCGGTTCGCGTGGTGGGGCGCCGAGGAGAGCGGCCTCGTCGGCTCGCTGCACTACACGTCGACCCTGTCGCCCGCCGAGGCCGACCGCGTCCGCTTCTACTTCAACTACGACATGATCGGGTCGCCCTACCCGGTGTTCACCGTGTACGATGGCGACAACCCGGGCGACTCCTTCGGCGCGCAGCGGCTGCACGACTACCTGACCTCGCGCGGCTACCCGGCCTCCTACGGCGCCTTCGGCACGTCGAGCGACTACGTGGGGTTCCTCGAGCTCGGGATCCCGTCGTCGGGCCTCTTCACGGGCGCCGGCGCGCCCACCGACCCCTGCTACCACCTCGCGTGCGACACGACCGACAACATCGACGCAGACGCGCTGACGGCCAACGCGCGCGCCGCCGGCGCCGTCGCCGCCCAGCTGGCCCTCGACTCGCTCGAGGGGCTGCCGCCCCGCGCCAACGCCACCGTCAACCTGCGCCACCGCAGCAGGATCGGCCGCCAGTTCGACCGCTGGAGGCGCGCCGCCGAGCTCGCGTCCGTCGAGAAGTCGTGCTCCGCCCACGGGGAGAAGGTGAGTACTGTTTGATGGTGTGGTGGTGATGAGGAGGCGGACGACGATGACGGTGAGGCGATGATGTGACGATGAAAAACATGACGAGATGTTGTGCTGCGCGGCGCGGGTTATGGAATGTTGCACCGACTTTTGCGATAAGAGTATCTGTGCACATACCTTAGGCATCCTTTACTGTATGGATAACGTTCTTGGACGAGCTGTATGTAAATGATGTCCCTTTAGGTAGAGCATGGAGAGGTAAGCCATGGTTAGATCAGCCGGATACCGCAAACGGGTAAACATCGAGAATGGCTTACGTGCTATACGATATTTGGACGAGAAGGATGATACGCCCGAGCGATGCAGAGGTGTCCCAACAATATCATGATTAACTAGGCTATTTTGCTTGTAAAGAAAAACTTGCCATGAGACCGTCAGGGCAGAGAATTTCAATATTCAGCCACGGCGTTCGAATACCCAGCACCTCCTTTCTTCTTGAGCTGTCTGCCCTTTACGCCGACATAAGCTACCAAAGCAATGCCAATTACGAGCCCAATGGAGAGCAAGATCACGTTGACCGGCACCGGATCGCCCCGGAACGTTTCGTGGAACAGATAGTCCAATCCGCTTTGGCTAAAGTTTAGTAAACCGGAGAGGCAGATGATTGTTCCGTAAACGGTGCCGAAGGTCTCAAAACCAAATACCTTTGCGCTGTAATCGCTAACAGCAGTGTAGTAAAAGGGACGGTATAGGACGAAGAGGCAGACGTTCGCGTATGCGGCCCACATATAGGGCAGTACACCGAGGACGCCAATGGTTGTCGCAACTGTAACGAGGGTTGCAAGGACTGCGACCGTGCTCGTATGATCCAGGATGACCCCGATAAACGGGATGGAGAGGATTCCCCCCACCGGCAATGCTACGTCGAAGAAGTTGTTAATCTGAACGGCCTGCGATTCGGAACCGAACAGCGCTTCGTATTGTGGACGTATGGTCGCTACGAAGTAGTTGATTCGTGTCATTTGCACTACGGTCTGTGACAGTGAGAGGTCAGCTAACCACATACATCATGGCAAAAGTCTGAGACGCCTAGCTCGGTGCTGTCGAACAGTGAAAGGAAACCAGGGAGGAGGATATCCCGGGACGCAGGAGGACTTACAAACAAGCATATCAACACGAACCACGGTGAACGTATCTGTTGCAACGCTGTATGGTTATGCATCACACCCCAGACACCGCTTCGCTCGTTCGTAGCTTCTTCGCGACGCACTTGCTTGTCCACCTCACCAACGCCAAGTAGGTCCTCAATCTCATGTGCCACGTTTTCACGGTGTTCCCGCTGTTCTTCCCGCAACAGAGCCGTCTGCTCATCAATCTGGTCACCTCCTGCGCACGATGATTGGGAAGAACCGCTGGGACTCGCGTCTTCGATCGTTTCCATCAGCTCGCCGACGGTTTTGTACGAGTGCTTGGGTAAAATAGTGAACTGAAATATGAGAATAGTAGCGGGCACGACAAGGTAGGCCAGGAAGAATCGATGGTGACCGAAAGAGCCCCCGGTCTTCTCGTAAATGATACGGTAGACGAGGAAGAGGGCGCTCGAGGAATCGAAGGCGCCCGTGAGGAGGGCCAGTATCAACCCAGACCTTCGAGGGAAGGCGTTCGAAAGATGGAATGAGGATATATAGGTGAAGGGGCCACCGAGCGCAAGGAATAGATAGCCCACAAGGAAGCCGTCGAATGGCATTTCTTGGGCAAAGGACATCAAGAGAGCGCCTACCGTGAGAAAGGTGGCGCCGAAGATCCCACAGACCCGAGGACCAAAATGGTCTAGGATTGCTCCGATGGGGAGAGCAGCGACGTTGGTAGCAACAGCGGCAACGGTGAACATGAGATTAAGATGGATCTCGGTACACGTATACTCGCCATCGCAGACATCATGGTATGCTCCCTCGTCTTTAAGAACTGGCTTCAGGGCGGCGTAGCCGAACACGACGCCCGCCGCGAAAAGACAGTAAAAGACCGTGACACACACCTGCACTATAAAACATGTAAGCCAGGTATTTACGGCGTCGTAGAAATGCGCCTCAAGAACCCACGTATGCGTTTCCACTGGGCCACCTCAAAGGCGCCAACAGGCTGGCCAGGATGATCTACATTCTCTGGAATTGCGGGATTCCACGATTCGGGTAGGGGGTTGAAGGTGAGCTTGCGTGCCTGGATCGACGTGGCAACTGAAGACACAGAACCTCGTCGAGACCGTTGCCCCTCGGGTGGGACACTAAGAAGGGTCTCTAGAGATCCTACGCGGTGGAGGGACATTTTCAGTCACACCCAGCCAGTGTCGTGGAAGTAGTAATGCTCCTGTGAAAACGTCTGATCCGGAATTCTCTCCGAAATTTCTCCCGAGCTTTAGTAGAGGTTCAAGACTTATCCCGTAGTATGCCGAGCACGTACGGCCTGAGACGGTGACGTAACGGTCGTCCTAAAAAGACAGGGGGACCCTTTGGCAGCGATTGCCCAATGGGAAGTGATGAGAACCAAAAATCCGGGGAAGCCTCGTGGATTGAATATGAATGGCCGTCTAACGTTGAAGCTGGAGAGGACCACTGAAAGGAAAGGAAGAAAGATATGCACCGTCGCTGTAAGGAATTAGAATACATACAGTGGGAGAATCTGCGCTCCGCATCTAGCGAAGAGCTGCTGTTCCGGGAGTAACCAATTATCCAACCACCACTTACTCACTCACTTATTTCACCGGTCCCCCACATTAGCCCTAGGAGTTCTGCGGCAAACATCTGGCAAAGGCTAGGCGCTGTCACTCCGCCGACAATCATTTGCCTTGGCGCCCTCGAATGGCGCAATACTGGAGCGATGCATGGGAATATGCAGAGTAAAATACGCCATCGACTGGATGTCTGGACAAGAGTTGTGTAATCGATGCTTCGGTGTCGGGGCCCCGTGATGTTAGCAGGTGGAGATCTGCAACCGGGAACCCCACAGTTTGCAGCGCCGTCCAAAGAGGGGGAGCCCTGTACGCCAGTCGGTGAGCCACATGACGAGTGTTCCCAGCTGGTAGCTTTTGCTTGCCTTGTACTGACTTCACGGGCCTCTTCTTGATCACGTATATCGCACGGTGGTTGCCGTCTTCGTATCACCTTGTCCAGTCTCTCTATTTCATTTGGCAGTTACTAGAAGAGGTAAACGAGGAGGCGGATGGCGTTCTGAACCGTACCAACTGTACCCAATTCGACATCGACATTTACGAGGCCTTAATCGTAAACGAAGTATTTCGATTGGCCCAGGTTCGACCTATTTAACCGAGGTGTGCAGCCAATGGCTGGCTGTCCTGATGGCCGTATCTGAGCCCCTAAACCACTTCCATCATGGTTTCCGTCAACGCAGCTGGCTTGGTATTCTATGCAATGAGCGACCCGGAAAAGGATCATGGCATGTAATATCATGAGGAGTGTAAATGACGACAAGGCATTGACCTCAGCCGAACATGAGCAATGAGCCTGCGTTACACATAAGAATCAACCCGTCTTTTCGGGGCATGACGCACAGAATGATAGCCCGCCCGCGAGCGCGTAGTTAGATGATGGGCATCCTAGAGCATTGTTCGTGACTGTACACTTGTTTGCAGTATCACGTTTAGTTGCCGATGGCATCCATATATCTATGGCCATGAGAGCATACTCCATGATATTGACCTGGGCTCTTACGTCATTGCTGCCGTCAGTAAGTAGGTGGAGGAAGTCAGATTTCGAGCTTTTGCGAGAATATACGCAGTTTAAGGGGCATGTTGAGAATCCTGACATCGTCTCAGGGGGACGATACCTGGTTCGTATAGAGGCATGCGGCAATGCAACTCTCTCGGTGCTTCGCGACATACTTTCGCATAGCACTAACTAGAGATCTGGAATAGCTTCTTGTGACTTTTTGAAATAGGATGACTCCAATCTCAATACTCGCCATATGAACCGTATTTAGGCTTCACAGGGCCGGGACAGCAAATGACCCCTTTCTTCCCTCGACTCACTACTCTCAGTTCTCGTGTAATATTTAGGGAGGCCCCGAGCTTTACTGGCATGAATTTTAACTTAGAATATGGTTATACGGGATTTTCGCGTAGCTTTGGTCTTCAATTCAATGTAGCCTTACCTAGAGAGAAGCCTTCGCCTGGTCCAAAGGCCAAATCCTAGCCTAGTATCTGCCCCTTAAATGCACGAGAAGAACACGATAAGGGAGGTCTGAGAATATAAGATACTGCAGCCGATTTCTTGCTCTGTCTTGCGTCTGGTGGTTTCGTTATGTGTAAACTCTTCATCTTACGATCGTTATCTCCAGTTGGCACCACTATTCGTATTCTAGTTGACGAGCTGCTTGGTAAAATTGGGATAACAGGATACCACGACCCAGAACGCGGAAGTGGTGAATCCCGGCTGGCACATTGCCGCATATCTTGGAGCACAATTCAAGAGGCTCCAGCTCCCCGGCTGGCCTGCCATGGCTGTGTTCGGATTGCATGTCAAGATTTTCTTAGATAAGTGCTGTGTTGGACCCGCAGTTCGCCAGTAGTGATACGCATATTATTCATGACATTGCCTGGCGAAGAAATGATAGACATGTCGGATGCGTAGCTTGTCTTGGGGACGTGGCGGACACTTGCGCAATTCGGGCGAGTATGGCTTCCTCGAGCGGACTACGACCTGAGGTGCGACAGAGCAACAGGGCAGAGCAACAGGGCAGATTAGATATAATAGCGCCAACGTCCGACTAAACTGTAGAGCAAAGAAAGGACGAAATATGGCACCTATCATACTACGGCACTGTTGGAATCAGTGGGATGGACGAGTACAGATATCGTGGGCTATGCGGGAAGATCTCACCAATTCGAGGGCCGTTCCAAGCATGTGACGCCTCTTAACATGCGTTTAACAAATGGACAGAAATACGATAGATGAACCTGCTGAAACCTGGATATTGGACATTATCTCGCAAATTTTCCGTCTCCCTGGGTCAGTCAGGGCCTGAGCTCACACACCCCAAGTCGGTCAATGGAGGCGGCCTTCGCCATGAGATACAGTCTGAGAACTACAACTCTCTATCACACTTGGTAGATTCTTGCTAGGCCCACACATTATCTTCTTATAACGCCGAGGATAGGTGCCTTATGTTCGTATATAAGCGCAAGCTGTCACTTCAGCGCTTACGGATCATCCAATAGCTAGATTGAGGAGCGTGCTTCCCCCCTCCATTACATGATATCTCTTCATGACTTTCAGAGAAGATCCTCAAGCATAGTTTGGCCTACTTACCTGCCGTTGTTGTTGTTGTTGTTGTGGTGGTGGGGGGGTGGTGGTGGTGATGGTGATGGTGATGGTGGCGTAGGCACACCACAGACGAAAGTTACCACAGCAAACCAGCGTCAGACTAGCCGTTATCACCATCCTTGTATTCGAAAGATGTAACTACTTGATATTAACGCCTAACCAGTTATTACATGTATCAACCCTGGTCTGCGTGTTAGAGTTGGTTTGGATCTGATAGCTTGCCTTGCATCGACGACAAACGGGGGCATTCGTGACATAGCGTCCAGCGCGAGGGTCTAGATCCGTGGAAGGCTTGAAACTCAAAGAACCCCAAGGTTTTCGCGGCTCTGCGTACTAGGCGAATACCAAGTGTCTCCCCGGAAGGGCGGGAGACAGATATTTCCGGAGCCATACCTCGCCGACTCTTCTGATGGGATTATCTCCGCGCAGTCTGAACTATTACATATAATAACCGCAGGACTGGTATCGAATGACGCCTGACATGTCTAGGCCAATTAGACACAATGAATCCGCCAGACGGATCAAGATAAGGTTCCGGCAAGGGCAATCCGAGAAGCGCCTATTGCGGAGAGTATTTGCCACATCGTGAACAGAGTCTGATTATATGGCAATGCATACGGGGCTTGATTCTCTTGTGTTCACTACTTTTTTTCAATGGTACCATATACAGCGAGCAGAGTGCACTAAGCGGAACATTGGCAGAGGACATATATTCCCATGGAAAGAAATATATCACTCCATCTTGGGGTTGTTGGAGCAGGCATCTGGAACGCTCACCCTCTTCCATGGACTGGATATAGGTGTCATGGAGGCAAGTAACGGATGGAGCCTATTCTCCACAGGAGTTTGATACAACCGACTGCTTCTAGGACCAATATTACATATAACCGTCAAATTCGACTCGTAAATCATGACATAGCTTACAAGACATTCTGCCAGTGTGGTATCGTACCCCGATTGACGTATCACGAGGCGCAGCGTAAAAACGCCCTCGATAATCGAAGACTATAGTTGTTCAATAATAAACTCCCCGGACTCTGTTCCAATGGACGGCATGGGCGAGTGGCTTGGATTGCACGCCGAAACACACTTTGCGAATATGATGGACCGGCCGGAGTGCCCGTAAGAAGCGACCTTGAGTGGAGAGGGGGGCGCGTAACGGACGGTAGGCTGTGGTGAGTATAGAGAATACCAGTAGTCGTTTCCGCGATCTCAAGATGAAAGGCCTCCCGAGCCACCTACTACCTACATATCACGCTATAGCATATGTCGAGTGCTCCAATAGAGCCGCAACAGCGCCCTGTCCCCGCACGTGTCCCTCGGAGGCCTGTAATGCGGTGCGATACGTCTGGTCGGCCCTTTTTGATCCAGAGGGACCTGAAACAAAGCGTCGTGAGGACCGCATTCAGCTCCCGGCAGCTCGTTGGTGCGGCGTCGTCGCGACCCCCGCCCGCTGCTTTAACTTGAGAGCGTGCATATGCAATGCAAGAACGACTACGGAGCTCGCGCGTGGCTCAGCAAAATCAGCCGGAGCTGCTTCCATGGCCGATTGGACCTCGATCTGTTTTTTACCGGTGACGTCTTTTGCATGCTCCATGCGCCAGTGGCAAGCAACAGCATATGCGCGACTTGGCAGGGTTCGGCTAGAGGGGAATTGGCCCTCGTTTTATGCTGCTGATTTTGTGTTGAAAATGGTGAGTTGCAAGGCAGATGATGTGCGCAACCAACAGTTATTCGAAGAAGCCCTCATTTGAAAAGCCTCAAGCTGTGCCGTTGACGCATGCCTAACATGCGAACCGAAAGGTAAGCTAGGATTGCCGTCTTCGAAGGCATACCACGAAGGGCTCTTTCTCCTTGGATCTCACAACCACGACACCCTGGGCCGGTTGCAATACACGCCACTTCTATAGATATCCAACCAAACGTACGGCTGGGTTCGCAGTGTCTACAGGCTGTATCTGCGCTAGTGCTACAAGGCCGTCAACGAGACGCAAGAACTTGTAATAGCTTTGTCTATGTACTAGTAGTAAGTGCAACACGCGTGTGATGTCCTCGCGTCTTACGGCCAACGGAGCGAAGAACATAATTTGCATCCAGGGTCGTAAGAGTCGGTCGCTGGGAAACGCACTCGCCTGACCGTTCCGGCCTGATTGTAGTCTAGGTGTTACAGGACCTGCCGGACGGTGAATCCCAGATGTAACTGGGGATAGGGCTTGTAAACTGCGGTTCGACCGTTGATACAGGAAAAGGACCCGAGCCATCCTGGGTCCGAGACAGGATCCCGCGGGGTGGGGGAGGGAGTCGCGTACGCAGGGAGGTAGACTTGGCAAAGTAGACCGTTTGAGGGGCCTGCACTGGGAACTCCAACAGGTACCAGCTCTGTCCCAGAAGAAAAAAGTTGTTGCTTTGCCTTGCGGTCTGCACTTGAGTAGGTTGTATTTTCGAACCTTATTCGCAAGCGGCGAGCAATGCGCGCTTGTCGCAACATGAGAGAAGAATACGTTCCTAGGTCTGAGACTGCTAATTGAGTCATGCAGTCGGGAGGGACACAGGTATTACTGCGTAGTGCACATCGGCAACGGTCTCCCGCATATCCTGGGGGGTTAGCGAGGAGCTGTCTTGACCGACCATTTCCCAATATCGTCCACGGGTATCAGGTGAGGAGGACACAATAGCCAGGGCAGACAGAGAATATGTATGGCAGAACGAGCAGGTGGTCCATGCTGGCAGATGCATGCTCCATTCTGATGCCTTGAAAGCAGATAGAGTCGAATGGACATCTTTGCTACTCTGGCTGTCCATAAGCGTAGTCGTCAACGTTGTCGGTCCAGTGGACCTGGACATCGACATGCGGCAACGGCTGAGACCGAAGGCTCTATTTGCACAGTAATTGCTCTGCCCACTCTGGCGGTGTCGAGCCACACCCACAAACCATGCAGTAGACAAGGAATAACAGACATCACCGACTGTTGGCCTGCATTGCATTGCTCCTATGATGCGTGTCGTTCCCCCGTTCGCCCCGTTCTAGGAAGGGGGGTGTGGGGGAGTGTTCATGCACGGTGAGAAGAGCTGCCATGTATGGAAAAGGTGGTATTGGGAAGACCACGCAATCGCGTTACCATATTCGCGCTTCAGTAGGAACCGGAGAAAGTCTGAATATGGCAGACGCTCGGTTAAGCCACTTTTTAGCTAGTAAGATTTGGCGGGATTCCGTGGAATCTCGTGGGGTAGGGCGAATACTACTTCGTACCTGCATGTGCACCGGTGCTATATATGCAGGTTCCGAATGTATTGCTGTCACTAACTACGTGACGTGAACCCGCATACATATGTAGGATGCTGCATCGAAGACGCAATCGATCCAACAGTCTTGAGTCAAGAGCATTTTTACTGTAGTTTTCAGCTTTGGCCCCGCTTACCTTTCGGCAGCTTTTGTTTATACTGATATAGTTCGTGATGACTACCTATGTAGACAGACGACAGCGACACCCGTGTCCGTGTTTCTCGATAGATAGCAAGGGTAGATAAGGACATAGGTAGCATTGACGGATCTGGGGACTCTTTTCCCACCTGTCTCCAATGTGCTATATCCTATTATAGGTTAGTACAGTAATGGCGATCTCCCTCTCACTGCTGGACTGGCCATTCATCACCCACTTCAGAGAGGGGTTTAACCGCATAAGATCTTCTTGTAATAAGCATACGGACAGGGGACCTGTCAAGACGACACGTGCTAATCTTCAGGGTCCGTAGCTAAAAGCCTGTGTTTCGGTCAATCTAGGAGAGGTGGCTTCTCCAATTTATTCTCTCATTGTTTTCATTATTCTTTTGCGGCTTCCTCCTTTTGGCGGTCGAGCCGCTACGGGGTCAATGTGCTGTCGGTTTGCCCGCTCATATGGAGATGTTGTCAAAGCGTGTTCAACGTTGATGGCTAATTGAGACAGGGCTGCCCTTGTTCCTCGGCCTCTCCCAGTAATGCCGCACCGTAGCCTCGAGATCTCCAAGATTCCGGACTTTGGAACCAAATGGTGGAGAGACGTCGCACTACGTACGTATGACCCATGTGGGTAGAGGAACAGAAACGAGTGGGTGGCAATTGCGTTTGCAGCCCTTTTCATGCTATATGCGAGGATATCTGTGTACTTTGTCAGGGTTTGGCGCTATAACACGGTCCGTTAATTGCAAGGAGTATCGAACCTTTGGAAATTTCCGAGCTACCAACGATTCGAGAAGGCGCCGGCTAGACACCAATTGGCCAGAAATGACCTGGGTCCCTAGCAAGCGTATTTATTTGAATGGGTGTTTTCAACGGGGAAGCCAGGAACAGTGAAATGCAGCAAGGCCCCTGGCCGCGAACCACCACGGCTAAAAACCGATGGCCTTCTAGAACCTTACCTGCCTACCGCGTGCCGAGGTGGTGAGCTCCCGTCCAGCGGCCTCGCAAGACAGTCAGCATCTGTCTGGAAGTTGCAGCAGATGGCGAGCGATGTCGGGAGACGGCGACCGGCTCAAAGCGAGAAATGAAACAACTTTGCTACTCTAGTGCTTGTGCCAGTTCCAGGCGACGGTTAGTAAAGATACTAAGGTACTTAGGTAACTTGCTGGTGTTGATAGCCACAGTAAGAGCAGTCGGTATGGATCGTGTTCCAGCAACACCGATTTTCGGTATAAGAGCATGTTGCATGGGTCGGTTTTGCTAGTTTATAGGTCCGTCCAAGTGGGAAGTGTACGTACAAGTCCAAGGTATTCTTGTTAGTTACCTCCACCGGGTCCACTACAGGGCCAGGTGAACTCCCATATAAATTTGTGTGGGAATAAACATCAATGATGTTATAACAATTCTGTCAGTATTTGCCGTTAGTTATCGTAATATAAAACAGTTCGATCTTGGCCGAAATGGCCAAGGTATATTCCATACAATTTCCATAGGAGCCTACCTTTTAGCCTCATACGACATATGGTCAGCCAGTGGAGATGACTAACAAGCAATATCCCCTGGGAGTTGTAGGTAGGCCCGACTGATGAGGCTCTCGGTGGCTCTGTACGTTGTAAGAGGCCGATATAAAACTACCTGTCAAGTATCCGTGGGGCGCGCTAGATACCGCACCATGCTAATTGGGTGTAAGCTGTCCAAACTAATCTTTGGCTTTTGCCACAAGTACCGCCTTATATGCAATTCGTTAGTAAAAATGTAGCTAGCTTAATGGAGGCTACTAAGGGGTTTTAGCGTAGCGACCTAACTGGGTCAATTATTTACCCTTCATACTAAGTAGTAGTCGCTACATAATTAGCCCGAAGGCTCAAGGGCCTCCCTCATACCACTATTCTTGAAAATCTGGGGACGATTCTATGAAAGCGAACTTACCTCAATAAAACCCTTGTCGCCGATCAGCCCACGGGTGTATATCCGCGGCCGCTTGACCACCTAGGCACATAGATATCCCATGCTGCGTCCACTGTGTTAAAGGTAAGGGTCTGCTTGGCAAGAAGCCGGTGGTAAATGGCAATGTCCAGTTTATGGGAATCGACAAGCTGCTGTCGAAGCCACAGAAGGATGTCTCCGCGGACCCAAAAGAAGTGTGGAACTGGCGGATAGATGAGAGAGCGTTTGTAGTCGACCCTTGGCCCATTGCAAGTTTGACGAAGGCAAAGGGAAAGCGATATGATCTAGTTCACCCGCTGCGTCATCGTGGAAACTGACAGACCTGACTATTACTGGCGAGTCCCGAGGTCGTATGATAGACGTAGATATCTGTCGCTAGCACTGGCGGTTTCCAGTGGGAGGTCGTGGACAAAATAAGTGTCACAACCAACACAGCACTTATGTTGCATTAAAATCTACCTAGTAGGATGGTGAGATTACCGTCCAATCCGCGTCACTACTACCTACCTTGGCTACTTGCCCAAGCAGTGTAGTGGAAGACGGAGATGCTAAACTACCCTGAAGACGCGACTAGTCTCCATGAGGCCGAACATCATCGAGCTCGAGAGGGTCATACTATCACCGCAATCGGCCCATCGACCTCAAGGCTCATCAGATAGTAGATACACCAGTAACAAGCTCGAACAAACGCACTAATGAGCCTGGGCTTGCTGCTAACCGGGTCTCTTATAACGCGGAAGGGCGCCGTCAAAGCTAGAACGTGCACTGATCAAGTAATTACGAGCAGTATAAGGAAGGCCCGCCAATAATAAAAGCTGGTGAGTTTAGTATAGTCACTACTTTATACGACCTTGACCTACCTACTATGGGTCTATAATCCAGGCACAGTAGACAGTATAGTCTGCACGTGCCAATGGGTATCGGAGACGGTGTATCATCTGACTAGTGTAGTATAATTGGGAAGAGCGCTCGACCATGGCCGGTATGTACATAGAATAGGCACCGATTCTAGAATGCTTGAGTTCTACTGGTTTCATCCGGATAAGTGGGGTTCAATACGAATGGTATCGCACCACCTCTCTACCACACATTTAAGAGAGACCAATCCGACTACTTACGGACCGAATAATCGGGATGGGTAGGCTCCAATGTGTGGCGTTTCTGATTCTTCTTCACCGGGACGAACGTTTTGGGCTTGTGGAAGTGGGGAAGGGGTGTGTGCAATACGTGTGTACTCTGTGTATCCGGTCCCATATGTGTAAGTTTTGCACGTTTCGTTCCTGCATTGTACCTGCAGGACGAATACTGCAAGCACAATATTGATAGGTATGCAAGGAACGGTGGTAGGGAAGGCTGCACAAGCCCCACCACAGCATTGTGTAGCTGGATTCGTACCTTGAATGGAAGAGGTACATACTCTCCGTCGGCAGACCTTGTATCGCTTTGTATGCATAATGAAGCACATCGAGCTAGCCTCGTAACTGTTCCGAGTTCACATGAGAGAGGCAAATTATTAGCGAAAGAGGATCCGCTAGGGAATTTGACCGTCGATGATACGGAAACATGGAAGAGATTTTCTTCTTAAGTTAACATGTGATTCGATACACGGGCCTTAGAGAGCTCAGATGCATTCAATTCCTACCTGAGGTACATGGTGGCCAGTTTTTACTTGGTAACAGAAGACTCCATCGGACTTTTCTACTCTAGGCGTACGTACGTCGTCAAAGATCGGCTCGTACCGGCTATTGGACGTAACAGGCATGTTTTGGTTAGCTGCCTCTTTCGGGGCCCCTTCCGCAGGTGGGCGATATGGGGCACGATAATGCAAAGAATTGAGCAGCCCACCAACTCCGTTTATGCAACCCTGGTGTCCTGGTGCTATTCCGGTGTGTTAATGAAACGAGCCCTACAGTAGGAGTCCACTCTGAATTCTACACAGCTACCGGACAATTCGAAGGTGACGCAGATAGTGGCGTATAAACATACGTACAATACAGAGGTATAAGGCCGGGAGAGGCACCCTGGTGTTTACCTAGGTATAATACCAAATGCCGTTATGTGCAGGGGTCATCATGTCTATGTCGATTAATACGGTTAGAGGAAACGTGCACAGATCCTACAGGAATAACATGAGGAACTGACAGTCTGAAGTCGGTGAGCGTTCTGGGACTATGTTGGTGGAGTACGGACGTACTGTATACACAAGCAAGCATCAAGCATAGGCAGTCAAGCCCTACTACATGCGAGTAGCTATTACCTGCAGACGAGGCAGCACTGTTTCTAAAATCAAAGCAAATGGGTCGAATGGTATCAAGATGTTACATCTGCACCCTACCTACAATAAGAGGTGCATAAGCCACTACGTTAGAGGTACATTAGTGAGGCCCCTCTGTAGAGAGTAAGATGAAGAACAACAGAAGCCAATCCGCTACGTCAATAGGTAGTGCAACACGTGCTGAATATGACATCTCGTTCTACGTTTACTATTTGCCACATTACCGTACCACAGCTTGATGAATTATCTTGCCGTTGTCATTGGGCTTTTCCCGGGGTGGGTAGGGCTCAGGATCACCTTCCATATTGCCTCTCTTCTTTTTGCCCTTAAGACCAGTCACATATGCTGATCTTAGATAGCCGAGAGGGAAGCAAGCGGAAGTGTTGGTTTCCAACGGCTCTTTCAGTTGCCAATAAGAAGCTAGGAAGCTCCCGAGGGCGGGAAGGATGAGGGCAAGGAGACAAGGGGGGAAAAGCAGAGCGAAGGAAGGGCAGACTTCAAGATGGCTCGTCCTCAGCACCTCTCGACCGTTGGATCTGCCTTTTTTGGGGGTTGTGTAAGATCTTTATTTCGCAACAAGTATGTTCCCGGTTTGTCGATACCTGGAGACCGAAGCCCCTCCCGTGGGGGCCAAATTATGTACGCAGCTTTCGATGTAGTATTCTTACTGTTGCGACTTACACAACTCTGGCAGGGCATCTCACCATTTTGCATCGGATTGAAAAGCTGTAGGATGTCATAGTTAGGGTTGTCTTAACAAGGATCTACGAGGTATGTGAGAAGTCGCGAATATTTGGTGATGCAACCTGAGATCGACCCATTGCCTTTTGCCGGTTGTGGTGATAGCGCTTCGGTCACCCCAATCATGACCGGTTGACGGGTTAGCACGATAAATTATTGTCCTTGGGGCAAGCAAGCACCACCAACCCGATTCACTGTCACCGGGAAGCACATCCCAGAGCGCTAATGGCAAAGCGTATGATCCTCGTTAGCCCCGGGTTCAGCAACAAGCGCTCACATGATGCTGCTACAACGTGACCCGACTTGAGAAGCGCGTGCTATGTATCAAACAATATGCGAGGTGGTAGCTACCATTGGCGGCCTGGGCAATTTTGTTTAATTCAAGTTGATCAATCATGGACGGCTTCGATAAACCTACTTCATATGATGACTACCTAAATGCGTAGCTTGCGAAGTGTCTGCGTACCCACCATGCGTTCTGGTGGCTTGGAGGGTTCTGCTCTTCCTTAGCAAAATCAACCCTCCTCTTTGCCGGTCATGTTTCAAACTAGAAGATTTCCTGATCATGATGATACCATCCAGCTTGTTGCACAGGCTATTCTTACACACATCCATCACAATGGGCCAATGGCGAGGGAATCTCCAAGCTGGACCAATCCAAATAGCTTAGTAAAAGGAACACCGTACTGCAATGCATGTGCATTCGATGGGATGCGAGTGGGATGCTCAGCGTCTATTTCATAGTAATCCTTTCCTTTAGTTATTGCAGTCTTACTTACATATATGCACCGTATCATACATAATACGTAGGAATTGTTCAGTTGAGTGGTGTCAGATATGCCTATTATGGTTCCGATGTTGCACCATTTACCCCAATCGTCTTTTTCCCATGTTCCCTCAGGCAAGCGTCTTCATTTCGCTCATTGCCTCCCGTCAAATCCTCTGCCCAGGCTTTAGCACCCCGACGTCTCGGCTTCCAATCTGGGGTATATTGATATGTGATATCACACATTTGTATTTAGGCAATTGACTCTCGATTCAAGAGCGGAAAGATATGACGTCGAGTATATGCGTCCATACCGGGCTGTCCAGTCAATGCCGGAAGGCAGAATGAGATCGTCTATGCTGTGCGTATCAACTTCCGCTTGTTTCCTACTACAGAGCCGGCTAAGGAATCGGCTGGTTTCTCAAGGCGAGAGTGATGATCCAATGACAGCTTTGTCCATGAGTACGGGATTGCGGATTGGCGCAAGCTGTTTAGCGCATTGCTCCCTCCCTCAGGCGAGGGCGGCGAATGTGATCAACAGGTGCGGCGCCAGACCACCGTACCTTGTATTTCATCGTTTCTTCCTGCTCGTACGAAATAAATGACTGGTCAGCCGCACAGAAGCTACCTGAAGACTGCACTTCACAAAAGCACAGGCTAGGCGGGGCTGGACGAACGTCAGTGACTGGCTGCGCCATGTTGCAGCCACGCACAACGCCGTCACAAATGCCCATGAGATAACGACTTTGTGCAAATTGTGTGGCCGCACCATGCCTATGGTCAGCCAGCGTCAGCTTGTGTTATCCACAGTGTGCCACCTATCATGTTCACGGGCTTATTCACGCACGTTGCATCTCTCCAAAATCTTGCAGATCTATACGGGCTATTCTACCCAATACGGTCAACGCTCGACGTTTATGCGAGCCATCTTATGCTTTGAGGTATTGGGATCCTGCGCTTGGCACCATTGCGCATATCTGACCTACCTATGTACATACACAGACAGACTAATACGGAGCATACATACAACGTCGTTGTAACGACACACTCAGAAGAGGCATCCATCTACTTTCGTCGTACCCAACGCAGCCAGGCTGACAGGACTCGAAGCGTAAACTGAGCAGTATGTATGAACACCCTCCCTGCGTAACTCAAACGGCAATGGAAGAGGTCTTCTAACCCCCGAGGTAAAGGGCGTCCATTACAATAGTGGTATCATAATACAGGTACGTCTGTCTCAAGACCGAGTAGGCATGCCAGTGACTCGTTAGCTTGTATCAAAACACCTCTGGAGCGTAGACGGCATGCATAGTGTTGGATATAGTGTATAAATGCAGGCTATAATAATATAGTACATGCCTATATTCCGACCAGGTTCTACAACACCGTATCTATATTGTGTCTCTTGCGGAAGTACCTAGCAATTCGTGATACATCTTGGCAAGTAACCCATTCGGCTTCTCCCGATTTAGAAAACTACCCACGTCCTACTGTAGAGAGTGGCTGCGCCCCCATCCACCCATCCACCCATCTATGTGTCTGTCTTGCCCCAGACGTGCCGGGGCAAGGGTCCCGTTCCACGCCGTCTCGCCCGCGTCCTGTTCCTGGCCGACCTGGCCCATCTTTAGGCCCTTGCCAGCTATTCCTAAGTAAGACATGCATGGATATGGTGGGTGGGCTCTCTGGGTCCCCATTCCACCCGTCGGCGGTCTCAGTGCCTATCGAAGGCTTTTTATCGGTCGTTGATCTGTCTATGGGCTCTGTGTACATTATCCTCCGAGGTCCCTTCACCACGCTCATTTTTTTCCCTCTCGTGATCGACTGATCGGTTGACTTGGAAGTGGTTCTCTCTTTATATACCTATCGGTTCTTGTTTAATATCGTGGCTCGCCTTCGCAACATACGACCTTGTCGAACTCCCTTACCCTCATTTTGTATTACTCCTAGCAAACACCCAGTGCCGTCAGCGCGCCACTTACACGGGAGACGAGACACAGTCCTTCGACATAAAGACTTTGAGATCGAGCCGGAAGAGGTCTATGTACAGCACCCACAACACGAAGCCACTCGATATCTAGACAGTATTGGAAGCTTGAGCTCAATACTGCCGTCCACTCTTTGCCGTCCGGAACCGACCTACCGTCTTTAGGCCAACTGCCCACCAACACATTGTATACAGTTACAATATACCTAATATAGAAACAAGTGAGAAGAAGCGATTCGAGAGGCAGCGGGACTCTCGAGTATCGAAACCAACCGAGAACGTTGTCAGCAGTAGGTTTGTGGCCCAGGGTTGGGAGAGGAGAAGTGAATACGGCTAACGCTTTAAAGTTACAACGATGGACGCCAACATGATGACCCCCCATATGGGGCCAACTCCTTTCTTCTATTACACGCCAGACCCTAATCCTGAAAACCGACAACACGGCCACTTCAGTCAACACCCGGCTTTCCAACAACATGTGTTCCCGGTTGTGCCTACTGTGCCTTCCACTCCCATCTATTCGAGGCCTAATTCGTCATGCTCGCAGAACGCGGTGCCCAGCAAGGGATTCACCTCGGTTCCTAGCACGCTGACACCAGGAGCTTCGCCTCAGATGGCAACTCGGCCTACTAGTATAGTGCTGCCGCCATACCCGAAGTTGATGCTCGAGACCGAGTTGTGCGACCATGACGGGGTTTACTACCCAGCCACGCCGCCGTTGTCCACACCAGGCAGCTCAGTGGGTAGCCCTAGTCATACGCACGACATTCTGGCGACACCATTGAACCCGATGTTCTCAGGGCTGGACGGATATGAGAATGTGAAGGCTGAGGCCGAGTTGAAACCCGAGACACCGCTGGACGGATTGGACTGGTCGAACTTTGGCTCCCCTCCCTTGACACCTGGTAAGCCCTCGATTCTCATTATGCATTTACGTAATCAATCTATGTTCCACAATCTTCGCATGATCCAAATGTTCGTGTCGGTATCGAGTGCATTTGCATGATATGAACGGGGGGCAAGGGGAAGAAAGAGGGTCACGTTTTCTCATTTCTGAATCATCTCCCTTGTAATTGCATGGCGGGGCAATCTAAGGATGTGAAATTGAATTTGGCGGCTAACGGAATTTTCTAATGGGGGTACAGTGTACCTACAATCCCAGACCCAGGCGGATCAACAACAAACCATTTCGCTTAGTACTACAAGCATTTCCGCCGACCTCCTTTCCACGAACTCTTGCCCATCACTCTCACCTTCTCCATCCCCCTATGCACGATCTGTCGCATCAGAACAAGACGTCGACTTTTGCGATCCCCGGAATCTGACTGTTGGAGGTCTAACAAATCCCACTCTTGCACCTGAATGCGCCGCGCCTGCCGCATTTGAGGAATTCAGGGGTGAATCATCCACATTATTATCACCTTTGACGACATCATCACCTTCATTCCCCAAGCAAAGCCCATTGATCGAGTCATTTGATTTCGGCGCTGAAATCCACCACGGGCTTCCCTCATTCGACGACATCTCTGATTTTGAGTCCGAGGACGATTTTGTGAACGGTCTTGTCAATCTCGGTGAGCACTCAGTCACCGAAATTAAGAGGTCACGTTCTGCCACCTGCTCCACCACTGTATCCCTCAGCCAGGACCCATTTCTCGCCGAGTGTGCGGGTGAGTTCGACTTTGAGGACACTACTTGTGCTGTCACCGGTCTTCCAAGCCCAGCAAATTCTGGCTCAGAGTCCGATTCACACAAGGACAAGAAATTCAAAAAGTCAAAGAAGGAAACCCGCAAGGTTGCACCAGCCATGAATGTCGCTGCCGGTTCTGAGTCTACCAAGGCCGAGGAACAAAGCTTTTCGGCTCAGTCCAATGCAGGTGAGAACAAGGCCACCACTACTACTGGTACCTCGACGGCTGCGGCGACGGCCGGTTCTGGCGCCGCTGCTTCCCTGACGCCCGCTCCTGCAAATCGCCGCGGACGTAAGCAGTCATTGACTGAGGACCCAAGCAAGCCGTTCGTCTGCGAGCTGTGCAACCACCGCTTCCGCAGACAGGAGCATCTCAAGCGTCACTATCGCTCTCTCCACACTCAGGAGAAGCCTTTCCAGTGCCACGAGTGTGGCAAGAAATTCTCTAGAAGCGACAACCTGTCCCAGCATGCCAGAACCCACGGCAGTGGTGCTATTGTCATGAACCTGATCGATAGTTCTGAGGAGGGACTCGAGATGATGCCGCAGGCAGGCGACCAAGACTACCACAATTTCGGAAAGGTACTTTTCCAGGTTGCCTCGGAGGTTGCCGGTAGCTCTAGTGACTACTCGTCGGATGAGTCTCCGGGTGATGCCGGCAAGAAGAAGCGCAAGCGATCCGAATAGATCAAAGACTTGGGACGCATCAATGCATATGCATCGCATGTCAAATGACCTTGACTTTGATCTTTCGACATACACATCATCACGATATGAAACGACTTCTTCAACATCCGGCCTACCCCGCTAGCTTTACGCGGACCGGTCATTAGGGTTTAGAGACGGTCCGCCAAAGAGGCTACCTACGCAGGGACCATACGGGGTATCCAGATACAGGGGACATGAAAAGTTGCAACTCGTTTTTTCCGCATCGACTTGTCTTCTTGTATCCATAATTGCGACACAATTTCCTCCATCACGACCACCAGAATCATGAGAGCAAGCGGGTAGTCTTTTTTTTCAGGGAATGATATACAGGGTTCAAGGGCATAAAAGCATGGTCTGGAGGCGATCTTGAGAATCCACTTTGGATTTTGCGATGGAAATGACGCCACGCACATACCTGGCTGCAGCCTTCTTTCTTTACGCTCGTTGTAATAATCCACAGCAGGCGGAGCAGCGCAGCCGTACCTGCTCTAGGCAGGACACTTCTGGGGTAGAGACAGCCCGTGAGGGTAGCAATGCTCCCTTCTTATGTCTACCCTTTACGCATTTCCATACCCCTTTTAGTACTGCGACTGCTCTCAAGCATATGTGCCGGTCACCAGGAGAGAGCTTTCAGCATAATCATGTATATTAGGTAGCAGCAATTCATGCATCATTGCCGCGCCCGGCTATGAAAACCTCTACTTCGTGCCTTCACTATGTGAAATGAAACCTCTGTCTAGCCCCCACCACAACCGTGCACCACGGTGAATATTTCCTATATAACTACCATTGGTTGCTTACGCCCTAATCTCAAGCTGTCGGGAACTATACCTCTTGTTAGTAGCCAGATCTAGATACGACAATAGTGGATTAAAGACTTCGTTCACAATCTCTGGTACTTAATACCAAGTTTACGATCTTACAAGACTCCACTAAACTTGGTGCTGCGATCCCGTGGAGGCGGTTTGATGGCTAGCCTTGCTAGCAGGGACCTTATAATAAAATTACGTCCCAGGGGGACTCTCTCCTCCCACTGGGTTAATCTGCGAGTAGGGGCGTAGTTGCGCTCGATACTCCCACCCCTATCTCCCAGTGCCATCTCTAAGCAATTAGCATCTTCAGATCTCCCTCGTCCGTCCAACCGCGTCCGGGTTGCCAAGGTGCCGTTGCACGCGCTGGGAGCAAATCTTGGGTCTACTAGGAACTCGCCCGACTATTGGATGAGACTAAAATCTAGATCTTCATCTAGTGAACATCTCTCCGAAACAATCTAGCCTATTTTCGTATTGGCTCTGTCGAGTAAGTTAGTGGAATATGCAAAATCACTCATTCGGACGTGCTAAGGTAGCTAATCTGAAATGGCAATTCCCTGGGCTGCGGGGAAGCTCAATCGACAAGGAAGCCCTACCAGGCAACTGTGACCCTTTTGGCACCCCGATCTGAGCTACAGTCGCGAACTATGGCGGAAGGGGCCTTGAATGTCATAGCTCTGGTGTCCGGAGGCAAGGACAGCTTCTTTTCGATTCTCCACTGCCTCACTAATGGGCACCGTGTCGTCGCTCTGGCTAACCTCTACCCGCCTCCTCCTAATTCTGCTGCCATAGCCACTCGGCATCTATCCCAGGGCGCGCCGGGATCACAGCAGCGCGCTTTTCCTCTCGGTGCCGGGGCTCAAGACCATCGAGGTGATGAAGATGAGACGGACCTGAACAGTTTCATGTATCAGACGGTGGGCCATCAAGTCATCCCCCTGTACGCCCAAGCCACTGGACTGCCTCTGTTTCGCCATCCCATCAAGGGAACTGCAGTACACCATGGCTTGAGCTATCAGTATCAACGAAGAGAGACTAAACTAGCCGCCGCAACCGAGCCAGAGGCGGTCCTGCCGTCTGGATTATCGGCTACGTCGTCGTGCCAGCAGGGTCCTGGGTGTCACCTAGCAGAGGACGAGACCGAGTCCCTGATTCCACTATTGCGCGACGTCCTAAGGGCCCACCCGGAAGCCAACGCGCTGAGCACAGGCGCCATCCTCTCCACGTACCAGAGGACCCGGATCGAGTCGGTGGCCCTTCGCCTGGGCCTGGTCCCGCTGTCATTCCTCTGGCAGTTCCCGGATCTTCCTCTAGGCCGAAACTTCGGCGCGGACGACGCATTAGGGAAGGGCAGTAGTATTACGGGGCAACAGCAGCCATGCGGCAGGGACGCGCAACTCCTGCGCGACATGGCCGCGGCGGGGCTCGACGCCCGGATCATTAAGGTCGCGAGCGCCGGGCTTGACGAGACCTTTCTATGGGAGAACGTCGCTACTGAAGCCAGCGTGCGGCGTGTAGAGCGCGCCATGCGCCGCTTCGGGGGAGGCGGTCGCGGGTCCGTTCTGGGCGAGGGCGGCGAGTTCGAAACCCTCGTCGTGGATGGGCCCCCGTCGCTTTTTAAGGGCCGGGTTGTGGTGCGTGAGGAGAACACGAGGGTAGTGCGGGAGGGTGGCGGCAGCGTCTGGCTGAGCGTTCGCGACGCGGCAGTCGAGATGAAAGGGAAAGCGTCTCCGGAGGAGACCGACATCAAGGACTCTGGTATCCGCACACCAGAACTTCTTGATCCGAGGTTTGAGGCCACCCTTGAAGCATTAAGCAAAGCCGACAAGCTGGGACACGGCGATTTGATATTAGACTCGCACCCACGGCTAGCTTTTCTCACAGGAGTCCCAGCCTCGGATTTTGCACAACGATGGTGCTTCTTTGGCAGTAATGGCGGCCAAGATCGGAGCGGCGTCGAAGCCCAAACTGCTCGTGTGGTAGCCGACATCCGACTGCAGCTCCAGCAACACACCCAGTCAGCAAGTACCATCACGAACGCGGTCATCATCTTGAGACACATGTCAGACTTCCCAACCATCAACAAGCTCTACGGGTCGCTCTTTGAAGAACCGAATCCCGCGTCGCGAGTCACCATATCCTGCGGGGACGTCCTACCCGAAGGATGCTCCATCGCCGTCTACCTCACGGTCCACACCCGACTAGACAGCGATCCCGCCAGCAGGCGCGGTCTACACGTCCAATCCAGGTCTTACTGGGCACCCGCGAACATCGGGCCCTACAGCCAGGCAATCGCCGTACCCCTCCTGACCCCACCGCCAGCGGAGGACGACATCGACGGGCAAGACCGAACGCAACAACACCACCGCACGAACACCGACCTCGCGGTCTCCATCGCGGGCCAGATCCCCCTCGTCCCTGCCTCGATGACGCTCCCCGACGCGGAGGACACACCGCTTCATATCACGCTCGCGCTGCAGCACCTCTGGCGCGTCGCCGCGGCTACAGACGTCCAGTGGTGGAGCAGCGCCGTAGCGTATTTCCCCCGCTCGCCGAGCAGCGCGGACATCCGGCGGAGGGTCGCGCTCGCGGCGGCCGCGTGGCGCTCTGCGCATCTCTGGGGCACCGAATCGTCTTCCTCCTCAGCCTCCTCGCCTTCCGAGGAGGCCGGCCCCGACCTCTGGGACCGGAAGTACAACATGGCGTACCAGACCTTCGTCGGCGGAACGGACGAGGAGACGCGCTCGGTCCCGGACTGGGAGGTGCTCGCGGGATTCGACGCCGACGACTCGGGCGAGGCGACACAGTGGCGGCGGCGGTGTCTGCCGTTCATGTTCGCCGCTGAGGTCGAGGAGCTTCCGCGCAGTGCGGGTGTTGAGTGGCACGCGCACCTGGGGCTGGCAAAGGTGGGCGCGGGCACGGTCCGGGTCTTCTCCTCGAGCGGGTCGTCCGCGCGCACCCTCGAGTTGCACCACGTCGTCGTCGACACCGCCTGGGGGGTGTTCGTCCAGACGGCGGCCACGATGCCGTGGGCGGGGACGGGGACAGCCCAAGGCCTCGACGCGGCCGTCCTGGACCTCTGTCGGGCGGTGGCGCGCTCTCTGTCCCGTATGACGGGTTCCGCAGATGAGGATCTGTCGCTTACCGACGATGCCGCCAGCCCGCATCTCTTGTACGCGGATGCCGAGGCGTTTCCCATGGCTCCCGCGCCGGCGCAGGGTTGGCTGGCCGTAATCCCGTGCAGATCGATGTGGGATTCTTGCGGGGAGCGGCTCTCTATGGTGGCTATCTTCCAGAGTCGCTTCCGCACTGATAGTAGGTAAACATTTATTTCTAAAGAAAAGAATAGACATCCCCCTGGAGAAAAGCAGAGAAAACGTAGAAAGGTTATTTGTTACGAAGGAAAAGACTGCATCACCGGCCACTGATCCACCCTTCGGTGTGGAATTCGCACCCCAGCACCCTAAGATTCGGACATGCTGGACGTGGAATTGAAACGACTCTACTCAACCTTCTTGGTAACGTGGGCCACCTGCGCCAGCGGCACATCCAAGCTCTTGATGGATGGCTCTCTTATTGTGCCCTAAGTGCTCGGTAGATAGAGATACGGGCGAAAAACGTTGGACACCAGCGGGGCATGGTTGGGATCCTTGTGGGAGAGGATCCAACATGGTGTTGATGAGGATACGGAGCAGTGGTAACCTTAGCCAAGTTCATCCAACTCCTTGGCTTCCCTTCAGGTCCCGATACCACTCCCGTAGCAGCCCACATTCCAGGATATAAGCTGGCAAGGCTGGCGAAGGAGCTATTCCCCTCGCATGCTGATGCGTCTACAACCCCGTCGTCGCTCATGCGGGACCAAACAGAGTCCCTAGCGAGTGGCAACGAATTCTAATAAATCCGACCCCGAGTCATACAGGTTCCACGAGGCACAACAGAACATCTCTGGGATTAGCTGCCCGACCCACGACCGGCACAAATGCCGCGGTGAGCAGCACCGCCTCTGCCTACAGGGAGACGGATGATATACCATTTCCCACCCAAGCCACTTTGCCCTTCTCTTTCTGCTATGTGCGTGCACGATATTCAGATGATACCTGTGGTGCTTATAAGGCCAACAACGGTCTGGCCATACTTTCGTCGCTCACGCCTACCGGAGCGACTGGTCTTGCTTGGATTCCGAGTAGCACCGGGACTTCTTATGACCGGGGATTTGCACAAGGGCTCTCGCCACCCACATATTCCGAAGCTCTATGCGACATGGAAGAGGCGACTCGGTTAGAGTACTCGACATTCAGACTAGCGGCAGAAGCAAGCGCTGGAGGCATGGTTGAAAATGCGTATGCGGCTCCTATGTCTCTTTCCGTTTTGTGAGAGGTGGCCGTCAGAGCCCCGAGTCGACGCGGGCAACTGAGGGTCAGAAAGACGCTCTATTCCCATGTCCTCGCATGCAATTGAGCATTCAAACACGGGGTTAACGGTGCCTTGGAGGTCATCGAAGGGTCTAACTTGCATCGTGGGGATACGACGGCACATGCTACCGATCCATTGAGGGTGCGGTAGAAGACAGTCCCAAAAGCTAGGATCGATAGATGGCAGTAGGAAGGCATCTTCAAAATTACTAAGGGGTACCCGTACCGTTTGTATTAATGCGGGACCGAAACCTAAAGAGATATCCATGAAGGAGCTATTCCTCATATACGCGTACTTTTCCTGATCAATAGTATACTTCAACGGGTTTCCCCTCCTTCTTTACTCCACTGGCGCTCTGCTTCCACTCTCGCCCCTCTTCCAGCTGGCATGATACAGAAAGTCGTATAATACCCCGAACCAGACCAGACGTCGAATAATCCCTTCCGTATAAACGCCCAAAGAAAGCCACGCCGCGCCGAAAACAATGATGTACCCCGTACGAAGAGAGACGCTGCGGGGTTAACCCTCAGCAATCTAGAGGGGCGGTGATCTTCGAATTACGAAGAGTTATATGTAGAAAGCGCATGCTTGAATCGATGATGCTGAAACAATGTTCGTAATCCTCGGCCCCGAACGCCAAAGTATGCATTGAATCATATCCCGGTCGTAAGAATCGTCAACGTGAAATCAGCAGCCGCGCTCGATAATCATCATCGATATGCAATGGATGGATGGATAACAACGAAAACGAACGGTCACTTTGTCAAAGCCGGCGGCAAGGGCTTCGACTCCTAGATCGCAGACACCTTTCGTGCCGTCGGCGTGGTGGAGTTGATGCTGCCGACACGACCACTCGTCTTGCGCACCCCAGACGATTCCTTGCTGCGGGCAGAATCATTAGATCGTTTGCTGCTCCTCACTTTGGTCAAGACACCTGAAGCGCTTGCCGAGCGAGCTGGGGAACTCGTCACGTGATCTACGATGTTCTTCGGCCGGCCGCTGCCGATGTTTTCAGCATCGTTAGACGCATCGTTGTCAATCACCTCCTGATACACAGTGGTTGTCGTAGTCTGGCTAATAGATCTCGATTTCTCACTGCGACCTGGTGACTGAGAGGCCTTTCGGTGGGTACGCATCCGTAAGTGCCACTCTTCATCCGACTCCGCGCCGTGGGACTGGCGGTGTACAGAGATGAACTCCGTTTTCTGCTCGGTGCCGCCCTCTTCCGCGACCGTCTGCTGGACGGTGTTTCGTTGATAAGGATGATGACGGTCCGCCCGGCTGGTCTTCCGTGGTTGGCCTGGAGTGGGCGCGGGCAGATAATCGTCCTGAGCGCCGGCATTACGCCGCTCAGAATCCATCTCGCTTAGGGGAGTGCGGGAAGAAGGACTCCTGTTGGGAGGAGTCGAGTTCTGGGCATTGCGGCTCAAGGAGGTCTTTTGCATAGCCCGAATAGGCGTACTAGGCACCGGGTTGGCAGCAAGCTTCTCTCTTAGCTTCCGTTCCACTCTTTCCTCGACCCACCATTCGCGGAAGATGCCTTGATTGATATGTAGCCAATGCTGCTGTGGGCCTACCACCATGCCCGGACGCATGAAACGCATGAAGGAGATGACCTCGTTGGCAGTGAAGCCGTGGCGGTAGATCAAGTAGGCCCCAATCAAGCATCCAGTACGGCCAAGACCGGCCTTGCAGTGCACCGCGATGCCCTTCTTCCTGACCGTGATGGTCTCATGGGCGAGTCTGATGAACTTCCGCACGGTGGACAGCGGCGGGCACGTGCCGTCCTCAAAGATCATGTCAAGGTGGTTAATCCCGAGCGCCTCGAAGTAGGAAGGGGAGTAGAGGGGGGAGTTAAGGCGCACGACCAGGCCGATATTGCGCTCCGAGAAATGTCTCAAAACGTTCTTGAAAGGCTGAGGAAGAGCAGGGTGGGCATCGACGGTGTTTAGCGTTTTGGGCAGCGCGGCATATGCATCCGAAGACTCGGGAACACGGCCGACAGGGGTGTGCTGCGGCGAGGCGAAGGCTAGGAAGTGCGGTGTAATCCAGTTGAAGTCCCCATGTTCGACACGCTCGAACCTCTCATATTCGTCGAGGTCAAAGTTGTCCAATACGCAACATCCTTCCTCCTTCGCTTTCCAGACACCATACACAACGTCTTGGACAGTGATGCCATAATCGGCTTGGCTATAGCCGGCGTCTCGGAAAGGCATCAAAGGCGGGTCAATCTGGGCAATTGGTGCAAGCGCCAGGTGAGGCGGCCAGGATTGTATGAGGACCATGTAGCACGCAAGCAGGCAAGATGCGTTTGCGCGACCTATAAAGGACCGTGAGTCAGTATTGTGCAGCACCGTAGAGAGACTCCACGCGTCGACGTACTTCTTGGGTCTGCGCGACTATAGAAGACAATGGGCCTGTTCTGATTCTCCTTGGCCGCAAGAACATCGTGGAACTGCAAGGCAAAGCGGTAGAGGTGTCCAATGTGTAGCGGGCCGAAGTCGTGATGGAATGCATTGTAAAGCAGGGTATCGTCAACGGTAAAGTAGCATGGCGGTTCTCGTTCGGACTTGGCCACGGCAGGCGTAGACCCGTTGGCTGCTCTTGATCGCTTGCTCGGAGAGCCCCGAGAGGGGAACTCGGGGTAAGGGAAGATGGTATCAACAGTTGGGGGGTTTGTGTAAGATGCCAAGTAGAGACGGTCTGCAAAAGTTAGTAAAGCCACAGGAAACTCGAAGAGAGAAGGCGGTGTCTGAGCATCGTGCGGGGAGTAGGGCTTGGGATAGGGAGATGTCAAGTCTTGGGCTCTGGTGTTGTCGTCCATGAATGCGTATATAAGGTAAGGTGCAGGAATAATGCGACTACACCAATGTGCTTCCTATACGAAAGACGGAAGTGTAGGAGGTATGTACATGAATGAAGGGAGACGTGGTAGCGGCGGACATACCCGGAATGTACTCGATTACCTGCCCCATGTTGCTGGAGCTCCTCGAAGAAGGCATCCTCGCTTGCTTCACAGCACCTTGCGGCTGCCGATAACAATGGCCGACAGCTTTACTTGTTTGGTCGAAGGGAAGGTCTTAGGGCTTCGTCGCGACCTTGGAGGCGCAACCGCAACGGATGCAAGTCGAATTATTCAATGTCGAATAATCGTACTCGTGAAATACCCTCTAAGACTATCGGGCAATGGAAGCTTGCAATAAACAAAACTTGCTATCGCCGAGCTGAAAATGAAGCATATGCTAATACCAACCAACCAAAAGAGGAAGCAGGCAAAGAGGACAGGAATTGAGGGTATGGGAGGGATGAAGTTGGAGAGGAATAAGATGTGACGGTGGTCGGATGAGCTTGACGATGTTTTTGTATGTAGCTCTTATTTGTTGTTTAGGTATTTTGGAAGTGGAAAGGGCGCCTGGTCCCCTGTCTGTTGTTGCATCGGAACGTCCATTTGGCAAGGCTTGGTAGGAACAAAACCCCCTGTCTTTTGAGTTGTCACTCTTGTGAGCCACTCGGTTGCCAGTAGCAACACCCCTAAATCGCCCTGAAAGTCAAAGGAACGCTAACGCACAAGCCACATGGATCCACTGAACATTTCTCTTATCGTTATCAGCACTTCTACCTTACGGAAATAAGGCACTCAGCTCGCTACCAAGCATAGTGCCCCTCGTCTAGGTCTGTCTATGTCTTGCTGCTACGCAATTCACGTTGCACCATCGTCATTCTCGACCCCTCCAACTGCCAACGCCTATAGGAAATATTGACTGTTGTCTTCTTCTTGGTTGGCATATGAACGGATAGCAGGACTTGCGCGATGATTGCAGCCACTCCCGACACGGATTTCCCATGCTCCCTGTACGCTCTGTGCTTGGAGACAAGCCCTCTTCTTCAGCCCTGCCCGAGCTAGTGACTAACATTGGTATTCTTATTAGCACCGTCGATGTCCCGTTTCCAACCCCGAGACTGGCCTCCATTGCCCTCAGAGCCCTACAGGTCGATAAGGAGTTGTCTCCTCTAGTCCGGAGGACATTTTCCGTTGCTACACAAAAAGGGTCTTCTACAGAAGAAGACTCTCAAGGCAACATATTACGTACGGAATATCGGGCTACCACTAATAGAATGCTCCGAGTTGCTGTCAACTCTTTCATGGATAGCCTGAGTTTGGTTATTCAAGTCATGGAAGAGCTCGATGAAGACGTGCTAGCCGCGAAATGCAACAATCTCTAAGACAACTATATATGATGAATATCGGTCATGGTCCCGAAATCTTCGACTGCTGTTCCCCGCAGCGTTGAAGCTCTAGGAAGGTGAAATGAAACGATGAGACCATGGAAAGGTAAGTTCCAAGCTGAACTGATCAAAATGAGCATTTTAGAAGGGAATCTGATATTGACCTTAGTAATGGTTCAAGGGGGAGGAGGGGCCCCAAGTGGAACAATATCGCGGAAAAGACACTAGTCTCTCAATTTGCGCTGCCATTTTGCGAAATATACATACACCTTAATGGGCACTACCTACTTCTTGAGATGAAACCCTGCCACCAACGCCGTGAACCAGCTATTGCCCGAACAGAAGACTATAGACCACCCCACTCCGACCTGCAATACGCTTCAGTTAATCCACGTCTATTTTGTGGATCTCGGTCCATGAATCTTTTTCCACCTTGGGAACGGTGACGACTAAAATACCGTTGTCCATCTTGGCAGTGATTCCGAACCCATCGACTTCTTCCTTCTTATCGCTCCCAACAGGAGGGAGCTCGATGCTTCTTTCGAACATGCCAACCTTCCTTTCCCCTGAGATGAGTGACTGGAGTAACTCCTCATTGCCAGGACGATAGACTACGCCTGCAACTGTGAGGGAACTCTTTTCCGGCTGCCAGTGGACTCCAATGTCCTCCTTAGAGGCTCCGGGCAACGCGAAATGGACGACATAAGCCTTCTCAGTGTTGAAGATATCAACAGGAGGGACGAATGCGTCTTCTCGGACCCCGTTGTTCTCGCCTGAAGATCCAGTGGCCCCTTGGTCAACATAGTCTCGAAGAGCCTGGGCGAATGGATGGCTGGCGAATGCGTGCATCAGGGGCCGGAAGTCGAATGGGCCGGCATACGGTGGCGGCGAATATGGATGCCCGCGATGTCCTCCACGTCCATGCCCGCAACCGCCCCTTCGTCGATGCGGGCCGGGACCAAAGGGACGATGGCCGTGACCGCGATGGTTAGCATGGTGAGCATGCGGCGGAGGAGGCGGTGGCGGGGGGTGGGGTGCGCCCGGTGGCGGCGGTGGTGGATGAGAAAAGTCTCCCGGGGCTGGAGTTGGCGGTCGAGTATCTTCCTCTAGTGGCCTATCGGGCTCAGGGGTGTCTCCAATGGTCTCAGAAGAGCTATCATTAGGACGTCCCTCTTCCGCATCTGTTCTGGGCCTATGGGGGAAACCGTAACCCCATGGCCTGCCGAACGCACCAGCCCAGGGACCCCATCCATCGTTGCCCGACTCTGCGTTGAATTGCGAGGGGTCGAACGGGAAACCAGGTGGGAATGGGGGAGCAGGCCCTGACGTGTGCCCTCTTCGGCCTGCTGTTCCGGCTTGATTGGGGTCAAAGGACTGGATGAAGTCCCAGAAGGTGGCTTGCTGGTTACTACTGTTTGCCATGTCGATTGATGTACGTCTGTGGTAAACTTGTGATGGATAAGGCAGATTATGTGCTTGTGGGACTATCACAGATGAGAAACTGAGGTGCAGAGCGTCCTCCTTCTTAAATCCTCAGGACTCGGAGGCGAGATACTAGGTAGATCAGGCGATGTTGCTTGCGTAACTTACTACGCAATAGGCAACCTACGCATAGCGTTTCTGTAGGCTCATTCATTTTCGAATTATTTGGAATGATTCACAATCAATCATTGCGAACCGTTCATAAGGTTCCGGACTTTTCGAACCAACCGAACCGTTCATAAGGTTCCAGACTTTTCGAACCAACCGAACCGTCCATAAAGGTCCCGGACTTTTCGAACCAACCGAACCGTTCATAAAGGTCCCGCACTTTCCGGACCAACCTGCTCCGAAGGCTCATATTTAAGTTTGCGAACGTAATTTTTATGAAATTCTTACTACTTCTGCTACGTTTTCTCGAAATAACTTTGGAGCTCGGTAAGATATGTCCGGGATGTTGCGAATAAACGAAAATGCTTTATTTCCCATATAAAGTAAGCTATAAAAGCAAGGGGCGAAATAGGAAAGTGGCTACAAAAAGATGGGGTCACTGAAAGTGCCGGGAAGCACATGGGCCACCGAAAGGTACGTTAATAAATAGTTCCGTATTACACGTGAAAATACGAATGATTCGAATCGTTCTGAATTTTAGAACCCCTAAGTATATCAGGCGATGTTGCTTGCGTAACTCACTACGCCCTAGGCAAACCTACGCAACCCCCAATGCCCTTACGCTAGGTCGAACATTAGACGGGTGTACGTAATGCAGTCTCGAACATATCAGAAGACATTGGAATAACACCATTCTGGTTTAATTGGCGAGGTGATGGGATCCCGGTTCATGGACGATATCTTTATCGAACATTACACACATGTTCGCCCCTCACATGGGTGTCACCTTCTAGTTTGAAAGCAGTGCTCCCATTGTACAGATGTCTACATACAATCATTGATTGGGTGATAACACAGTCTAGAAACGTACAGCGTCTCGAGGAATTGAAATGCCTGGATGCTGTAGGTAAAGACTGACTCGCCAGCCGTTGTACGCAACGCGTCGGATGCCTGGGCTAGGCAGTAAACTTACATCGGAGGCCAACTCGGCTCCGAATTTTGCTACTCCTCCGAAATCGAAAGCACATAAGGATGGCGGGCCAAGAAGCTGACGAGTTACCATTCGAGTCATTCGGCATAGCAGTCCGGCTGCCTTGTTTTGCTGCCTGGAGTTGCGACGGCAGAGTCGTCGCCTCTCGTGGGGATGTTCTTTCTATGGGTATCAAGGCCAGCCAGTTTAAACCACATTTCACCCGGCCCCCCATCAGTTGAACAACATAAGGCTACACCCTGCTATACAACTTGTACGATTTCATTGTGAGAATGTCATAGAATGTCCAAGATTAAATATTCATCACGAGTCACACATTATACAATATGCACATCTTGAAATGGTACTGTCAAACAAGAAGGCCGGAACTACTTCTAGGCAGCGCCGGGCACTCCTGGCATGGAAGAGACTTTGAACTATATAGGACGGCGCGGCAGGTTGGCTGAAGTCGCTGAACCACAGTTTTAATCTGGTATGACAGCCAATCCCCTTTCTCGTAGCTGGCAGAACTCATACATGTAGTTGTTGTTATGCGGAACCCATACTATCACAAGGACTTTCCCAAAAGACCAAGCGGACAGACTTATACCAAACGTTCGATGTTAAGCCCCATAATAGTAAGGGAGCGACACTATGCGCTCTGCACTCCTTGATCCTTAAATAAAGGTGGTGTACCCCTATGCTCCATACCCTCGAAAGTGTCAACCATGCACATGTGCTAATAGCCCTACGAGGCATACATGCAGAATTGCCTTACTCGATCCGGCGCAGCAGGCGGGATGACATAATCCGCAACTCGTAGAGATAAATCCCGGTAACCTGGCTGGGATTCGACACCTCTATATGGAAACCGCTTGGCTTCCCGGAACTGTTGAATTGCCTATCGAGAACAGGTACTGGATTTGCGTCTGATTCAATGCCGTCTTAGGAGGACCCCTTTCTCCTATTAGTGTTGTCGTAGCTGTTATATCTGTTAACATGCTCAGTGAGTCTCGATCGAAAAGGGGAACGGTTTCGGGGCCAATCAGGATGAATGGATTGATAGCCGCCGGGCTGGGTAAAGAGACCTTGCTTGTCTGAGGAGGCTCCACAGCGGGACCTAAAGGGAGATAGACGTTCTACATGGGTGTGTAGTTAACCCCGGGTTTCGATCCCATCTGCATCCTCATGAGAATGCGACTCCCCGATTTGTTACTCAATCCTCTACTACAGCCTCAGGAAACTAAGGCTGCGTCTTCGCCACATGCCTATCATGCGGCCAACACTCCGGGGATCCGAGGCTTACTTCGAACGAGCTGTGCCCGCTGTTGGGTGCGCAAGTCTTCAATGGCAGGTACAACATCGGCTCGTCATCTGCGGTCGGTACAAGACTCGCATACAGGTAGTCCAACGACGAACGGGGCATGCGTATAGTACGGCGCTTGAGGGGCGAAAGAGAGGGAACGAGCCAGCCATGTTCGGGCAGGACAAGGAGCCGGAACCATTGAACTCTCAGGCGAGACTTCTCCTGAGATGAGCCAAATGCCGTGTTCTGCCAATACCTCTGCTTGCATTGGGCGCTTGCCCATGCGATCTGCTTCACCCATATTCCCCCATTTCCTTACGCGCCCGTTGCCAGAGCCAATCAATCGTCAACGCCAAGGTGTGGAACCCAACGAGCCACCCACCCAGGCGGCTCTACTATATGGTCGTCCCCATTGCCAATACCCTGTTCGCCCAAGCAAGCCCACTGCGTGATGCGGGCAGCCACCAGGCCGCATATCAGATAACCTCCCAAGTCTCTTTTCCTGTTCCCTCGCGATTCGTTTCACCTGTCCCAACCTGCATCGCTTTGCCTTTGAAGTGTCGTAATTTGATATCGTCTGGCTGTTGCTCCTTGTGTGGAACGAGAATCGAAAAGACTTGGACAGCTTCACCTGCGTCAGCACATCACGACCTGAGAGGAACTTGCCTTACCCCACCTGGCCTGGATATCGGCGGCCCTCCCGCTGCCCCCCAAACGGCTTCCACATACGTACGCCCGTTGAGGGCTCCTATCAATAAGCTTTTTCGCCGCGCGTCATCCTGCGTGCTGTATAGACGCCTTGCATTCCGAGGGCCTCGCGCCTTTCGCGTACTTGTGAAGTGCGCCGTGCAACGACATGAATCGGCACGGGAGGCCCGAGGAGGAGATGTTCCTCAACAAGCCTGCTGAGGAGTGTGACAGCCCTACTGTCGAGCCCCTGCGCATATTCAAACCACAGAGCCCCAAGCTGCCTGCTGATCAGGCATCGGGGCGCTTCCAATACCCTGCCCCCTCGTCGTCCAAGCCGACTTTCCCCTTGCCGCCCGGAGCCTCGAGCTCTGCGGCACCACTGCCATATCCCGACGACGAAGATCTCCGGATAGGCCAGTCGTCCCAGTCTAGTCGGCCTCCATACCCTATCGACCAACGCATACCGTCAGGAAATAGGCCTTATGCGAGTCCTACCAACGCTATAAGGACTGACAGTTACAATGACACAACCCCACGGCTAGAATCAAGTCCAGTTGAAAAGAAAGGGCCAGGTCTCGCCGAGCGCCGAGGGACTGCGCCGAAGCCTCTGCCGGGAACTCTTAGCCCTAGTAGTCCAAACCCGGACACAGGCCTCTTCGCGAAACCGATTCGCAATGACCAGCAAAAGCCGGCTGCTGCACCAGATCCAAATTTCCCTGACTACCAAAAGAAGCCATACTATCCTCCGCCGAGAGTGAGTTCGACGGACCCAGCATCGGGCTCGAATGCAATTGCGCGACCCCCACCTAACGAAGGAAACCTCCACGAGATGCCTGCGGAAAGTGGTGTGAACCGCTTTGCGTCTACAGCTTCGACCTCGACAACGAGGGCGAGCCGAGGGTCCCCGCCCCCACCCGAGACCCCCATTGTTGAGCCGGGCAACATTCCAGGCGGTGGCATTGAGGCAAGATATGCAGCAGCGGGCATCTCCGGAACCGCAACTCTCGACGGCCTTCGGAGTCCAGCTGCGGTACAGCGATTGCAACAGTATGGACAGCCACCCTCAGCTGCCCCGCAGCCTACCCGTCCGTGGACACCCACGGAGACTCCGGAGCAACAACCTCATGGCCCTCCCACAGTATATCAGGGATCCAACCCTGTCACTAGCCCTACCGCTTCGACATTTAATACTCAGCCCAATCGACCGCCCATCACGAGCGCAAGCCCGAACTCAAACTCGAACTCAAATCCCAATAACGCTGGGACAGGCTTGCAGACCAGCGTCTTGGAGCAAGATTTTCAACGGATGCAGATGTCGCCGAGTCCTCCGCCGGCTTACTCTAGTATAACGCCTAGCTCCACATATCCTCAGGAGAAGCCGCGCCCAGCTCAGGCAAGCCAACCGAGCCAGAGCTCGACACCTGCTCAAGCTGCCTCGGCGGCTTCTCCGCCCAAGAAACAACCCGATGTGGCGACCGGGTTGATGTCACCGGCTTTGCAACACCCGGGTCATCCAGCTTTTGCAAACGATCCCAGACCCGAAGCTTCGACAAATGGACAGCAGCCGCAGGTAGTCACTCATACCCCCTCCCCATTCCAGGGTGGACAGGGACCTACGTCACCACCACCGTTGCCAGAGGGCTGGATTGCACACCTGGACCAGAACTCCGGGCAATATTACTATATCCACCTGGCCACGCAAGCCACGCAATGGGAATTTCCTAAGGGGCCGAACCCTATTCAGCATGAAGCCGCGCCGCTGTCGCCTACAGTGTCGACTTATGGTAACCCCTTGGCGTCTCCGATGTTTGGGAAGCAAAGTGCCATGGCTTCCCCCATGTTTCCCCCACAGACTCCTGGATACGCCGAAAGCATCATGAGCACCGTGTCGGCCACCCCCACTGCCGTTGGCTTTTCAGGGCCGCCTCCTGGCGCTGGTGTGGACATGTACAAGGTGCAGCCGACGAACGGCGTCTACTTCGGACCTTATCTTAGATACGTGAATATGGATATAGAGAACGGCATTTGGCTGGGGAGCATCATGATCGTCACTGACACGCCCCAAGCCCCGACGATACACCTTCACAAGAGCGTTGATTTGTCCCCCAACCCTCGCCAGTTAGTTGCCCGCCCCATATATACGCATCAAAGATGGCAATTTTTCAAGTACGACATCGATATCCAGATGGACGAAGGTCCCACTGAGAGATGGACTTACGCGGTGACGTCGCACCTCGGCTGCACGAGGTACGAATTTGTGGTCGCTGGCAAGAGCGAGACGAATTGGCGTTTCATCGCTCATTCTGGAAACGACTTCGCGGCCAGCACGTCGCAAAACGAACGCAGTAAACTCGGTGGAGTCGGCTTCATGTGGAAGGACGTCTTACAGAAGAACGTAGAATGTGGCGGTTTTCACGTCCAGCTCGGCCTCGGCGACCAGATCTACGGTGACCGCCTTTGGAAGGAAGTTCCCCTGTTAAAGCAATGGCTGGCGATGCAGGGTAAGAGTAACCGGGAGAAAGCCCCGTGGACGGCAAGACACGAGGAGGATGTTACGCACGCCTATTTCCACTACTATACCAGCCACTTCGACCAGCCCTTCCTGCGTGAAGCGTGGGCGCAGATCCCCCACGTCTGCCAGATAGACGATCACGACATGTGAGTTTGGGAACGAAGAGTTGTCGCCTGGCTTGGTACTCTGATGCTGACGTATGTATAGCTTCGATGGATACGGGTCGTATCCAGAATACATGCAGAATTCACAAATATTCAAGAACATCGGCCGCATAGCTATCGACATGTATCTACTGTTCCAGCACCATACGACGCTGGAGGTTCTTCGAAACGTTAGCCACGATCTCGATCTCTTCACTATAACCGGACAGGGTTGGCACTTTGTCAAGTATCTCGGCCCCGCCATAGTCCTGGTCGGCGCCGACGTGCGATCAGAACGGACGCCTAGTCGTGTCCTCGCGGGCTCCACGTACCAGGGCCTGTTCCCGAAGGTCGCCATGCTACCGCCCAGCGTGCAGCATTGCATCTGGATGATGTCAGTTCCGTTAATCTACCCACGCCTAGATACGGTGGAAAGCCTGGCGAACACGTTCGCAACGGGCAAGAAGGCCGTTAACACGACGTATAACGTGCTAGGGAAGGTGACGAGCAACGTCGCGGGCATC
The DNA here is from genome assembly GCA_004155035.1 of Monosporascus sp. 5C6A. Lineage (NCBI taxonomy): Eukaryota > Fungi > Ascomycota > Sordariomycetes > Xylariales > Monosporascus > Monosporascus sp. 5C6A. The sequence goes on from QJOB01000022.1 coordinate 441,156, forward strand.
ATCGGTGGCAAGGAAGTCGTCGCCCATGGCTTCAAGTCGGTCAAGACGGCCGTCGGCAAGTCCGGGCTCATGGGCAACGTCGTCAACCAGTTCGGCGACCTCGACATCAGCGAGATCCTCAAGGACATGTGGACACATGAGTCGAAAGACCTAGAGCGGACGTACCTAATCCGCACCTTGCAAAGCATCGCGCATCAAAAGGGTATCCGCATGACATTCCTATCTGGAGGTAAGCTACCCATCCCACCTTGCCCCATCGTTCCTTAAATGTACGTATCCGCTAACGCGCCACCCCCCTCTCATCAGACGTCAACGTCGCAGGAGCGGGGCTCGTGCACGATCCGGCGCACCCGAGCGACCACAAGACCATGTACCAGATCATCACGTCACCGATCGTGGCGGCGCCGGCGGCGGGCTTCATCCTGAAGTTGTTGCACAACAACAAGACGCACTACGTGCCGCTCAACGGGCACAAGTCGGCGCCGAACGAGGTCAGCGACACCAAGGAGGACATGATGGAGATCTTCCACACCGACGCCAGCGGCGCCCCCCGCGAGCTCAAGAAGCTCATGGGCCGCCGCAACTACGTCGCCTGCGTCGCCTACGACCCCGACGCCGTCGCCGCCCAGACGGCCGCCGCCGTCGGCGCCGGCTCCCACTACGCCCCGAGCATCGCCAGCGGCGGCAGCGGCGGCGGCGGGACGAACAGCAACAGCGGGCTCTCGAAGCTCAGCCTCGCCGTCGACTTCGTGGTCCAGGGCGACGGCGCCTTCACGACGCCCACCAAATACGGCCCGGTCATCGTGCCGCACCTGGAATTCGGCCGGTGAGGTTGATCGATCGATCCCAGGTGTCAAAGGGGCGGTCGGCTGCGGGGATGGAGGGGGGGTTCCCATGGTCAAGTTGAGCGGCACGGCAAGTCCTCGGCCAGGTGAATACTATAGCAGTCTACATGATTCCATGTACTTATGATATTCTAGCGATTCTGACTTTCACGTATGTATGCCAAGATGCGCCCAAGTCATATTGTGGGAGTCTAATTCTCTTCTAGCGCTGTAGTAGTTGTGGAAGAAGCTATCTTGGAAGGTCCCCCTTTTTTGATGCTCGTGATCCGTGATACATGCACCAAGCTGAGGTTCACATATCGTATTGCCTGAAAAAAGTAACTGTGCTCTAAAAGGCTCATGCAAAGTCTACGTGGCCCCGGCGACTGCATTGCTAGCAGGTGCATATATAAACGGTAGCGCTTTATCATGTCGCGGCTACCATCCTTCTTCGCCTTGTTGTTCAGTACTCTTCTTCGTCTCTTCTCCCAGTCTACCACAGCGGCTTAAATGCCGAACATCTCCTTGAGCTGTTTCAAGGTGTCTTCGGGGCCGGTGACGGTGTGGCCCACCGTCCGCGGGTCGCTGAAGATCTCCCAGTCGTTGCCGCCCTCCATGGTCTTGTCGCCGAAGAAATGGATCGTCTTGTACTCGATGCCCCCGGGCCGCTTAGCCTCGTTCTCGAGGTGCTGCAGGCAGTACGTCTTGTCCCAGCCGTTGGGGAAGACGTCGAAGGAGATCTGGCCGCCGATCGCGAATCTGTCGTTCCGTCCGCCCGTCAGTCAGCCAGCCAGTCAGTCATTCTCGGGTGCTCAGCTCCGGTCTCTCTCACCCTCCCTCGCCTTATTCTTTCCTCCTCGGCAACTTATGGATATGGGGGAAAGAAACGCCAAGAACTTGGTTTACTCACGTCAGGCCGAGGTGACCGAACTTCTCGCGCAGCTTCTCGACGAAGGTCTCGCGGACCTTGTGCTCGAGGTCGTACTTCTGGTAGTCGAGACGCTCCTGGGTGGTGGCGTTACGGCCGATGGGCGAGACGTTGACCATGCCGTTGCGGAACTCGACGAAGGTGCCGCGCTTGATGGGGATGTCGAGGTCGGCGATGTAGTGCAGCACGAAGCGCACGAGCTCCTTGTACTGCTCCTCGCCGAGCCACTTGATGAAGCTGTTGCTCGGCAGCGCGGCCCCGAGCTTGTACGCCGTGAGCCCGTTCTCGCTGAAGCAGAAGTCGAACATGCTCGTCACGTTCTCCCCCGTCAGAACCCCCAGCTGCTCCTGCTGCTTCTTCAGGTCGGACCCCCCCACGAATCCGATCGCCACCTTCTGCCGCAGCGCCTGCAGCGCCGAGAGCATCTCCGGCGAGACGCCCTGTTTTTCGAAAGAAGGACTCGTGCGTTAGTAGTAGTACCCGGCATCGAGGTTGCTAAGCATTATTATGTATGTACGTTACATATAAAAGAAGGCAGCGGGTGCTCTCAACTGAGGAAGAAAGAAAAGGACAGGAAATAATATGCAGGGTCAGACTTACCAGACGAGCGGGCGTGAGGGTGCCGTCGACATCGAAGAGACAGATGGTGTTCTTGATGGGGCGGTCCTCGAGGGGAGGATACTTGGGAGCGGTGGTCTCCTGGATCGGGTCCATGGTGAAGTCGGGTGTTAGTGTAAGAAAAGATAAACGATACTCAGAAACTTGAATCTGGAAGCGGTGCAATTTCTCTACGAAAACTTCCGACGTACAAATGGGGGAAAAGGGAAAAGGAGTCCTCTTCGGTTTTCGTGACGTCTCATGTAAATGCAAACACGGGGAAAGAGAGAGAGTTCCTTCCCTTTCGGCCTTTTCAGTTCGTATCGAAAACAAAAGCCATGCTGTGCCTCTCATGTCAATAAGTGGCTCGCTAGATGCCCCTGTTAAGCTAAGCACAGTACATAAGCCCCCCGCCTCCCACGTAGATGGAGGGGTAGAGGGGCAGAGGGAGCGGTCAGTGCTTATAGGGGTCCCATCGAGCTGCGCGCTCCACCCACACATGCATCTTGCCAAGACTATATCTTCCTTTAACTCGCAGGCGACTCTACGAATCTCGTCAACCTTCCTACGCATGTAGTCTTTGAAAGTCAAAGTGGCGACCTTGCATTTACCTACTAGCGTCCACTTTAGTCCAAAAACTACATCTAAGCAAGGTACAATGACTATAGTTAATTCTGAGTATGACCAAACAGTCGAGGCGTACTGGCAGCTAGCCTCTTTCGGGTAGCAGAGAGAGCCCAAGTTAATAAGCCTTTCGAGGCGTTTCATCCCCTAATCGGGACGTCTGGTCTTGTATTAGGGTCTTTGCCTACCTGACACGAGTCAGAGCAGCCGCGTATATTGTCCTGGCATATCCGATCAAACATCAATATACAAAAGCCCGGCCGACAGAATGCTAGGCTATGTCGCGCGCGACTCCCGTAACCTCGATGACCAAGTTCACCGTGGTGCTGATAGTCCAAAGAGCGATCAGGAACCAGCCGATCTTCCTATTCATGACCCATTTGTTCATCGGTACTATAATGAGCAGGGCTAGAAGCGTCGCCAGCAAGGCGATCGTCGAGACTATCAGTGTACCGTTCACATGTATATGGTACGGCTTGTATTGGAAAGGCCTATCGGGATGCTTGGCTTTCCTCTTCTTCGCAGCCTGGGTTGTTTGCCAGGCACCTCCGAGGCCGATGCCGAGGAGAATGTTCAACAGCGGGCCGCCGAAACACGCAGATCTTCCAAAGGTTAGTTACCAACTCCAGCTAGGAAGGGGTCGTTTATGACATACAGCGCCATGACGGGGTATCCAAGCCTGGCAAAAGTCACATCGGCTACCAGGTCCCCTACAGAGTTGCCAACAGCAAAGACAGTGAGCCCCAGGATCGCCTCGGAGATATCGAAGATGACCCCAAAAGCCTTCAACACTCCGACCACTTCGCCCGCCACTGAGGATATCCACGCTATAGATATGCAGAAACCCAAAAAGCAAAACAAAAAATGATACTTGGGGCGACGGTCAGGAGACGTAGTCATAAGCATGACGCCTAGCAGCACTAGAGAGCCGACAAAGGAGCTTAACAACAGCCTTATTAAGGTCCTAGTAGGGTGCTCTAGCTCCTCAGCCATATTCGCCCAAATGATGAAAGCACAGAACAAGGGACCTGTGAAGATCTGAATAAAGAATAGCCACCGGTTCCAGCCAGGCTCCTCATCCGGGGTTGCGAATCCATCCCGTCCGATATCCGATGAGGGTTCTGGAGATGGTGTTTCCATTGATGGAAGTGGCAGCGTCTCCGGACCTATTCCAGATTCCGGACCGTCGTCTGGTGCAACAATGGAGATAAGGGGCGGCGAGGAAGGAGGAGATATTATCGACCTCGTGCTTCGTCTGTACCGCTGCCACTCCGTCTCGGGTTCGATCGACCCATGGGGCTCAAAGGACACAGGAGCTGCTGTATTCCCTAAGTGACCAGACCTTGGTTGTTCCGAAAGGTCTCCAGCTGACCCATCGTCGGCCCTTTCACTTTCCACGACCGGTAACGTGATGACCAACAGAAATATACTTGGCGCGGAGATGAGACTAACGCACTTGTCCCAGATGGTCTTGCTTTGCCAATCTTGTAGGGTAGGGAAAAATGTACCGAACACGACATGGGGTGGGGGCAATATCCGGTATGGCCACCAACGGACAGGCTTCGATGATATATGGCGGTCCATGCAGTGAAACGGTGAGCGAGGTTCGATACTCGGCGTAGGAAGCGCCAAAGCTGGAAGTGGCTCTATGTTCGGGGACATGGGCATGGGAGACTCGGAAAATGCAGGGAAAGGGGACATGTCCAACGACGACCTCTCGCTATCGTGTGGGCTGGGTATGCGAATGCGATGCAACTGCGGTGAGGTAGGCAGTAAAGACTCTTCGTATATAGAACCTTCTGTTGGCGTGGACGCAGCTGACTGCTCAAGCGGCGGAGGAGCTAGTTTTCCATGGATCATATGTGGATTAGGAGCTCTGTCTTGTCCCACTGTGGCTTCCCTCGAAGATAGATCCGCATCGGCAATAGAAATAGCAGCCCCAGATGATAGTGCACGGCTCCTAGTCGAGGCTGGGCCATCTCCCGCGTCTTGTACGGTTCGTGCGCTGGCCGTTCCTCTAGTAGCAGCTGGGCCATCGTCAGATCGGCTGCGAACAACAACGGGCCGCATGCGCATGTTGCCCTCCTGTTGCAGTGACGATAATACAGATCTGAACTCCAATGCCCCAACTAGACTCGGCCGTATGGGCGTAATAGTAGTGTTGCTCCTTCTGCCACGAGGGCGGCTTACCCGCATGCTACTCGTCATTTCGGCGGCGACTTGTTGTCCGCGCCGCATAATATACTCATCGTCGTCCTTATCAGGCTCAGCAGCAGCGACTTCAATCCTCGGCCCGCGTTCCAGGACTCCGATATCGACAGAGGCGGGGCCCCCACTCGTAGAGACACGACGATCCGCCGAGCCATCGTCGTCCGGGTCATCTTGGTAAGGTTCTAGCTCATCATTTCCATGACCGCATCCAGGTGCATAGTAATGGTTACGTGAAGCAACCTCCTTGGCACGGCGAGCTTGTCTCCTTCTCGTATAAGCGTGCCATCCAACTACCACGACCACGTAGAAAAGGTAAAACCCAATCATAACACAACACTCCCACAAGTGAATCTTGCCGTCTGCCAAAAATGCCACGGCAAAGGAAACAGCGGCTATGTAGAAGCAGATGTCCCGCACGAAGGTCTTCCTGCTGACTTTGAACTCGCGTACTAGGGCCATGGAGCCAGCGACGACAGAGGTAATGAAGCCAGCAGCGCCGATCAACTCTCCGACGGCCATACTACCACTGTTGGAACCCATGGCGGCAAAGGTGCTGAAGACATCCGGCGACCCGTTTCCAAAGGCGAGGAAGGTGACACCCGCCAGACTCTCGCTTAAGCCCAGGATGGTTGCGATGGTACTCAGGTTGACGCTAAAGAAATCGCTTGCTGCTATGCCGATAGTCATAAACAATAAGCCCAGCCAGAGGACAAGTATGACGAAGGCAACAGGCTGAGCTTTGCCAAGGTTACAATAGTATAGGGTCAGGTAGTCCAGAAGACCAGCCTCGTCGTCCTGGCAGTTGCGTTTGACGAAGGCGCACTTGTCTTGGGCGTGATGCACCAAGCGGCAGTCTCCACCGGATCGCTTGAAGAGGGATGCGCCGCCATCTTGTTGTGGTTTTGACGGGCTGGTAGCAAATATGCTATAGGTAGCGAGCAAAGTGAAGACGAATACTGTAGCATAGAAAGGCCGAGAGCTGTACCTCCCCGTCCGCGCCGGATTGGAAGGCATTCTGGTAAAGAAGGCAATATAGTGCTGTACCACCGAGCGGCATGCCAAGAAGTTGAAGCTATACTTGACGCAGGAATGGGCCTGTATTCCAGGTCCGTTGCAACCACAGACCGCGATGCTGGTATATGTGGGTCGAAAACGTGAGAATGGGTCAATATGGATTAGGAGTACGTAACATGAAGGTCGATGTCCCTAATTGATGGGCGGCATTGTGAATCGGTTGACAGATGCTGGTCATGAGACTGATGATATGAATAAGTGAGCGAGACGGGATGAACTAGCTAGAACCAAGCGAAACTTGGATGTCAACCTTGAAAGTCATTCCACACAATGGCAAGACGGAATTATCAGGTTAAGTACTCATATACTACGGCTCGTATGCTATGACATATATGTACATTAAACTATTTGCCTACCAAGAACCTTAGGCTCCTTAGCAGGCTGGACAGATTGAAGGCGATGACACCCACGGCGTACCTGCCCACCTACCAAGGTACCTTGTAGGGAGAATCGTACCTACCTAGGTAGTAGGCGGCCTCTCAATCTAACGTCCACCAGTGTGCCATGTCGTCAGACTGTCAGACGTAAAACGGCTACGAAGTACATGTAAGTTGATGTACTTAGGTAAGCACATTACGAGCTGTGGCGGGATGCCGCTTCAACGTGGTTTGTGCATGCACCCCTCTCTCAATAGAGTTTAGCGGGTTATTTGTTTACTCGCGGACCGATGTTTTGCGATCAGGTCCCTCTTGGATTGAATTGTCACGGCGCTATCGATCTCGACCCTGCAATCGACCGCAATATCGCATCACAGCGCCTGGTATTCGCGGCTAAAAGAGAGATGCCTCGACACGCTCAAGTTCACCGTGTCAGCGCCGGTGGCCGGACAGCTTCCGGTTCATCCGGTTCTCCCTTCAAATCTCCGTTGAAGTAAGTTCAAATTCGTTGCCGGCCCAGTGCGCCCCTAGCAACCGTCCTCACCCCTAAGCAGAATCCCCTTGAACGACGATGCGCAGGAAAAGAGAGGCCGGCTACACTCCCGGAAAGCGCTGCACGAGAAGCAGATCAACGAACTGCAGGCTGCTGCTGCCACACCTGCTAAGAAAGGCCTGAAGAGGCTAGAAAACAGCGAGAATGCGTCGCCCCGCTCTAGCCAACAGACGCCGCGGCGTGATGGAGACGACGACGATGATCTCCTAGTGACTGGTAGTGGTGTCACGCCTATGAAGCGCGTCCCGATTCTGGCCAACTTCGAGGAATGGATGAAGATGGCGACTGACAACAAGATCAATGCCAACAACTCATGGAACTTCGCCCTGATAGACTATTTCCACGACATGTCACTATTGAAGGAAGGTGACGGCGTAAATTTCCAGAGAGCCAGTTGTACCTTGGATGGTTGCGTCAAGATTTACACCAGCAGAGTCGACAGTGTGGCGACGGAAACGGGCAAGCTGCTTAGCGGTCTTGCCGACAGCAATAATAAGAAAAGGGAAAAGGAGGGCGAGGACGGAGAGGAGAGTGAGGAGGAGGTCGACGAAGAGGGCAATGTGGTCAGGAAGAAGTCGAAGAAACGGGTAAGTCGAAGCTACCAGGGTTCTTTGAGATTTGCGCTCACCAAATCCCGACAGCAACGATCATCAGAGGCGACCCTCGCGCCCTCTTTCGCTTCTCTGCAGCTGAAAAAGTTCGAACTAGAGTTTGCAGTAGACCCTCTATTTAAAAAGACCTCGGCCGACTTCGACGAAGGTGGCGCTAAAGGCCTCTTGCTGAACCACCTTATGATTGATAACCAGGGCCGCATTGTCTTTGATAGCAGTGACGACGCCAACGACGCATCCGCAGAAGTCATTAAGCCTCGAAGAAGGGAAGACGCCAATCCAGCCGATGGCGAAGAGGCGGAGGATGAACCTGAAGCAACCATGACCGAAGAACAACCCGCCGCTCAAGAGGAAGACGTCGAAATCGACATCGCTGCGCTTGGGGCAAAATTCTTCCCTGACCTCAGTCGTCTTGACGAGCAAGATATATGCCCATCACTGAAGAATTTCGACCTCGGCAACCCCTCAGGCTCTCTAGATCTGCCATTTCTGCGGGCTCCAGAGCAGGAGGACGAGGATGAGGACGGCCCAGGTGGAGTAGGCAACAAGTCCGGCATGTTCATTGACGACGATAACCCAGCTGGCTTTGACGATATGTCGGGCATGGGCGGCTTCGACATTGACGTTGCGTTTGGCGAGGGAGGCGAGGCGTGGGCAAAAGAAACTGCTATAGAGCCCCAGATGCGACCCTTCAGTGTCGGCCTCGAAGATGGCATGCCGGAGGGCGATGGCATTAACGGCGCCGATGACGAGAATGGTGATTACGTCGTAGCAATGCGTCATGCCAAAGCCGGCGATACCATGCACGAGGATATTCTCGGATACTTCGACCAAGCTCTTCAAAAGAACTGGGCAGGGCCGGAGCACTGGAGGATAAGAAAGATCAAGGACGCCAATAAGCCCGAGACTGCCACCCGCCAGCGTAAGGAGAAAGAGCCTTTTGAAATCGACTTCTCATCCCCGTTGGACCCCAAATTGGCGGAGACCATCTATAATCGAGCAACGAGCAACTCAACCATTTCCATGCCGAAGAAAGACTGGAAGTCGAAGACGCGTAATCTTCTGCCGGATGACAAGCATTTCAATTCGAAGCAGCTTCTTAGTCTGTTCCTCAAGCCGAAGGCCCGCATGGGCAGCCGCCGGAAGCGTTTCGGCGGCAGGCCAGGCTTCTTCGGCACCGGCCAGCAGGATAACGTGGCGCCGGGCGAGATGGACGAGGCCTTCTGGGCGCAGAAGGAGCCTCTCCAGAGCACGGAGGAGGCTGATAACCTACCCACGGGCGACTACGACGCCAACTTCTTCGACGACGAGATGCCCCTGCCTGGTGGTGGTCTTCTTGATGACGACGATGACCTCGAATTCGCGGACGCCAGGGACCACTTTTCACCGGGTGGGGACATGCCGGTTACTCAAGACATCGGTCTCACGGGCATGGTCGATAATGGAATGACAACAGGCGGTTTCGGCACACAGCTCGTGACGTCGACGCGTCGGCTCCGGCCAGAATACGTGCAGTATGCGAGGGTGGCCAAGAAGGTGGACGTGCGGCGGCTGAAGGAAGAGCTATGGAAGGGCATGGGCCTGGAGAAACCAGAGGTGAGCGTTCTACCTCCGCGGGCGCGCGCAGCTTACATTACCCTGGGTGTGTTTACTAATCCTCGGAACAGCATCAGGGGGAGGGCACGACAAAGTCGCCGACGCCACCGCCGCCAGGGGACACGGAGAACCAGGAGGAGCCGACGCTCAAGTTCACGAACGTCATGAACGAGTTGCAGTCGGTGTACCCGAAGACGGTGATGAACGATATCTCGACCAGCTTCTGCTTCATCTGCCTGCTACACCTGGCCAACGAGAAGGGCCTCGTCATTGAGAACACACCCGAGCTTCTGGAGCTGAACATCAGGAAGGACGCGACGGCGGAGATCACCGGCGAGGAGTGAGACGAACGATCGGTTCGATGTTTCAGATCTGTTCTGCTCTTTCGGGCCGTGACGCGCGAGGAAAACGGCGGCGCCAGAAAGCTCATTTTCTTGTTATGTATGAATGAACGAGCGGCATTGAGAGGACAGAGCTTCCCCCGTTGTGACGAGCGATGTGGGCCGTTGCTTCGGTTGCTCACTATTACGAGGCATGATGATTGAGATAGGGTTCAAACCGGGCTTTTAGTCTTGAAATGAGGATATAACGGGCCGGCGGCTGAATTGATCAGTATGGGGTATGCTTTCCCTCCACAATGGTGCTTGTGTCTTTGCGTCAGTGGCGAGATGAGGTTTGTTCCAAGCTACCCTTTCCGCTTCCTACCCCGGACCGTGGAACAGCTTATTGTTCATCAGCCACCTCGTAACAACAACGTGGCGATGTAGGAACCATGTGGGATTTCACGAGATCCAGGTCCAGACGAGTTGCCTAGAAACTGAAAACCGCGAACCAATCCGTGCTCCTATCGAGTCCGTCGTGGAAACCCATGGGATGGTTGGTAGGATCCGTCTGCTGCTGCAAAACCGCCCCTCGGCCCCTTCCCCTATTGTGGGTTTCCCCCTTCCCCCTTCTCGTAAGACCGTCAGTGTATACACCGGGGTCAATAGGGAGCTAGACAGCATCACCTGGATCAGTTACCTTGCTGTAAATGTTTAACTGATCATAGCTAAGATTTCGTATCACGCGTTCAGGAGCGCCTCGCCTGGACTAATATCTCGCACCGCAAGCGCTACGTCAGCCCTTGCACCCCCCCTGTGCCGACGTGAGAAGATGCGAGCTTGATTCGAGCGACCAGCCTAGCCTATACTATCACTTTATTTATGCTTTAATCCGAGTCTGTATGACATACATAGGACTTACAGCCGTATGGCCACGATGGTAGTAGAGATTGATTAAGATGGCGAGTTAAAACTACCTCGCCTGCTATCTGGAACCCTTGGCTTCGGCGGTTGTGCACGGCGGCTGGTTAAGTTGCTAGGATGAATAGCCAATATACTCGACATACGACGTTCGCAGGGAACATAATATGCTCTACATGTTTGAGCGGTAGGATTAGGAGGCTGGATTCTAGAGCCAAACTCTCCATTCAACATGCCCGGGAGAACTGGACGTACTGTGGCCATGCAACATATAACGGTGCCGGCACTGACGTATCGACAGCATGTTCAATTGGGACCCAAACCCCCCGTCCCGACTTTAATACTTGTCCGTCCTGTATAGACCGAAGACTCAGCAGGAGCGAACTTAGCACACAAGATAAGCAATACGTATACCTGCTTGCTACTGCTGGTCTACCGCGAGCTAGCTAGCAGACCCCCGTTCTAATCCTTTTTCTCATTCGTCTCGTCCTTGTCCGGGGCTGGCCCCTCGCCCTGGCTTTGGTCCAACTGCGCAGCTCTGCCCTCGATGGACGCCAGGAGCGCGTCGAGCCTGTTCTCTAGGTTCGTAAGATTTGCCTCCAGAGCTGTCGCGTGTTGCTCGCCTCTATTTTAAGGAGAGAGGGTTAGCTTCCGCACCAAATTGACCCCAAAAAGTATGCATGGTGAGAAGGAAGGCTAAGCGCCAACACGACAGCAGCCCGCTGGAGTGTCTTATTAGAGGGTCCAGAACATGTCATCTTGTGATCAGGTGTGGACAGTTCGTGTATCTTCCGGCTAGCTGCGGACTGCAAAGCACGCCATCGTGGCCTTCGACACCGTACTCGCATGAACGAACAGACTGCAGCTAAGGCTGGATATCTCGTAACTTGCGCAGTCGCGATGCTACTCGGCCAGTCTACTGTCAGATCGGTCAAGCCTAGCAAAATGTCCATCCCGTGGTAGATCGACGAGCCGGTCCGAAGACTTAGCTACCGGGCTTGTTTCCATATCTAAGATAAATCACAATAGAGACAATCTGAGACACGGTCTAGACCAGGGGTCTTTTTACACCACGTGTGACCAGGATGCCGGGGTGGGATTTGAATAAACTCCAACTAGTAAAGCCTCGGATGCTCCCTGGAGGGTACCTAAAATGGACAGTGCAAGACGGCGGAGAAGGATATCCGGATTCCAGAATTCCCCATCGTCAGGTTGTTTCTGATACTGATTCCATGCTAGAGGTCCATGGGAAAATATCGCGAAAGGCAAAAAAGATACGTACCTAGCAAGGTCTTTGAAGGCCTAGATTCCGACAGGGTAGGGTGTCAGCGCGGCTTGCGGAATTTGCGGGGTAAATTAATGTTCCCGTGTCAAACACGATCGTGATCCAAGGGACCAGACCAGACTTACTTGGGCCATCTCGGATTGTGGCGACCTGACGGCCGCAGGGGCATTCGAAGAGCCATTTGTAGTTTGGCCCCGAGGCTCCTGAGGGGACGATGAGGAGGGGTTGTTATGGTTAGATTGAGACATGGCGAACTCGGCCAACCTTTGCAAATGAAGCAGAGAGGCCGAACGCCCGATTGGTGCACCGGAGACTGGAATAGAAGAAAAACTGTATAGGAAATCAGAATGGGCTACTCCGGCAATATCCCCTATCCGTAGCAGGAGTCGAGTAGTGCTACCAAGATGGAGTCGCACGGTATCGCGAGTCAAGGGTCAAGATAGAGGATTTGAATGGTACCCCACTTAGAATACCCGTGCTTTTTGAACTTATCCACTAAGAAGCAACTCGGGCTTTTTCAGAATGGCTTGGTGAATGGGCTACGGTATTCCAGATTTCATTATACAATAATACAACGTACCTTACTTAGGGTGGATGAAAGGTCGGATTTTCTCTGGGCGAATCAAACCAATGGTCGCCGGCGAATCGGCGTTTCCTGCACTTACTTTTAATAATAAGCATAAGCAGCTCGAACAGCTTTCGATTGCTGCGCGACCCTCAGGCGGTAACCAAAGTGCCCAGCTGCCCCCACCTGCCGTCGATGTCACGTGAAATACCGTTTCCTCTAGCGCAACGCCAACATTGCAGCGAGGCGGGTAATCTTGAAGCTGTATCAGTAGGTATCATATAGTACCGGGCAATCGAGGCAACCGAAGCAAATGCCAGTTCTCGCTCGATAGGGCTTGGTTGGTCTCCCAGCTGTCCCCCCCCATTTGAAGTGCACCCTAGACAGAGCTGCGGCTTACCTTTTCGCCTCAACTGCTGGTCCCGTTGACAGAACCAATCTACTGCAGTCTACATAATCTAGCTTCCTATGAGACGTTGATCTCTCCGATTCTAGCCAGTCAAAACAGCTTATCCTCCTGGACGTTGCCATACGGTTAACTGTACCCGTGCCGCTGATCGACAGCTCGCATTTTTTGTGCATCCGGCAAAACTCTTGAGGCTCAAGCTAACTAGGTGGCTAGGCGACATCGATTTGACTAGGAACGGATCGTGCGAAATGAAGTCCCTGAATCCAAAGGCAGACCGGGCAGGGCGAAACAGTCGGAGCTGACCGTGCTCGATATCTTCTGCCCGCTTTCATCAGTACCTGACCTGCCCTACCTAGCCTCCAACGGGTTCAGCTCTAGCAGTTGCAGTTGTTTCCTACGTGACCGGGCCGGTCAGGCAGGTTTGGGCTCGAGCCGTCGATAAAAGTCGGGCCACGACAGCCCATGACAAGTGTGTGAGCACCGTTGCTATACCAGTATACTGACACACTCGGCAGACGATAAACCATCGAGGAGGACATAGTGAATACATGACGAATGCAAGGCATGCGTTTCCCTATGGTTACCTGAACTTGAAGATCGTATTCTTGGGGACCGCCCTCGCGTGTATTGCCTGTCTGCTCGGGAGGTCACCTGCCGCAATGCTCGTGGTTTACGTGCCACCACGGTCCCATTGACGTAGGGCTATTAATGCATCCATCAGCAGACAGGCATTCATATGACGATAACCTCTGGCCTGGGCGTTTCGATATTATACTCACACAGATAAACATGTAGACGGACTGTCGATATCTCGATTCCCGTCCCACAGTGACGAGGATCAATCAGACAATTGATTCATAGGCGTGGGCTTTTCTCATAATCGTTCGATGCGGATCCGAACTAAGTGCCGTCAGTGACTTCACAGCACATGTGTGTGATGGGGGTCCGGGTTTTGGTGGTTGTGTCGGAATTCTCGATCCCGGGCTCAAAAGTCGATTTCGGCAACTTGCTTTTCGTAACAGTCGCCCTTTCCCCCATGTCTGCGGAGAGAAAAGTGGGAACAGCGCCCACTGCAGTGTTACAAGGCTAGGAGCAACGTCAAGCCTGGAACGGCTATCTTTGCACGCTCTGGTGCCTGTGCAGGCGTCTTCAAGGCCACTGACACCCATCCTCACATGTATCGTCTCCTGTCGTCTACCGCATCTCCGATTTTGTGCCTACCTATCGTCTTCCAACGGTTGGAAGTGATAGAATACGACGCCCTTGTCCCAGTCCATCACGATTGGAGTTGTATAGCACATAATATGGACCATTTTAGGAGAACAGTGGTAGGAACAGATCAGTAGGCTCACTGCGCCTGAGAGCTGCTTCTTCAGGGCGGTAAGGCATTTTATGTGGGATCCCGCGCAAGCAATCACCTCAAAGCTTCGGCCGGCGGATCAAAATCATTTCGATGCCTTCTTATACCTCACTACGATCTCATTTATAGAATTCAGGTTCAAGTGTACAGTACTCGGTATGATGGAGAAGCCTTTGACAATGCTATTCACTAGGCTTATTAGCTCATGCCTGCATACTAGTTGACAGCCCAGCTGCAGCCCTGACTCTTGACAGAGCTTTCCAGGAGCCAGCGTATCCGAGGCAGGATTCCCTGCTCTCTACGTAGCTAGCTGCCTACAGTTAAGTTCATCGAAGCAACAACCTTCATTATTTGCACGGCTTCATCGGCCCTTTGCTTGTCAGACGGTCAGCCCTTCACGGGCAGGATAATGCACGGAGGTAGTCGAAGGGTTCAAGGCCGGACTGGCCACTCTCGTTAACCCCACCCATACTTTTGTACAAAGCCAGAAAGCTTACTATGTAGGGTAGCATCACAGGTGCGGTTTGCGAGATGTATACAGCCTAGACTCGCAGACAGCCTGGATCTCCGAGACACGCAATTCCTTAACCATACGGGATGGCATATGTGTGTTTGGTACATTCCGTAGATTGCTTTCATCGCTTTTCTACCAGCTTCGCCGGGTTGCCACAAAAGGTACATGTACATATGCCGTAGATAGGCTAGCTACTAAGCCAAGACCAAGATGCCCCGAATTTCTCAGGCCAGTTTCTCATAATTCGACGCAAGACACGACGCATGCATGCAAAGACGCAAAACTACACAAGCTACATCTATTTAGCTTCGCCTTATATACTCCGTACAAATAGAAGTAGACGAAAAGCTGCCACTGTATGCTCAATGTGAGCTTTCGTCCCCCCTATTTATATTAGGAACACACTACCTATACAGACATGCTCTGCCCATCTACCTACTAAGTAGATATATCAGGTGTACATACTCGCATTGCTACGATGCCTCCATGTGAGTAGGAGGATAAAGCAGGCGCGCTAATCAAGAACCCCGACAGAACGAGTCTTTCCCTCATCTACCAATTTAGAATGCACTGACCTCTCAAGTTAAGGACATGACATGGCTCGCCCGTTACATACCTGGTACTTCCGATCTGGAACCGATGCGCTAGGTATTCATCGAGATCTCGAAAATGCGCCTGGATCGTATTTCCAGGCATTCGTAATGCTACTTTTCCCAAACCGAAACTACTAAAGTACACACTGCCCTTTGAAGATTGCCATCTACCAATTGCCATCGGCTGTTAACCGGGCAAGGCACGATTTCCCATCTTTGATCATAATTTTCCCTTTTCCCACACTGAGACCAAAGATGCGCATATGTTGATCTTCCAATTCCTACAGTATCTTAGGTTACCACTAAACAGGCCTGGAAGCCCTGACACTTGATTATACAAAGGTAGCAATCGCCTGCACACTTCCTACCTACCTATCAGTACTTAATAGTCCGTCCTTTCCACTTCCTATAACCACTCCCGTATACGACCCAGTAGTGTGCCTCGTTAAGGCAATTATTACCCAACAGTATAAGTCACACGCTATCTATACATCATACGTTATTAGTCCCTCAAGCCGACTATGTAAAACCGCTGCCCGTCTTGCGTTGCCGCAATTTAGAACCCCGTGCCCCACAAGGGATTCCTCGGGTTAGGATAAGAAAACTTCGACGCGTTCCTCCAATCGTCCTAGCAGACTCCCGAATACGTCCGTCCACTCTCCACTACCAGCACCACAGGCTTTCGACGGGCCAGCGAATTGTTGAGGCAATCCTAGGGAGGCCCCCCAAGCGGACTGGTTATTAGACCGGTCTTTGTGAAGAGAAACAGGTCCTTGCTGCCGTGTCTCGACTTCATACGGTCGATGACGGTTGCTTAGTCGGATCTCTTATCGTCTGCCCTCTGTTTTCTTTCCTACATCGGATACCGAAAAGGAGAGATAAACAAGGAGAGAATAGGAAGAGAAAAGGTGGGGGAAAAGAGTTAATACGCAGGGATTGAAGTCCGCGCATATAGAGACACCGTCATACTCGCATACACGATAGGCGCGCGCACGCGGTTCGCTGCGATTCATTTCTCCGCTCGCTTCCGGAAACTCGAGACCGTTAGATTCGAGACGATCGATAGGCCTTCGGTGGTTGACAGGAAAGAGCATTGACTCGGTTGTGGCCGGTCTAATGCGCGATTGTGTACCCTGAAAACCCTGGACCTCACCGTGGAGGCACGCGGGCCAAGTCAACTATATGACTTCGCTCGAATCGATATTCGGCGAGCTGGGCATCACTCAGTACCTCGACGCGTTTCTAGAGCAAGGCTTCGACTCCTGGGATACCATCTTAGACATTACCGAGTCGGACTTGGACGCTCTGGGTGTCAAGCTCGGCCATCGAAGAGTAAAAAAGAACAAAGAGGCCCATTTCGTTCTTTCATGATGCGGTCTTGGCTAACAAGATGCGCAGAAACTCCAGCGTCGAATCGCCAACTCGCGCGGCCTAGCACCTGAAGCGTCTTTGGTATCGCCCACTCGAACCAGTATCGAAGATGGAAAATACGACCCGTGCCGATCGGAAGTGGGCAAAGCCGAAAACAGGGAGGCGGCGACCGTCGCGAAGAGAAAGTATAGGAGGCACCCGAAGGTCCGCTGAGCCGTCCCCCCGTGTGACACATTACCCCAGTTCGTCTGATGGATTAGGCTCTGTTTCCCTATCCAAACATTAGAGGCGAGACGGTTCTAACAATGATGCAACAGCCCGATGAAAATGCGCCGGAGCGTCCCCCCTCCGCTTATGTGCTCTTCTCCAATAGTAAGTCG